>JADLZK010012727.1:0-366053 GCA_015847255.1 Hyparrhenia diplandra
CATGGGACCTTGGAAGAGGCAAGTTTCCCCAGTCCATGAAAGCTTAAGTAATTCGATTGCAAGAAACTCCAATGCAACAGTCAGATAGTAACTGAATATGCCATGAATATGACAGATCCATCACAGATTGATACCGCAAAGACTTCATACATACATGAAGAAAAAAACATAGCAGAATCTGACTGCGTGTGTTGCTTGCCAAAGAAATATAAACAAGGTTGGCAATAAAATAAGAAAATGTTTGGTTGCTTTCCTGAAGTCCAAAGCTGCCTGACATGCTGCTTAGAGCTCTCAAAAGAAAACTGAACCAGAGAGTAAGATAGTACTTTCTCCATAAGGTATGCGATGTTCATTTACAAGAAGAACTGCAACAGCAGATGTCGTCAGGGGTAAAAATGCTGTAACATGAAGATGAAGACAAGTCTGCGTTTACAGGAATACTTTCATCAGTGGAGTGAACTACAAAAACAATAGGGTGCGACCAGCTTAAGTGGTACACGATCCAGACAAACCTTACTCCATAAGTATCCACAAGTTACCGAAGTGGCACTCACAATTCCTCCAAAGGCAGAAGATTCCCGTGCTATAAATGGCGAGATCCAGATGTACTCCTTTTGTGATTCCCTCCACGGGCCATGTGTTACAAGACAGACCTTACAATATACTTGCAAAAGTTTTGTTCCCAACTCTGAGCGCGGATGAAAATGATTATATGATACTTTTATATAAAAAGATAAATTTTGATAAAATTTAATCACTGGCACACTTGGCCGATGCATCCAAAAGGGTACAGACCCACAATAAAATTGATTAGTTTGTTAGACAGACCCACAATAAATTGATTAGTTTGAATTGCACTATAAAATAATTCAAATGGTCAACCTTTACAGTTTAAAAGTCCAACTGGAAATATGATTACATTGGGATTATCCAGCATTTTCTTGATGGGAAAGAGCAGTGTTAGGTTGCCAGAAAGGTGCATTATTAGAATGCAAACTAGAAAGCTAGCTAGAACAAAAGCCTAGTAGAACTGAAACCATAGTGTATGCAGAAGCTGTTTCAAGAAAGTTAAATAAAAACAATCCAAGCACCAAAATTCACAATTTGCTTCCCACCTTTATAACAATCTAAGGAGAGAACTTTTTGGTAATGAGTCTTAAAATGGGAGCTTGTAACTTATTTAAAGTTTTGACTTTTGAGGATAGTGACCATATTCCTTGGTGCTGTACATTGATATACTTGGATGCTCCCATCGGCTATCCCCTAAACTATACAAAATATATGATTGCATTGTGCCAACAGCTAGAAGTATGCATTGTGTTGCATCACAAAAAGGTAAGCTGCATCACAAAAAAGAAGGTAAGTTCTGTATTAAAAATTGAATCAAGAAAAAGAAAACACCTTTTTAAATGTGCAGCATTAACTGAGTTGTGAGTTAACCCCAATCCAAACTTGCACCTAACCTTTTCTTTGAAAATTAAATAACTCAATGCAAGTTTGTACTATGCCCTTTGCCCTATGAAAAGTAAAAGTATACCAACAAAGGTAAAAAATATTGTACCAACAATAGTCACAGTTCCACTTGGAGAATACAGAGCCCACACGAAGGAAACCAATTTCTCATATTCATAAAGCAAATTTAGCAGCATAGCAGGTTAAACTAGCATGTAATATGATTATTGCAAAGGAATCATGAAAGAATCAAGAAACAATTGGAGCATATTGTCTAAAGATAAAATGAATGAGGTACACAGGACTTAATATTGTTGATCGTCAGTATAAAGGACAGGCCAAGATAACTTGAGAGTAGATTAGTAGAATATTGGGTTTGCACTACAACATCTGAGAAGGCAACAGAAATTGACCAAAAAGGATAGAGAATGCTGCACTGTATTTACTGCTCACTGATGGGCCATCAAACTCCATGAAAGTGGTCCAGGTAACCCTGACAGAAAAAAAAGGAACGAATCTGAAAAAGGTTAGAATCATCATCAGATTGGATCAGGTCAAGTCCAGCCCGGCCCATGGTGGACAGATGTACCAGCCCATCAGAATGTCTCTAAGCCACAGCACACAGAACACAGAGAACAAAGAAGCGTTTGGCAGAAATATTCTCTAAAGCTATGCATTTGTAACAACATTTACAGTTGAGAACCTGCTGGTAAAACACAATACAAGCCATGGTATACCCACACACAACAATGGACCTGCTGCCTTCTCGAAGCCTCTAGCCCCCTCTACTGACAATGACCAATGGCTAATTCCAGACAATCAATTCTCTTCCATTTTATCTTCACAGAATTTACAGTGGAGACCCCTGGGCTCATTGATTACACAGGTGCAGGCGCCGGCGCCTCTGTCGCCGCCCCGAAGTCTCCGATTCGGGCTGCATGGAAGAAAAGATTGTGCCATCATGGCCAAATGTGATATTTCTTTTAATTTGACAGTAAGAGGTTGAGCAGTCAAGGATTGTGTGTTATTCAAAGCTGGTTTTTCTCCTGACCTTAGCGCGGAAAAACTTAAATGAACACACAACTGAAGACAATGCAAATTAACACAAGGGCGACAACTATATCCCAAATCGATTATTCCCATCACCAGCAGGAATGACAATGATGTTATTAGTAATACTGTGTCAATGGCTCAATGCTCCATCACTAGGTTTAAAATGAGCCGATGGACCAAGTACAGAACCTAATCAAAATTCAACCTATCCAATCATGATAATGGTCCTATATAGCAACTGGAAGCAACCCTGTTGTAAAGAGACCCCTCTGAAATGAAATCTGAATTGCCCTGACGGTGATTTCATTTCTTTAAAAATATGTGCTGACTTGATTGAAACACTCATTGGTCTGTATGGAAGTATTTATTTGTTTCTAAAAATGATTATTACAAGGTCATATTGAATCAGCCACATGGTTTGTAGAAGATTTATTGATGAAAATTTCGACGAATCTTTCTTTTCAAGGCTAACATGGAAGCAATCAAAACAAGACAAAAATAAGGCCATGGCTTATATATTATATGAAATACAAACTGCTGGCATGTGGCAAATCCCATTTTGATGTGCAAGTTATGAAAATAACAAGCCTCGGCTTCAAATAATACAATATTTATGACTTGAGAACCACACCCCGACATTTCAGAGATGGATGGACATGACCCCTATTTTAAATATCATGTCCACCAACAACTTAAATCTATATATTAGTAGATTCAAAAGAACATATCAAGTTGGAAAAAAAACACTCTTGGCAAAGATAACCATCACAAGACAAACTCAAATTAACTAGCTACGGATTGTCTTGAGCAAATTTAGCAAGCATGGTGAAAAGCCCCAATTTCCACAGGCAGACTGACCTAAACCTAGATAGCGACAAAACCAAACTGTTTCGACGACACGCTTCCTTATGCACTGAAGAAAACCGCTGGGCTCACTGAACAAAATGTGGATCCAGTTAGACTCTTTGTGCAAACCATCCAACCAGAAAGGGAATGAATGGTTTGGTCTATAGCTCACCCAGACACAAGAAATTGGGTTTCAACAACTTACCATTCTAATAAATGACCAGATAGTGACTAGATGGAAGCAAGCTCAATGCATCCATAGGCGGTACTTGCATACCCAATCAAGGCCAAATATTATAGAACTACTACACGATGACTTGGCCCAACCTTATCTAATTAACCCACCACCTAGAACAAAGGAAGGCCACCATTACCAAGGGACTTGAGGCGTTGACTCTGGCCAGTGTTTTCCCAATGTCAGCACAACTGCAAGACAACTGCAAGCAAGCAATATTGATATTGCCGCGGGAGACCCAAAACCAGAACATTAGGTAGTGTTTTCCCCAATGTCAGCACAACTGCAAAGTGACCATGAGTTAAAGCACATGCCCGTCGCGGAGACCAAAAACCAGAACATTCCTCTAGAGATCAGGGACATGCCACATGTCCCACATAGCAGAATTCGATCTACCTAAAAATGGTGAACAACAACACCCATCACATGGCCAAGGCAAACATTCCCTCCAAATTTGCCCCCAACAGTTTACCAAATTCACCCACAATTTCAACTAGATAGTACTAGAAAGGAAACAAGGCATGAACGCAGTACATACCTTGGCTCGAATTCTTTGACTTGTGTGAGATCCTTCCCCAACAAATCCTTTCCACTTTACATTGCCTTTCACCACATTGTTACATTGCTGTCCACATAATCAGCCCTTCAAGCAGCTCCTTGAAGCCACCGCCACCTCCTTATAGCCCCTTCTCCTCCTCCCATCCTCATCATCATCATCCGCCGGTCGCCGCCGCCGTGGTTTCCTCAATCTTCTGACCACGGGCGGTTTGTCCTCCGGCGACAGCGGCAGGGCTTGGAGACCGATGTTAGATCACCCCCTGCATCTTCTTTGATTTGAAGAGGCAGGGCAGGGTAGCAGGTGGGAGGAGCGCAGCTGTTTCACAGTAGGGAAGAACCTCATCAAAATGGCGAATTGGGAACTGAGCCCGGAGGAAACCCAACACATCAACCAAAAATCTCCCAAAGAAACGGATCAAACAAGACCACCGCCACCAGAAGCGAACCAAGGAATCACCTGACGCAGCAACCCGCCCTTCAGGAAAGTCATCCACCGCTGCAACTGCAATCTGAGCCTGATCAAGAACTGCAACTGCCCACACCTGAAAATTGTGCCGCCCAAGAAACTACCAAGGCAAACCGGCCAAGAAAGTGAGCAAATCTCTGTGCAGCAAGGCGGCAACAGCAGATCGAATCTTGCAGCAAAGATCTCCTTTTCTTCCAAGGACCAGGAGGAGTTGGAAGGGATGAGAGAGAAGAAAGGCAAGTGGGTCTCAACAACGAAGCACAAAGGGGGAGAGAGAAAGGGGAGAGGAATCCAGCCGATAAAGATCGCAACTTTTGTTTGTTGCTTTGAGCTTTGCCCCGTGCCTCGGAGGCTCGCGGCCAGCCCCACAAGCAAACCGAGTGAGGAAAAAATCGTAGAAATCTCAGGGAGGAAATGGAATTCTTTGATCGAAGCGAGTGGATAGAGAGTTCAAGTGGAGGCAAAGGATAAAAAGACTAGTGGTGGTCTTATAGAAGTGGAAAATGCATAATTGTGGCGGTCTACGAGTGCTGAGTGGTAGCATCACCCGTTTGGCTCCAATGGAAGAAGACAAGCGCCGAGAGAAAACAACGTTTTTTTTTTGATTGGTTGGAAAACAACGGGTTTTGTTGTGTTTCTCTGAGCTGGCTTCCTTTTTCTGGCTGCGATTTTTCACTGCGGTGAAGAGCGAAGACGCAAGAGTCTACCCCTCGTGCAACTCAAAAGCATCCTGATATGTGGAGGTGCGGTTATTTTAATGGTTATCTTCTGCTCTAGCTTTATATTCCTATATATATTGGGTACCATGATATCATTGGTAAGAGCACAAGGTATTTTATGATGTCTTTGGAAGACTTGTATTTTAGCACTATCGTCACAAAACAAGGCATGTTTTAGCTACTGTTATATCGGAGTTTGATATTAACCACAAACAACACATCTTTCAACTACTTCTATAAGACTCATCGGAGCTTTTTCTTTCTTTATTTTTGTGGAAATGCGTTTTTTTTACACACACCCTCTCCACCATCTGATGCCATGTCGAGCGTTGGATGGGTTTTCTTCCCCGCGCCTTAGGGTATCGGTAGGCAAATGCACCACTAGTACCACATTGAGCGCCACCAAGGGTACACCTGTGTCACCAAGATGGAATCTCCCGACCACGGTCTTGAATTGCCACATATCGCCAAGTCAGATGAGTCACTCGTCACAAAGGCATGCTTCACCTCACATAATCTCCTCGTCACAATGTAAAATAGACCCCACCGATCCATCCGGCCACAAGACCGCTTCCTCCTGAGCTAACCCTTTTTATCCGGTTTGTATAAACTAGAGTCGAGCGGATCATCCGCCGCTTGTTTTCAGCACCAACTCGCCCAATCCTCTAAAAATTCATTGCTTATTTACAAGAAAGCGCCATTTGGCCAAGAATACGGGACTTGGATTTGATCCTTGGGACCTAAAGCCTACAAATCACATTCTTGACAAACCATTAGTCCCAATAACGTCATTTGATCCGGTCGAGTATGTTGTCACTCAATCACCAAAGTCAAAATTACATGGCTAAAGGCCATGTTCGTTACATTTTTTGACTTGTCTCAACATTTGATTCTATTAATGCTGAATATTGCATATTCAAAATGCCGTGCTGGAGATTTTTGTTTTGTTTGATAACTTGAGAAATAGATACGTTGAAAGGTACACTAGAACAACTTTGCATGGCTTTGAACTAATCATAGACGATGCCAGATACGCAGCCGATTTGTTTAGAAAGATCATGTGGATCGCGTTCACAATAATGAATCCACCCTTGGATGTGAAGGCTGCCTGAACGAGCAATTATTCCGTGGACATTTTGGTTTAGATCGTGACATGTTTAATCAGGCGCATGATGCTTAATAACCATTATCCTAGATACTAATAACACCCCTCCATAAAACCTAACCTCAATGCATGGAATTTTCTAGTTTTATAATAACATATAAGTACACAACTGACTCAAGAGATCCCTGCATTTCTATCCAATGATTTGGTACACATAGCAGCTTAAAGGCAAAGCACTAAGCGGGTTGACCCTTTTCTCCTTTCCTTGAGAGCCTAATTCAGATGCTGACATTTCAAAGACAGAGATGATGGATGAGTAACAGATTGACATTTTTATTTCCTTGTCCCAGCAGCATGTGTCGGGAAGACTTGCCATCCTTGTCTCGTACTAGTAAAATAACAATAACAAATAAAGAATCGGATAGTGAGATGCCACTGAAGAAGAAAAGGAAGCGCATGTACGCTCCGGCCAAAGTTGCTTGCATCGCTATCCCCATGGAATCTGGATGGAGTTTCAGTGTTTCGCATCTCATCTCAGCCACGGTAAAGATCCAGCTAATTTGGCCAATTGTTTTGTTTTGAAAGAATAACACGCACAATTTCGTGCGTCATCAAAATTTATTTATGTGCTTCTTTATTTATAATTAAATAATGAAGATATGAACTAAATTTAATACTGCGTGGCAGTTATTTTTTGAAACACTACGCATATGTATCTTTGAAGACATGCCAATCGGTCATTTCTGCATGGAGAGAATAAATGATCTCCTGGTTTAGGTCCTCCAATGGTGTCAACTCTGTTTGAGCGTAGGCAATCGAGAGAAACAAATGAATTCGAACCTGCACTTTTTACATTGATTGACTTCGATACTTATACAGATGAAGGGCGCCATGGGAGCGGAGACGTCCGTTCGGGGAACCTTTATCCGTCGATATCCGCGTTCATGAACGGATAATCCTCCCGGCGATGTCGGGTTTGTACGATAACTACCAAGCAGCCAAGGTGGAGATTACATTGATCATTAGATTAGATCTAAAGGTTAGATTAATCCATGTCACTAATCCCTACCGGGTGTGATCTCTAATCCTATTGGTTCATCTCTGAGGAACGGATCGCTTCGCAACACTCGACGCATCCAATCTTGAGATCAATCAATAGCTTCAGGACCTCCAAAACCTTGTAGGAAAAATATGAGGTGATAATAATGTTATTGATATGTCATTAAACTCCTTAAAACCTAGTGGGAAAAATAAGGAGAAATGATATGACATATTTTAGATTATTGTCCATTGTAAACTTATATGGAAAAACCTTTTTTATAGGAAAAATCCATAATTTAGTTTAGAACAATATTATGGTCTTTTGAGCCATAATTAATATATCTCCCCAAAACCATGTTTGAAAATATGAGGAAGAAAAATGTCTTTGATATCCCTTTAAAACCTCTTATGAGGAAAATAGAAATATGACATGTTTATGAATTTGATATTGCCTCATTAAAAACCTTATTATGAGAAAGTTTAAAAAACTCATAATAGGAAAAGAGTGCAATATAATATTTAACACAAATAATTATTTTTGAGAGTATCTCCCCGAAACTTGCAAGTCTTTTAAGTCGTGATACCAATACCATGAACAAACTTTTGGAACATGGGACACGGTAATGACTTAGTGAATAAATCTGCAAGATTATCACAAGACTTTGTTTGCAGAATTTTTATTTCTCCATTCTTTTGTAATTCATGGGAAAAAACAATTTAGGAGAAATATGTTTAGTTATATTACTTTTAATATAACCCGGTTTCCATTTGTGTAATACAAGCTAATTATCTTCAGTATATAATTGTGGGTGATTCAATGGAATCAATTCCACTAGATTGTTGTATGTGATTAATCACTCTGAGAAGTCATACACATTCGCGCGGATGCTTCATATAATGCAACAATTTCAAAGATGATTAGCTAAGGTTGTAACAAGAGTTTGTTTAGAAGACTTCCATGATATAGTTGTTCCTCCATATAAAACTACAAAGCCTTGGGATAGTCCATTATAGGGATCGATAAATAGCCACAAAGATATATCCAATCATAGTTGATCTTGGTTTCTTTGGAAAATAATCCAAGATCTTTGGTACCATTGAGATATCTTAAGATATTTTTAGCTCCGTCCAATGTCGTTTGGTTGAGCAAAGACTATATCTAGCCAAGAAATTTATCATGTAATGCAATATCGTGTCTAGTTTGGTTTGTTAGATACATAAGTGCTCCAATAACACCGAGATATGGGACCTCGGGTCCTAGTACCTCTTCGCCATCGCCCAATCGGTCTAAATGGATCTTTCTCCATGTCTAAAGATCGAACTATCATGGGAGTTGTAGATGGATGTGATTTATCCATATTAAATTTCTAATGTTTTCCTCGGATATAGGCAGATTGATGCACTAAAATTGTTCGAGTGAAGGTGCTCGATTTGTAAACCCAAGCAAAATTTAGTTTGACCTAAATCCTTCATCTCAAATTCCGTCTTCAAGAGATTCGTTGCTTCATTGATATCATGTGGGTTGCCAATGATATTTAAATCATCCACATATACGGATATAATGCGAGAATCCGGTTTGGGATTTCTTTATGAAGACACATGGGCAATCATTATTATTGGTGTATCCCTTTTGTAATAGGAATTGACTCGGTCGATTGTACCACATTTCGTCCCCACATTTTTAAGCCATATAGTGACTTATTAAGTTTTACACAATATGTGGCGCCGACTTGCTTTAGGATTCGAGTTGGGATTCCATGGGGAACCTTCATGTATATATACGAATCAAGTGACCCATATTAATATCTTTGTCACTACATCCATCAACCGCATAGATAGATGATTTTTGAACCGCCAATGCTATTAAATGTCGGAAGGTTATTCCACTCATAAGCGGAGAGTATGTTTCATTGAAATCAATGTCGGGTCTCTGCGTGAACCCTTGTGCTACAAGTCTCGCTTTTTATATCTCACCACCTCATTATTTTCATTCCTTTTACTGGGGACGAAAACCCATTTAAATCCCACAGGGGAAGATTTTTGAAGGTGTAGGTATTACCGATGAGAATACCTTTCTTTTTTGTGAGCGAGGCTAACTCCGCTTCAATTGCTTCTTTCCATTTGTTCGGTCGGCGCTTTTTTGCACTATGCCATGGTCTTGGGATCGGATCACTTTGGATGATTTTGGCAATTGTTTCAGCAAAGTATACGTCGACAATTGTAGTCTTTCGGTCATATGATTCTCCGGAATCAATATAGTTTATGGAAATTTCTTGCACCCCTTGTGACGGTTCGTTATTTCCCAATACAATAGCGTCAGGGGTGTTCGATGTCCCAACATCGGGTATTGAGTGCACTATTGATGTGAGATGTGAATTTTGTATATTCACTTGGTGTTTCACAACTTGTTGTTGTGTTACATTTACTAATTTTGATTTTTGTTATTTTGTTTCCTTTGGCGTTTAGGAGCCACATCTTGATTAGGGGCCTTACTTCTCCCCCCCTCTTACCTTGAATGGGTTTCTAAGGTGGGAGCTGAATAGTTTTGTTTGGTACCTCTATTCTTTTCGGGCACATTTCTAGCGAGGATGGTAGGATTTAGTAACACCTTTATAATCGATAAATCGTCTCGCGGGTTATTTGCAATATTTTGCAAGTTTATAATTTTTGGACTTGGAGTTCGATTCTTGTGTACGTGGATCATGAATTGAGATGTCTTGGGCATCCCAATTTATTTCGGGCATTCTTTTTTGGTACTTGTAATCTCCCCTAATGCCGGAAATGATCTTCATTGAAGAATCTGATCGTATCGGGCGTAAATAGGTCCCCGTAAGGGGCTCGTGTATTTAATGATTGACGGTGATTGATACCCAATATAGATCCCTAATTTCCTGTGTGGACCCATAGATGTACGCTTAACGGTGAGATCGGTACGTATCTGGCCAACCGAATTTTCGCAGATGGGAAATACTTGGTGGATTTCCACATTACTAGTTGTAGTGGGGAAGTTGTATGATATGCGGTTGGTCGCAAATTGTAGTAAGTCTGGCGTGTAAGACGGCATGACCCCAACATGTAGTTGGTAGATTACAATTCTGCAATATTGGTCTTGCTATTAGCTTTACTCTTTTGATAAGAGCTTCTGCTAAACCATTTTGAGTGTGGACATATGGAACTGAGTGCTGAAGTTGAATCCACTGGAGCCATACAATAGTCATTGAAAGCTTTTTGAGGAAAATTAAGAAGATTATCCATTCTAATAGATTTTATTTGATACTACGGATGATTTGCTCTAAGTCTAATAACTTGTGCTATTAGTTTAGCAAATGCATGGTTGTGTGTGGATAATAAGCACACATGTGTCCATCGCGTGGATGCATCTATTAGAACCATAAAAATATTTGAATGGTCCGGATGATGGCGTGATAGGACCACAAATATCGCCTTGAATTCTTTCAAGGAACTTAAGTGGTTCAGCTTTGATCTTAAGATAAGATAGTCTTAAAATCAATTTTCAAAGAGCGCATGCAAAGGCATGTAAAGTCGAGTGCGGGAATTTAGAATTAGCTAAATTATGACCATGGGAATTGTTTATAATTTTTCTCATCATCCCTATGCGGGATGACCAAGGCGGTCATGCCAAGTCTGGAATGCATCGACATTCGAAAAATTATTTTATAGGCAACATGTGGTACGGGTTTGATGTATGTATAATAAATTCCGGATGGTAAAGAGGGAATTTTTTCAAGAAGTTGTTTGCCATATCCGGTATCTTTTATTAAGAGAAGAAATTCCTCTTTATGTTCTTCATGTGTTTCCACGTGAAGTCCATTTTTCGAATATCTCTATAGCTAAGTAAGGTGCGAGTTGAATCGGGATCTGAACGCATCCTCAATTATAATTTGAGTACCCATGGGAAGTGTGATAGTGGCACGGCCGGAGGCACTATCGTTGCATCGCGTCCGGCAATTGTTAGAACATTTCCTTGTCTCTTAGTTAGAGTTTGGAAATATTTAGTTTCCCTAAGTATAGAATTAGTGGTGCCGCTGTCCACTAGGCACATTTCCTCCTCCATTGGATTAAACTCGTAGAAATCTTTCCTCCGACGGAAGTCGCGGCGAGAATTCGCTCTTCTCGACGGAGAGTCGTTACCGAGAGAGAGAGAGTCGTGGCCGATAACGTGTTTGAGCGTGGGCAATCGAGAGAAACAAATGAATCGAACCGGACTTTTTTTCCATTGATTGACTTCAATACTTATACGTAATGAAGGGGCACCATGGGGAGAGGAGGCGTCCGTTAGGTGACCGCCTATCCGCGTTCCCGAACGGATAATCCTCCCAGCGATGTCGGGTTTGTACGATAACTACCGTTGTTACAGGGAGATTACATTGATCATTAGATTAGATCTAAAGGTTAGGATTAATCCATGTCACTAATCCTATTGGGTGTGATCTCTCTAATCCTATTGGTTCATCTCCTGAGGAACGGATCGCTTCGTAACAAACTCAACTAGCTCATAAGTGTGCCATGTTAGTAAAGTACCACTTTGTTTAAATCATTTGAGTTTTTTTATAGAGACTATACACCAAAACCATATTGTTATATAAGTTTATAGGTTTTTCTAACAAAAGTTTAAATATTATTATTATCTTATGGTAATTTGGAAATTGAACTATGAATTATCCCTAGCAAACCATTTTTTTTTTGTTTAACTCAAATATTGGAGCCGAGCTGCTGCCGCGCCGTCCACGTCTTCGCGCAACGGCAGTGGTATGGTACACGCTGTTTACTCCTGGAGGGCTAGAAAAGTATTAACCATCATGAATTATGTATTTCAAATTAGTTAGATATATTTTTTTACGAGAGAATAGGTATATGGCCCGAAAAAAAAGTTGTCTTAGGTATGTGGTTTTTTTTTCAATTTGGGAATCCGAACCTTCAATTGAAATTTCCTTAGAAATATGGTCTTCCGTCCAGTTTGAGGGGGTAACGGTGTTAACTAGAGGGGTAAAAAACCATTTTACCCCTGAGTTATAAAAAATAAAAATACTTTTGTTCATTTGTTATATATTTTGAGTATATAATCACATTCAACTAGACATATATATATATATAATCACCTAATGAAAGACTGCAGCTACTAATATGTACATTTGGCTAGCTGCCGTGTCCTGCGCGATTAGCTTTTATTTTCCAAATCCAAGCTATATATATATGTAGTAGTATATAGGTACGTACGTTAGATCAATGTTGCACAGTAGTTGCCGGGACAACAAAAAAGAAGTACATAGTTTGGCGTCAACAGCTGCCAACTACATATACGTACGTACATACAAAATATATATATCGGCCGTGCGTACAAATATATATGTCTGCACGTTCCTGGAGCAGCTCGTTTATATAAACATAGTATATAGGTATGTACGTCAGATCAATGTTGCACAGTAGTTGTCGGGACAACAAAAGAAGAAGTACATAGTTTGGCGTCAACAGCTGCCAACTACAGATACGTACGTACATACAAAATATATATATATCAGCCGTGCGTACATACATACAAATATATATGTCTGCACGTTCCTGGAGCAGCTCGTTTATATAAACATAGTATATAGGTACGTACGTTAGATCAATGTTGCACAGTAGTTGCCGGGACAACAAAAGAAGAAGTACATAGTTATACGTACGTACATACAGATATATAATCGGCCGTGCGTACGTACATACAAATATATATGTCTGCACGTTCCTGGAGCAGCTCGTTTTATATAAACAGCACAACCACTGCCCTTGCACTTGCATATACGCTGTAGGGTCCCATCCTCTCCACATTCCTAAAAGCTAGTAGTCATTAGGTGATTATATATATATGTCTGGTTCAATTTGATTATATACTCAAAATATATAACAAATGAACAAAAGTATGGTTTTTTATTTTTTTAACTCAGGGGTAAAATGGTCTTTTTACCCCTCTAGTTAACACCGTCACCCTCAAACTGGACGGAAGGCCATATTCCTAAGAAAATTTCGATTGAAGTCCGGATTCCCAAATTCGAAAAAAAAAACACATACCTAAGACAACTTTTTTTTTGAAGGCCATATACCTAATTCTCTCTAGTTTTATTTTGGCTTCAAACTAACTTCCACAAAAACAAAAATCTATTTTGGTCAAGCAAGAGGTTGAGAGTTACAATACTCACAATTATTTGAGTATAAAAGCTTACCATTTTATTTTTATGCCTGGCCAAGCACCTTTATCTTGTCAACAAGAGGTAGACTAATACTACTGATTAATTTGTTTTTTATCTAGTTACATTTATTCATTTTTTTCTTTTTGAGGTCCTATGTAGTGTCTTAGAAAATTGTTTACTTTGAGAAGTCTCCAAAATAAAACGTTTTATAGAAACATCTAGCAATTATATATTAAAATAAAATTAATATTTATATTACATAATTGTATAATTGGAAAGATCTTTTTGATCTAGTTTTTTTAACAAATTTATTTGGAGATTTAAATCTTCTACGTATTTTCTATAAATCGGTCAAAAGAAAATAAAAAGTGTTTACTTAATTTTTTGAGGTCCCATTTACTGGTAAAGAAAATAAGTGTTTACTTAATTTTTTTTTGAGCAAAATTACTTATAACTTTGCATCCAAACAGGCCTGAACGTTCGATTAGTCAATCCTGCTCAGATGTTTTTTTACTCATCTGCTGCTCAGATTCTCTTGCCTTGAAGAAAACGGGCCAGCCCATGGGCAAACGTTCTTTGATGGGGTCACGGTGTCGGCCCAAGCCCAAAAACTCCAATGGTTGCCATTTCTTATCTCACGTCCACATCGGAAATTCCGTCACGCCTCGCCCTCCCTCTCCGCCCCCGACCAGGTTCGTCGCCTCTCCCGGCTCCGGCGATCTCCTCCGCCGCCGCCTGCGGTCTGGCCGAGATGGGGAGCACTCCCTCTATGCTCACCCAATATGACATCGAGGAGGTCCAGGACCATTGTAACCACGCATGTGAGTCGTAACTCTGACGCCTAATTCGCCCCCCTGATCTGGTCTAGTCTGATCTAATCTGATGCACCGCGGCTATGGGCGCTAGTCTCGCAGCAGGAGATCGTGTCGCTGTACCACCGCTTCTGCCAGCTCGACCGCAACGGAGGTGGCTTCGTCTCCGCTGACGAGTTCATGTCGGTCCCTGAGTTCGCCGTAAATCCCTCTCCCAGGTACGGCCCCCCACCTCACTCTCCTCCATTCCGACAACATCCTCGGATTTGCGGAGTATGCTAATGTCTAGAGACTATGCTACGTTGAGGGTTTTGGCTGGAGCAAATGAATTGTGTATTCAAGGAGGTGTTGTTCCCTGATAATTTGTAATTGAAGGTTGCTCTGTTCTATATCAGAGGCTCTTGAGGATGCTGGATGGGCTCAACTTCAAGGAGTTTGTAGCATTTTTGTCGGCTTTTAGCCCCCGCACAAGCCTTCAACAAAAGATTGAATGTAGGTATCAGATTCTTATTGAAATTTTCCATTGTTTGTCCAATATGTAGTGTGGATGTTCTATCAAATCCTTTTTGTGTCTAATTATGCTGTTTTCTCTCCAGTTATTTTCAAGGTTTATGATACTGACTGCAACGGGAAGGTTGCTTTTGATGATATCTTGAGCATCTTGCGAGATCTTACAGGTTCATTCATGACAGAGCAACAGAGACAGGTTTGTACTCTGTATTTTTGGTTCCTTCATGTGCTATCACACGATAGATTAGTCTTTTCTGGATATGCTCACCTGAAGGCACTTACTGTGCATTACAGAAAGTCTTGACTCATGTGCTAGAAGAAGCTGGGTACACAAAAGATTCACATTTCACACTCCCAGACTTTATGAAGGTAAGCTTGTTTCTCCTTCAACAGTTAAATTTACTCGGTCATAATGTATCATCACCATTCATAATCTACTTTGGACATAAAAAATTACTTTCTGGGTACCAGAAGTTACTATATCATTTTGACTGATTTAACTTAAAAGTGTGCTCATAAGTTTGTGGCAGTTAGAAAACTAAATATAGCTGTGATACTATTCCTGACACTCATTCACCAACACCAAGTGTTATGGCAACTTAGCAATTATTGGAACACATGTTGTTTCAAATATGTTATTCGAAGGAGTGATTTTTCTATGGAAGAGCTTTATTATTTGTAAAGCTGTGAAAATCATTATAACAGTCTACAGAGTACATATTTAAGCATTAGGAGGGTTCAGAAAATTTTCTAAATAAAAATCTCAATGTTGGATTGTTGGTACCTTTTTTTTTTAATCAAATACACGCTGATGGCTTCCAGACATACACTGTCTGAACAGGTGACAGTTATTTTGTCAAATGTACATTTTTAGACAACATTCAACTCTTCTGATCCAATGAAACGTTTTTGTTATGGCATTCGCTGTCTGCAAATACATTTATAACCAAATTGAGGCATTATCATCTGCCACCTGCTATTGTCCATTAGCTTATCTTGTCCAAATATTCACAAGACATGCACAGTTGCACATTATGCATTGTTATGCAGTAAATGAAACAATGAACAGTGTGAGTATGTGACCATACGATAAGGATAGTCCAAACAAATTGCTCGTTATACTCTGAAATTCATGAAGCAATTATTTGTTGTAAACACAATTTCTTTTTTTTTGTATACCTTGGAAATTCTATGATATTCACTTGTAAAGTTATGGCGTATCAATGTAACCAACGGACATCTGTATTGCACTATTTCAGCTGGAAGGAAGCACCATTATTTTTTTTGACAAACTTGGTATTTATTTTCAGATTATTGGCAGTTCTGAGCTCAAGATGGAGGTTGAAGTTCCTATTGACTAAAACACCTAACAAGTGTCATCTAGTTGTATCGTGATGCTGTTGCCCAGACTGTATGTTCATTTTTGTTAAATTAAGTTGATGGTATATTTATATCATTGTAACTCAAATCATGATCAGAGATGTAATTAAGATCACATATATACCTTCTATTTGGAGGTTTAGATGACTTGGACTTGGACTCCTTAACGCTTGTTATATGTCATGTGGTCTTCCACATATTCTTTCTGATGTACTCTGTAAGGTTCACTACTACACGAAATATGTCGAAAAAAATCAGATGATAATGGCATTAGTGAATATAGGGTTCTTATTACTTCTATATACTATAGTACTAGTTAGTACTCCCTCCATTCCAATTGTAAGTTATTCTACTTAGTTATTGATATGCACCAAGTTTAGTATCCAGAAAAAAAAAAAAAAAACTTACAATTTGGAACGGTGGAGTCTTTTTGGAAAAGGACATAGGTTGTATCGTTTATTGTTATTTTTTTTTTCCTAGATTAACTTGTTCCAAACAAAAGATAGAAACATGGTGAACGTTTTCAGATAATTTGGAACACTCTATTCATTCAACCTGGATGATTGATCGGCAAAACGATCTCCCTGGTTGCTTATTATCAGACACGCAAGACAGCATGAGTCAATAATATCAAGTTGCATTTGTGTCTGTCATGGCCAACTTGAGGTAACCCTAAACAATGGGTACTCACATCAATAAAAAACAGCTAGATTCTAGATGTACAGATTGGTTTTTAGATAACTTAGTTTGAGACCAAAAAATCAGATAGTTCAAGAAAAGAAATCAGATAACTTCCAGGTCCACATCCCAAAAATAAATCGCACCTTCCTGTCTTTCTCTCTCTTAAGATGAGGCGTCCAATGTCTCCTCTATTAATAGACATTATACTGATTGCCTGCAAGTTCTTCCTCCCATGCAGGAAGGGAAGGCAGAGCCATTGCAGATCAGCTAAGGAGGATCGTTAGCTCATTGGTGCCAATCTTGGTGAGTTTGCTGTAACCAATGTAATTTCCTTATACCTTTTCCATGCTATGCACAATCATTGTAAATTATGACCTCAAACAATTTGTACTTAGTTGTTGACAAAATCTCTTTATCTTTTGTTGAAACTGATCACACAATCTCATGTGTAACTGAACAATGTTGACATACAATGTATATCATAATTCTTAGTTAGCATGGGCTCTAACTTTTGCATGTTGTGGTCCTTCACTGGATACTCAATTTCAGCTATTTGGTTCGACGTAAGTATTGGTTGGCTACCTTGGTTCTTGGCAGCACCATTTCATCTCAGCTTATTACCCTTTTCATTTGCTTGCTTGAGATAAGCTTATAAATTATATCCTGACCCACTATGTTGTTGGGTTGCACCACATAGTTTCTGAGTTAGTTTTATATTGGTGGGTTGGTCTGCTGGCTAAAATGATCAATGATGCTGTTAGTGAACAAAACTTAGACCATGAGATTTTTCATTGTATGGGCAAGTAGTTCAACCTGACCAGTTAGTTTTTGCCCTTCTGAATTCAGCTTTATTGATTTCATTTTCCCTTGTAAAATAAATTATGAGAATCAAACATGCTGCTGGCGTTATCCATTTTTCTGCTTGTCATGGAAGGATAATGTAAAAGATTTTTTCTCGAACACACATGAGAGCTACTCATCATTATATTAAATAGAAAAGGGGTGGGTCTAAGTAGACTCACCAAACCTGTTAGGGCATGGTTCTTACAAGAGTGCTTGTCAGGGGAAAAAAAAAAACAGAACAATATCTTTCAAGAAAAGAACAGAATTAAGACCAGTGTCCTATAGGAACCACAACTTGGCCTCGTCCCTAAAATTCACACACCTGGTGTTTAATCAATGCTGAAGTTTGTAATTTGTAAATTATGTTGAAAATTGGCATATATTGTTTTCATACATGACTTGTGATGTTTAGCATTTGAAGTGAGTCCTAGTGCAATTGGTTCAAGCTTCAAGAAATGTTATGTTGGAAATATTGTCAAACTTTTGCAGCTCCATTGAAATGTAAATAATATGTGGCCATCTAAGGAGATTAGTTAAAGAAATGAAATGCTTGTGGATAGGACTTAAAATGACACACTGCATGGGATACTGAAAAGGGGTATATAAGATACCTATTACCTGTTTAATAAATTGTACACATCGGTGATGTATGCATTCCTGTACTTTTCAGAACCATTTACTCTAGAACATATAATTTTCTGGAAGATTTTTGTTGTACTTCTCTGCTCATATGTGCAGTTATCAACTACTAGAGTTAATGCATATTCTAATTATGACATATTATAGTGCCTGTTTGTTGAGAATATTGATTTAATAAGCTCCTTGTAAGAAGTCGTGCATATGATTAGTCAACTCATCTTGTTATCCTAGTTTTCTGGTGAAGGCATGCATAGGATTAGTCATCTTTTTATCTAGTTTTTTCTGGTGGTGCATCTTTCAGAACACTGATCGATGTATATTTAAATGGTACAGATCTGACAGATGGATTCAGATTTTCATCTTAGGACAAATGACAAACATTGAATATCAATCAGAGCCTCTTACCAATATGGCAGAAAACGATACTATTCAGTTAGAGAGAGCAATATTCGCCCAGTACATTATGATGAAAAAAAGTTATTCATGGAGTTAGAAGTGGAAAGAGAAGCTTCAGCAACTGCTGCAAATGCGGCCATGTCAATGATTCGGAAACTTCAAAAAGAGAAGGATGCAGAGAGAATGGAAGCATGGCAGTACAAGAGAATAGCTGAGGAAAAGATCAACCACACTAACAGAACACTGGAGATTCTAAAGGAGGTCATGGAACTGAAAGAATTGGAGATCTCGTATCTGAGGAACCAACTGCAGGTGTATAAACACAAGCTGTTGGATGCTGGTATTGATGATTGTGGCATTGCAGATGAGACAATAGATAGTGATAAGTCTTTGTTTGGAAGCAAGAACATGGAGAATCTTTGTCATAAAATCAAAAGAAATTTTCTCTGCCAACTTTGCAGTTGAATAAACTATATACTGATATGG
The DNA here is from genome assembly GCA_015847255.1 of Hyparrhenia diplandra. Taxonomy (NCBI): domain Eukaryota; kingdom Viridiplantae; phylum Streptophyta; class Magnoliopsida; order Poales; family Poaceae; genus Hyparrhenia; species Hyparrhenia diplandra. The sequence continues at coordinate 19,414 of JADLZK010012727.1, forward strand.
ACATCAAGAAAAATGGTGGCGCATACAATCAGCAAGGAGCAGGCTGAGTGACGACAGTTGGGAGCAGATTTCAAGAAATGTTATGGCTTTCGAGCCCAAGGAAAGCTTCTCAGTAGATCTGAACGGTAGAGGAAAGCATGGTGAAGAACCACATTCTCCAAGCAGTGATGTTTTGCATGACTCTCGGACTTTGGATGAGCCTCCGTGTTCTTCCTCGTTCTCAGTGGTGAGTCATCAGGCAGATATATGCAGTGATGGAGCAGTTCAGGCCAGGGAAAATAATACGGAATGCACGGTAAACCATGATCAACTCAAGGATTCTTGTGTAGGTGACTCTCAGACTTTGGATGAGCCTCCGTGCTCTTCCTCACTCTTAGTGGTGAGTTCTCAGGCAGATATATGCAGTGATGGAACAGTTCAGGCCAGGAAAGATATGGAATGCACAGTAAATCATAATCAACTCAACGATTCTTGTGTACGTGACTCTCAGACTTTGGATGAGCCTCCGTGTTCTTCCTTGCTCCCAGTGGTGAGTCATCAGGCAGATATATGCAGTGATGGAGCAGTTCAGGCCAGGGGAAGATATGGAATGCACAGTAAATCATGATAAACACAAGGATTCTGTGTAGGTACTGAAATGGGTGAACTAGTAGTTCATCCTTTAAGTGAAGTTGATCTACACCAAATTCCAGAAAGAAAGAAATACGACAACTGATTCCTCGTGTACTGAAAGTGAAATAATGACAGAGGAATCTCAACTGTCTCCCACAGTTGTTACCAAAGGGCGAGGAGCACGCAATCTGTCCAGGTTCGCTGCAACAAGAAAAGTTGGATCGATGAATAATGTTGATAGACATGTCCGTCGGCTCGGAACTCACACACCAGCTGGAACTCACACACCAGCAGGAACTTACACACCACGAGCTGGTGTTGAGAGAACCAGATCAAGGTTGAAGCGTGTGCAAAGTGAAAAGATGGTTGAGCTAAGTGATCCTAGGACTAGCAAGGAAAAGATCATAATGCTGAAGGAGGTATATGAGCAGCTTGGTATGATAGAATCACATATGAGACCTTCTGATTCCCAGGAAAGCCCCGAAATGACACATCATTAGATTCTGTTATGGAGGTATTTCTTTTAAGCCTACTTTATGGATATATTTTTTTGATAAATTACATCACCCTAAGTGCAATATCGTCAACAATTAATGTTATGATCATTAAACGAACTAAGTTGATCATCATATTTTGAATGTCATAATCAGCAGTATATATAATTTAACAATATTTGTCAGTAAATTTAGATTATGAGCATAAACTATTCCAGTGATCCTAGCATGTCTCTCTGCTGCTGCTGCACTGCCGATTTTGACATTGTAGACTTTACTAGAAATTGTTGAATATTATGCCATGCGCCATCTGAATTAAAATGATTCAGATCATGTTCTCTTCTGGTAAATTTTTTGTTGGTTGCCACTGCTTCGTCTGTCTGCACCCATGTAGAACCAAAAAAAAAATAGAAGAAATAAGACATGAAGTAATAAGCATGGAGAGATCCTCCGCATACACATCTTTTTTTTCTTTTTTATTAACCAGTAGGGACTACCCTCCTGTTTACTCAAAACAAAAAGTGGCATTTGCTTTCTTTTCCTCTAATAATGCAAACACTTTTGCAACAGGCAGCTATGTCCTTCTCCATATAGACTGAAGCATGTCTTGAGGCTATGTGCCACAATTCAAGTGTTGGAAATTAGATGCGCAAGATTGGGTTGTTTGGTTGCCAGTCACATTTAGCCACACCACATTGTGGGGCGCCGAAGCTGAGGTGGAAAATCAAATGCCACAGATGTGGCGAGATTCTCTATTGCGAACCAGATAAAAATTGTGGCAAGAATAGACATAATATCGAACCAAACAACTACTCTAATGCATGTGGCAACCTTACCTTAGCAGTGGCGTGGGGCAACCAAACGTACATGCTTCACATTTTTAAGGACAGTGCAGAAGAATGACAGATATTTCTGATTAGACATCTCCATCAACACAGTACAGTGAAAACTGGGGGTATTTGGTGTGTGGTCAGCACGCTGTAATATGATCCTGTGCAAAACATGCATATATTGTATGGTTAGTTCGCGCATACTGTGGCCTGCAGGCTGCAATTGTACTAGTTATGTATGTTCATGAAGCCAAGTAGACCAGCAAAGACAGGAGGCTATGCTGCAAGCGACCTTTGCTGCATTTAGGTCTCGTTTCATTTGCAGAGACCGGCGTCACTTATGCTCCTGGCTGTAAACAAGTGTTTCTTGACAACCAGTTAGATCTCTTTCTTGACAAATCAGATCATCTGGAGGCATTCAAAACAAAGCGCCCACCCAACAATGTCAGCACGACAGCATTCCCTAAGGAACATTACTTGAACTTCTATGTGGGTTCGAGGAATACTGGAATCAGATTGGTGATTGGTTTGTTCCATAAGTTTTATTTTCAGCAAGTTTTGTCACCGCCTCTTAACCTCAGAATTTCTATGCGTGGCCCCAAATCCCAATGTAGGCAAACCTTGACTCTATGAGCAATGCAAATGTTTGTCCTGATTCGATTTGTACCAGGCCAACTACTGCTTTGCCTCTCCAACATCCAGCTGGTCCTCGAATTTTTTCAGGTACATTCCAAACTGTCCATTTCGATCGGTGTTTCTTGTAGACAGTGGACGAATTATAGTGCGTTATGTAAGACGGTGAGACCTTGGCCTATCCCAGGCTCCAGGGTCGAATCGTAACCGAGTATAGATAGATTCGAAAAACCATGTTTTTGTTGTGAAAGCGAACAGAAAACCATGCCTGGTACAGTTGCCACGGTCCGTCCATGAGTGATGGAATTGAAGTACAGCTGACTGCCGCGGTTGTGTGTGATGGGCGCACCTCACGAGTGATGACACGATGCTTGTATACATGTCATGGGCAGCTGGCCGTTGGCACGACCAACACGAGCAACTGCCAACCGCGAACCGGCAAAGACTTGTTGCAGCTTCGGAGAACGGGACGTGACATGACATGCTGTGAGGCACGGCCAACTGGGTGGCCATAGATCGATCCTTCGGAGGTATCACTCCGTCCCAAAATAAACGACGTTTTTGGGTTTTCGTGCCACAAGTTTGACTCGATTTATAGAAAGTATACGTAGAAGATTTAAATCTCCAAATAAATTTGTTAAAAAACTAGATCAAAAGATCTTTCCAATGATACTAATTATGTAATATAAATATTAATCCTATTTTAATATATAATTGCCGGTAGATGTTTTTCGGCTTAAAACGTCATTTATTTTTGGAACGGAGGGAGTATTTAGTAGTAGTATCAATCAACTATTTTTTTTTTTTTTTTTTTTGAACGCAGGCCTGCACCTGTGATTCATTAAGAGAAAGGCCGAAAGAAGGCCGAAAGTTCAGTACATTCTAGTGCACTCCAAAGCAAGTTGCCTCGAAGCCTACCAGACCAAGCTAATACTACAAACGACACCGGCTTTAACGGTGTAGCTTAAGGGTTGTGCTAAGTACGAAACCAATATACGACAAAAGAGGCGGAGACACTAGTTTGGCGGGGGCGAGCCAACCAAATCCTCCCTGGCAAAGCGGACACGGAGTATGGGGAGGGCCGCACGAACTCTGAAAATTTGCCAGATTTCGACAGTTTTAGTAGTGTTCGACGGGGACCAAATCGACTGACATCATGGGTTGCGCTTAAGATCATATAATGATTCCGGTGATGGGTCGCCATGACATGAAGACTTGAAGGGCAACGGTGGTTATACTCCACTCCAACAAGATCACAAAAATGTGTCAGGTGCCGGGGCGGAATTAGAACAGGTCCGGTACGGCTGCACTGGTCTGATGTCAAAATCTGCAGGCCAGCCAGCCAAATTGCTCCAGCCGCCATACAGTTGAGAACATGGCTGGCTGGCTCACTCAGTAGTTGCCGCAGGCAGGACCAAATTGAATATTTCTGGTGCTAGTTAGGGGGTACTCCGTACGTAACTGATCACACAACTGTTTACTATAAATTTTGACGGCAAAAATCTGTTGGGGGTTGATGGGATCTGTCATGAAGTTGTGCCCATGCTATCGCAGGAAATATTTATTGGCTTATTTAGCTTAGAATGTTCATGGGATCAGAAGGAAATAGATACGTTTCTTTCCTCTCTCTTTTTACCCCATTTATTTGCATTTCAGCTAGTGAAGAAAAAGTACTCCTATGAATTGTCTGAGCCAAACCAGACATGTCAAAAGTTAAACTAAGAACAAACAGAGCAGCCAGGTTTTGACCACAGAAAGAGATGACTAGGAATAGGTCTGCCAAACCTGAAATGTAGCATCTCTTCTGTACTGGAGTAATAATAATCTAAATGGTGCCTGCCAAGGTCCACTGAGGCTGGCTGCTATGCTAGTGATATCACCATTTCCGTTACCACTTGCACTTTGCCAAGGTCAACTGCTGTTGAACAGCACACAAAAAAGATTTTTTTTTTTTAAAAAAAAAAAAAGGCTCACCATGATCTCACGCGAAAAATTGCACTGCTATTTTTTAGTACCATACCATTTGGTTGTCCCCATCACTAACACGCGAAAAAATGGTGTATTTTTCATATAGGCTATCTGGGTTGGGCTAAATCTATATTTTTCATAGGCTATCTTAGGCTAAAAAAGGATTAGTGGCCTAGATCTGCCCCTGCATATGAGCAAAAAAAAAAAAAAGGAGGAATGGCACGGTCCGTATTTGAGATTGATGTGCCGGCTGCACATTGAACCAACTGAAATCAGCAGGCGTCTATCTAGAACTAAAACCAGTCATCACATTCAGATACGAGCTGCTTTCGGACCATAATAACTGCAAGTGACAACTGAAACGGATTCAATCAGATTTATTGTGTCGCCCGAGCACCAGTGCTGCAACTGCATCTGCTAACACGACCGTCCCTGTCTGTGAGTAGTAGCAGCAACATCACCAACCGGTGTCGCTGAGCTTTTGTGAAGAACTTTTGGATTGAAACTTTCAAATTCTGAATCCGACTACTGTGCAGTACGTAGCAATGTGTACTCTAGCACGTTTCGTATCGTGTCTACGTGAGCCATGGGGCCGGCCTTCCATCGTTCCATCGTAGACCCGGTAATGCCGGTAACCAGCGTGCGTGCCCGGTGCCCGGGGCACTCAAGAATTGACTGACCTCAGCCGGTCAGGTCCCGGGTCCGGTCAAGAAGTAGTAGTAGTAGTACTACATCAGCAGTTCGTAATCCGCACACCCCACTTGGCCTTCTTCAAACTGCCGAATTCGATCGGCATTACCGGCTGCATAATTGCTCGTTTATATATCTATCATTTGATTTGAATTTTATTAACGCTGCTGGTTCCTTTTTAACGGTGGCCCAAACTAGCCTTAGTCCAGTGCAGATGTTTCTCAAAGCCCAGGTGGATTTTAACGGTATTATTTTCAGAGAAATTGTGATATGTGCTTGTTGGTCCATTTGGAAAACCAGGAATGGTATTATCTTTCAAAATGGCCAACGAAAAGTGGATGAATGGAAAAGAGTTTTCAAGTATGAATTCAGCCTGGTTTGCCTTAAGGCTAAACCTTCTAGAATTGCCACATTTAGCATGGAGAGATAGTCATGTATAATTTTCTTTCTTTTTTTTTTTTTCCTTTTGGGCCTAGATGCCTTGTAATTTCAGCTTGTACCATTCTTTCATTTAATTAAAAAAAGAGAGGTCAGGGGCTCCCCGACCGGTTCGGTCAACAGTGGCCCAAACTTTGAGATTCTCCTTCACATCACTAAGATTTCCCATAACATTGAATCTCGTTTCCAGTGCCAAATTCGGTCGTAATTGTCAAAATTTCAGTCTTTACAATGACGAATTTAGTACTACAGTGCCACAGTGTCAAATTCAGAACTACCACGTTTGGAAATGTCCGGCGGTACCACGCTAGCCACATGCGACATACGATATGTTGGAAATGTGAAACCCCCACATGTGACAAATGTGCAGTGCACGTGTGATCGTCGGCACTCGGCCGTACGAAAACGGGCGTGGTAGCTCAGAGTTTGGTACCGGCCGCACGGGCTCGTCAGTCAGCGTTGCGTGCGAGGGGATTTCAGCAACCTGGAGCGGCAAGAATAGCGACGAGATGGCCGGCGCCAATCCGGCAATGGCCGCCCCAGCCAGAACCAGCACACCAGCGGCCCCGGTGAGGCCGCCGGAGTCAAGGAAGAGGAAAGGAGGAAGGCCAGGACCGGACGAAAAGGGAGTGGAGTAACCAAGGGGACGACAGTCAGTCAGCTCCTTGTTTCTTCCCCGGCCGTCTGCTCATTTGGCGCTGGCGCGGGCGGGCACGCTCACGTTGACCTGTCCCGTTCCCGCCCAACCAATCCGCCGCCGCCGCATCAGCAGCAGCCATCATTCTCTCTCGCAGTCTCTCTCGCTCGGCTTTAAAACCCCACTCCATCTTCCATCCTTGAGCAGCTAGCTGCTACCGCCCTCGCCGATCGACCCACTTCGATCGCTGCCTCCTCTGCTGGCCCTCACCGCATGGCCAGGCCTCGCAAGAACGCCGCCGGAACCGACGAGGATCCAAACACCACCGCCGCAGCTACGGGCGTCAGCGTTAACCCCACCGGGAAGCCGCCGAAGCTGAAGCGTGCGCGGAGGAAGAGCGGAGAGCCGCGGGAGAGCCCTTCCCAGCGCAGCTCGGCGTACCGCGGCGTCACACGGTACGTTCACCATTTTACCACTTCCCGATTGCATGCTCCGATCGACACATTTCCTCGATCGATCCATCATCACCGGACGGCGGCGGGTGGCACAGGCACCGGTGGACGGGGCGGTTCGAGGCGCACCTGTGGGACAAGGACGCCCGCAACGGCACCAGGAAGAAGAAAGGCAAGCAAGGTACGGTGCCCCTGTTCTGTTCATCCATCGCTTCCTTCCCTTCACGAGCTTCCCTTTCGATCCCCCCCCCACCAAAACAAACTCTGCTGCTGCGCCTGCGTTGCTTCGCTTCGTCTTCGTTCGTTAATGGATTCCGGCCGGTTTTCGACCACGACTGACCTCCGTGCTTGCTCACTTGCTTCCTCTGCCGTCCTGCGATCGCCGGCCCGGTTGGCGCACGTACTACGAACGACGCGCGTTCCTGCAGTTTATCTCGGTGAGCACATCAGATCAAAGCAGAGCTCCTCCTCCTCGCTGCCTCCAACCATCCATGGGTTCCTTCAGCTTTGCCGTTGGCTTACCCGGCTCAACCGCCGTCTCCTCGGCGTTCGTTTGTCTGCAGGTGCATACGACGACGAGGAAGCGGCGGCGCGCGCTCACGACCTGGCGGCGCTCAAGTACTGGGGCCCCGGCACCGTGCTCAACTTCCCGGTACGCACCAGTTTTTTTCTGCAAAACCGGAGCAGCCGGGTTGGACTCTTGACTGACCAAACCGAGACCGTGCGTGCGTCTCTCTGCAGCTGTGCGGCTATGACGACGAGCTGAGGGAGATGGAGGGCCAGCCCCGGAGTGAGTACATCGGGTCGCTGCGCCGCCGGAGCAGCGGCTTCTCGCGAGGGGTGTCCAAGTACAGGGGCGTTGCCAGGTAGGTTCAGTTCAGGCTCAGTTCAGTGCATCCCTTCCCTGAACATCTATCTGATCGGAAATCCTCGGTGGATTCAGAGCTTGACGTTTCCGTGAATTCTGCACGCAGGCATCATCACAACGGGAGATGGGAGTCGAGGATCGGGCGCGTGCTCGGCAACAAGTACCTCTACCTGGGCACTTTCGGTATGGATTGTACCATCTCGTCCATGTCTTGGAAGTCTTGGTCACATTTTTCTTCGACGGGCTTAGAATATATTCCTATCATGTGAGTCAGCATGGGTTATCTAGAAGACAGCCATCTGGTGTTGCTTCATCTTCTGATGATAATCTTTTTGTGGCCTAGAATGTATTGATCTTGGTCACATCTTTTGCTTTTAAGAGAGGGGAAAAACTTTTGGTATGGTCCCGTCCACGCATTCTGATCGAAACTCTGCTGATGTGTTGCCTGCTGGTTTTTAGCTGAGCACTGAATTCAAAAAAGGTAAGGTCATCAAGGAGGACGTGTCCAGAATATAACGCTAATCTTAAATCTCCGTTGCTTCTTGCTCTTCTTTCGGATCATCCACGTTAACCAACACGCCAATAAACCGTAGAAATTCTCCGCGAACAGAAACATTTGACCATCAATTCAGCAAATTTGAATAATCACTGACAGTAATAGCAATTGTGTCATGCTTTTTTTTTAATGTATACGTGCGGAAAAAGACTGTAAAGTATGGTAATCAAGGTTTGATTAGCTGTGGTCATAGATTTATTTATAAATTACCACGCGGCAAGCGTGGAGAGCAATAACCCTAAAAAAAGATTTTTTTATATAAATTTTGAGTACTTTTTTTTAATGTAAAAATTTTGAGTACTTATATATGCTTCCTGGTTGTTATAACTTATAAGCACTGTAACCAGATTTTGTCAAGGAATTGCTATTTTACTGCTTAATTTATGTACTCCATAACTGTGATGGCAGCAACGCAAGAGGAGGCGGCGGTGGCGTACGACATCGCTGCCATAGAGCACCGTGGCCTCAACGCGGTCACCAACTTCGACATCAACCATTACGTCAATCACTGGCACCGGCATCGCCATGGCCCCTGCGTCGACGACAGCGTCGTCGTGATGGATGTCGTCCCGTTCGAGCTACAAGCAGATGGCCTGCCGGAACGCCCAGCCGCCATCGGCGTCGGGGAGGAGACCACGGGCGACGCGGAATTCCACAACGGCGAAGGCTACCTGCAGCAGCACCACACCAGTGGACGACCCTTCGGCGCGCAGCAGCAGCTTCCTGACGAGATGGGAGCGCCGCCGCCGGCTCATCAAATGGCGCCCAAGTCGTCGGCGCTCGACATGGTGTTGCGGTCTCCTAAGTTCAAGGAGCTGATGGAGCAGGTCTCCACGGCGGCGGCGGCGGCGGCTAGCTCCGAGAGCAGCAGCAGCGGCTGCACGAGCAGGTCTCCATCGCCGCAGTCTTTGTCCTCGTTCTCGCCTGCTTCGCCTCTGCAGCTGCCGCCATCGCCGTCTTTGTCCTCGTTCTCGCCGTCGCCCTGCAGCTGCCATCGCCATCGCCGCAGCAGCAACAGCCTGATGAGTTCGTCGTCGATGGCGCGCCGCCGGCTCGGTGCAGCTTCCCGGACGACGCAGACGTTCTTCGATTTCGAGAACCAAAACGACGACATGAGCTTCGTCTACGCGGAGGTTGACACGTTCCTCTTCGGGGACCTGGGTGCGTACGCTGCACCGATATTCCACTTCGACCTAGACGTGTGATCTGGATCAGACGGCTGGCGTTTAAAGAGCCGCCAGTCTTTTTTAATCGGCTTCGTAATTTTTGTTTGTGATGATGAGATGACTGCTACCAAGGTTTACTTGCAAGAGGTAGGATTATTAGTTGAAGTATTGTCGCCCTGTTTCAAATAGCTAGAATGGGGAAATATGTTTTCTTTTTTAATTGTTTCCCAAGAGGCTCAAAGGTGTAGAAGCCCATATGAAGGAACAAGAACTAATCAACATTAATATTTTTAAACATATATGGGACATGATATACTCAAGAAATTTTCCTTTTACTGTTGATGCTTTTTTCGAGATTAGGACATTCACCTGTTTCTGTTTATCTCCAACCTCCATCTTGCTCCCTCTGGTTTCTCTCCCCCACTCATCTCACATAATCTCTTGAATGATGCCTTCCTCTTGTCTTATGTAATCGAATTTGAAAATTAAGACTTGAAGAGCCTGTTTCCTTAAGAAGACCAATGCCAGTTTAGAGCCTACCATGGGAAGTTTGTAGGATTCATTTCCTTAGAAATTTTTCCTTTTCTTGCTCTTTGGTTCATGGGGAAGGAAGGGAAACTTTCCGTAGGATTCAATCCCATGCCACCATTCCATAGGAAACTTTCCATGGTGTACCTCATGGGCGTGGAAGAGCGCGGCGTAGACGGGCAGATACGTGGCGTCCATCCCGCCGTCATCCTCGCGGAGAGAGGGTAGCAGGAAGGGGGGAGGTAGGGCACCCAAAGGCGGAGTTTGTTGGGTCCGGAGGTCCCCGCGCTACTACCCTGCTGCTCGTCATGTATCCGGAGGGTCCACGCCGCCGTTGCCGCTACACAACAAGCCGGGCGACAATGAGGGAGGGCCCGGTGCCCCTTCCGCCCCGCGCCCCTACTCGTGCTCACCGTGAACATCGTCATCCCCGTGCCAGATCGCCAACTCCTCCCTCGCCGTCTCCTCCTCCACCGATTCGGGTATTAAGTCGGCCGCCTGGGGCGCCGCTTGTTCTAAATCCTTGTCGCCTCGCCATGCGTCGTCATGGAATGTTGGATTGCTAAAAATTCTCCCTCGTCGGGTCCTTTGTGTTGGCGCCAGTCCGTTGGGGAGGGGGGAGGTGGCGGCCGCTTGCTCCCCGGTGCCGAGTACGTGGCAGGGCCTACTAAGCTAATCGAGAGCGAGCGAGAGAGCTAGACGAGAGAGAGAGTACCGCTGGGGTGGGTGGGTGATGTGGTGGCAATGGAGTTTTTCTTGAACTCGTGGGGGGCGATAGAGCTCGCCTACCTAACAAAGGTGTTTTTCCTACGGGATCAATTCCTACAGAATCATACAATTCCTATATCATACGAATGTACCTTTTCATTCTTATCCTATCTCTAGCCTACCATCTAAAGGGGCCTTAAAGAAGAAGAAGAAGGCCAATGCCTTATTGGGCCTTTCCAGTTGTAGCCCATCGACGTACACCCTAAATGGACTCGAACAAGCCCAATAAACAAATGAAACCGACGAACCCCGCAAGTTCCGCAACGGCATTTCCCTTGCTCTTCTTCTTCCCGCCTCCCCTCTCCGCGACGCTCCCCTCCGCACAACTGCTCGGAGTTTCCAATCGCACGCGCCGCGCAGGGAACCCTAAGCCCTAACCGCCCCATCGCCGTCGCAGAGGAAATGGGGCACCTCAGGCCGCCTTGGCGTCCACCTCCGCCGCGCCCGCGGCGCAGCGGCGCCGTTCCGCTCGTCTGATCGTTCCCCCGCGTCAGGACGACGACGATCAGGCCGATCAGCCCCCGTGTTCGAGACCGCCTCGACGTCATCGAAGCCCCAACTCCGGTCCACAAGCATGATCAGGATCCGAATCGGGTCTCAGCCGCCCCCACCCCGCGCGCGTCTACGCCACCGCCAGCGGCCGAGGTGGATGCGCCTTCTTCATCCGCCGGTGCGGTAACTCCCCGCCGCTCGGTCCGAGTCCAACTCCGTGTCCGCGGCCTCCCCTCGGCGTCGTCTTCCTCCACTCCAAGGAGGCGTCGCAGGTCCCCTACGGCTACCCCGCGCAAGTCGATCGACGCGAAAGCGGTGGATTGGGGTAGGGAGAGAGCGGCGTCGGGTGTCCCCAAGGAAGATTGCGTCCTTCCCTTTCTCCGGAAAGGCGCCCCCAGGAAGGTGCGTACATGGCTGAATGAGTCTAGCTATTCCGTACTTTCCTTTCTATGGTTTGTACCCAAGGTGAATTTTGGGCTCTGGTGGTGTTGTTGCGTCCTAATTTTTTTTTTTTTTTTTTTTTTTCCTAATTGGCCCTGAAACAAACGCTCTATTCGACTTTCCTCAAAAAAAAAAAAAAAAAAAAAAACGCTCTATTCGACTCCTTTCTAGTCCGGTGCTTTGATTTGGTCCCGGAATCCTGTATTTTGGTTTTGGGTACACTGGGGTGTTGAACACTTAACTGTTGATATTATCAGCTTTGCTCGCCCAAATCTACATTCAAGCGTTGGGACTGGAACGTTTTTCTTGACTTGTACTTACAATATATTCAGGCTTGACTATCTTGCTAAGATATGAAATGAAAATGTGATACCTCGTCTGATTTAAATATAAATCAAAGCAACGCATCCTGATTTCGTCGATGCTTGTACTAGAAATCGCTGTTTTGGTTTTACGCGTCCTAGAATATATAGTAGTGCTGCAACTATTCAGTAATATACCTCCATTTCACTTTGGATCTATGCAATCCTTTTGAATTCAGAGAATTCTGCTTCTTCTGCTCTGTTCTTTCACGGTAGATAAAAAACTAGAGTGTTTTTGATGAAACTAGGTCCTAGCAAACATTTTGTACAATACAGTGTAATGGGTGTTGCCGTGTAATGGGTCTGCATTTGCAGCTACATACTAGTTGATTTCATCTAAGCATCCATACTACTGTACTGAACTGTTTTGACAAGGATAAACCAAAATGGTAGTGGGTGCATTATATGCATTAGCGTTCTTAATGTTTCAGGAATCAAGAGTTTTGAATCTCATTGATGTTGAATTGAGCAATGTAGCATTACTGTACAGTACTGATTAATTTGGGTTATCCATAAAGCATCATGTTTTTTTTTCTTTGACAGATGGACCAACATTTACTGAAATGTTCTTGTTCATGGCACCAATGTAGAGATGGTTGGCTTGTGATATAGACAATTACCAACATGGTTCATCCAGGAATTTGACAATTGCATTATTAGGTGTTTGTCTATCTATATAGAAAGGATGAACAATGGGGATGATGGCCTGATGGAAAGAAAATTTGTATCCAGTATGTAAAAGGTCAGAGGATTGACAAAGGTCATCGAGTGCCAGAATAGACTTATATTGTACCATCTTTATAAGTTCCACAATAGAGGAAGAAAATCCATGAATTCGGATAATGAAGATATAGTGGACTTGGAGAATTGACAAAACGGTCCAACAGTATTAAATCAGCAGAGTAAGGACTAAATTCTATAGGAGCACCAACGCGGACAATAGGAATATAATTGGGAGTATTAATCCACCCTTTTAGTACAACTGTACTAAGGCAGACAATTTCATTTCCTTGTAAGCTCGTTTGATTAAGATTGAGGGGACCACGTACTATCGATGAAAGGATAAGGGAAAACACAGAGACAGGGTAGAATTCAAGTGTTTCCTACAGGAGGAGAGCAGAGAATTTCATTAGAAATAAGATACATTTGCTAACATTTGTATATTCAGAGTACACCCAGTCACTGAGTCACCAACATAGATGAGAAATTAATGTGGTTTCTAAGCAGGTATGAGTGTTGGTCTATAGACAACCTGAATAAACTTGAAAATTCAAAAAAAAAAAAAAAAAAACTGAATAAACTTGGTTGCATTGAACATGGCAGATTTTTCTTGGTTTTCCTAAGGATATATACGATTTTGGAATGTTCTCTGACGATAGAATTGGCAGGAGGCCGTCAGATAGCATTAGTGGTAATAATGGAAGAGCGATAGAAAAGAAGGTTGGTCAAAGAATAATGAAAAGATGTCAAGAGTAATAAATAAACTTGAAAGGCTTCTGGAGAAAAAAATGCCTTCACAGCTAAAAACAGTACTGCTCTGGTGCCCTATGTATCAGATCTAATCTTGATTGGTAGAAACCGTGCTGTGATATTCTACTCATTTACTGTAAAATAATCTAAGTCTTTCTGATTTAGGTTGAGTGCCTGATTTGCTCAAAGAGTATTCTGCCTGATGAAAGGATGAAATGTTCAGTTAATCACTGTGATGTAACTTTGCACAAGGCTTGTTCAGAAGAAACTGATGGATGCTGCCCTCGGCACGTAAGTTGTCCAAAACCAAGTTTTAGGTCTAATGTATTTCCTTTCATTCATAGACTTTCAGTTTTCACTTTTTTTATTATTAATGAGTGTATCAGGAATTCAGGATATATAACTGGTTGTGCTTTCTTTTCTGGTCAAACAGCATCATGTTTTGTTGACCTTATGCTGACTTTTAAAGTAGTAGTGTTGTTGGTAGGTGCTGTGATGGAAAAAAAAAACTTGCTACAGTTATCTTTTTTTTTAATTCAGTGGTCTTGTCCAAAAAGATACTGTAAGGCAAACTACATTTCTGTTTTTTACAGAAATTGGCAGTAGCCATTTTTTAGGGTCAGCAATACCATGACATACAAGGGATTCCTATTTTTTCCTCTCGCTCGAAAAGGCAGGACCTATTTGTGCATTTGATTGGGATTTTTTTCGTTCTTATATAAGTTCTAGATAATTGTTCATGTAACTAACAATGGTGTATCTTCTAATTTTTAACTGCATAGATTTGTTTTTGCTGCAAAAGGAGGACATCTAGACACCGCATACAACACACAATGCCTGTTTGTACTGAATGTTTACTAAAGGGCAGGATGATTGATTCTGAAGATCTTTCAAGGAAAATGATTTGTTGGAGTATTTGGCCATCAACAAGTGAGGTTGATGCCGTGCATCCACATTATTTTCTGCTTTGTTTTCAGTTACTCATATGTATATTTTGTTAGCATCTTCAATGCCTGTGAAATGAAAAAAAAAGATTGAATGGTCCACAAGGAAATTATCGAGACCTTTAGTCATTATTATTATCAGTTCAGTTATATAGTTCAGCTATTGCGTCAAATGAAATTATCATTTCAGTTACTCCTATATGATGCATGAGAACCACATCTTAGCTCAACTAGAAACCTATTAACCCTATCTGGCAGCTGAACCATAATTCCTCAAGAGAAGATACATGTTGCTACAGTACCAGAACATGGGTCAGACAATTTTGCACTTTGCTTAATATTTTATTATTAGAGAGTTCATAATCATAAAATCGCTTGTACTATTAAAAATATTCGATGATGAAAGTTATTAGCTGTTGACATGATATGTCTTTAGCCCGTGCATGTAGTTATGTAGGTTCTTGTACTTGCAAAACCATCAAATAGATTGGAACTTTCCAACCTGATAGCTACATTTAAGTGGTTCCCAAAAAATACATTTCTAAGTGTTGCATCATACAAGCATTTTCAAAGTACTCAATATATTGGAACCTTCATTGTGTATTATCAAGGTTAAAAAGCATGTTTGTTAGACCTTTCTTTTTGCAGTGAGCTTTGACACTATTATTTTGTTGGTAATTTTGCTGATATTATGATATGATATATATAAGTTTACAGGATGCTGGACCTACAGATGACATAAAGGTGATCAATAACTAGTATCATTTGTTAAATTCTTATTGAACATATTAGAACCTTTCCAGTTTTTACAAGTTATAATAATAACTTCTTTGCATGTTGGTCGCTCAGCTGAGGTTTGATTGATGCATAGTCAATCAGTCATTGTGTTATGTTCTTCTGTTTTTGTTTTCTTCACTTGTCAATGTAATTCTTATAAGAAAACTTCAAAATGAATTTACTATGGAGATTGCAGTTTTTATTGGCATTTTTTAATATTGGATATTTACTGTTTAGCAAACTGGCAGTAAATCATAAGGAAAGCAAGACAACATCTGGAGTCTCTTTTCATGTTTTGCAGGTCATGATTTATTTTAAACTGTTTGATTGACTTACTGAAATTGATCAATGTACAGGAAGCCTTCCGGCGCTTACCTCTCCCATGCATTGATCGAGAGTTCAGTATTGACCCTATTAATAAACAGGATCTGGAAACTGAAAGCGAACCACCTCCATATGTACATATTAAGGATAGTATCCTTTGTTATCTGTAAATTTAATATTTGCGACAATATATGTATCTCATGTTTGTTAATTGTTAGTTGTAACCTTGACACAACAGCAATTGCCATTTCCTTAATGAACAAAGACGCAATTGATGTTTCCTTAATGAACTAAGATCTTTATGTTGTCAAGAAGAAAAGTGACGGTGATGCAATTGGAAGTGGATGCATCAGCTGTGACCACGACTCAACCTGTGAAAGTAGTTGTTCCTGCAGGTATTTCTTGTGCTCACTACTCGTCCCATTTCTCGTGCTCAAGATTGTCGGTTATTTTCCATTTTCTTTATCTGTAGTGCCCAGTTTTGTTAGTCTAATCTGAATCAGTTTTTGTAAATAAAACACATACCATTAGGGCATGAATGGATTTGTACACTCCAATTGCTGCACTTCTTGTGCGTGCTGAGTATTTGTAATTTGTAATCTACAGACTGTTGTGTTATCTTGTAACTGTTCATTGGATATTATAAATGCAAATATAATATTTCTTTGATATGCTGAATTTTTATACAGAAATTTAAGTTTTTGCAGATCTTCATTGTCCAGCTGCTCTTTGGATTGTCCTTGCTCAGTTAAGTGCTCCAACAAACCATTTCGCAGAGAGAAAAGATAGAGATCATTAAGGTAAGGCCTTGGTGTTCTCAAAGGGCTTGGCTTAGTGATATTTGTAGAGTACTTACACTGTACTTTTAATGCAAGGATTCTACGAATATCACTAAGCTAAGCCCTTTGATGTCCCTTTATTTAACTACTGTTCTTAACACGAGTCTCCAACAATAATAGATCTTTTTTTTACTGTTTTCCTTATTTAGCCCAGTTTTTTTTTTTGTTTGGCACATCTAATTATTTGGACTACCAAGTAACTACCTGATGGTCCAATTCTGTAGACACAGCAATGTGGATGGGGCGCTGTTGCAGTGGAAAGCATTGGGAAAGATGATTTTGTGATAGAGTTTGTTGGAGAAGGTACCAGGGCTCTTCAGAGTTTTTCTTTTGTTAAATATATATGATGTAGTTTATTCAGCTCTACTTATTTCTGTTCACATGAGACATTTCAATTTGAAAATATGGGAAGTGGGTGGTTGTTCAAACTGAATACTGTTTCTTCTTAAGAGGAGTACATTGTAAAGTATACCAAAAAATTGGGTTCATCGTTTTAGTTAACACCAACCATGTTGAAGTTTAGCTTTGCCTTAAGCTGTTACTTTAAGCTAGTATATGTAGTTTCTAATGAATTATTTCCCCGATGTGGTTTTTTGCATCTTGTGACCATCTTTCTGACTTATGAATGGTTTTTCAGGATAAAACTGTATTGAGGTTCCTTCCAGAATACCCAAACCGTATCACATACCCAGTTTTTCTTTTATGCGGCTCTTTGCAATTTGTTTTATTTTCTCCTTACTCCCTGGATTTCGATGATACAATGCTGATTATTGAAATAATTTATTTAATGTCTCCATGCCTTCAAATTATAAATTGTTTTGGCTTTTTCTGGGTACAGAGTACACAGTTCTCTATGTCTACAATTTGGAATGGAGGTAGTAAAACATTGAAAATTTCCTCAATTCCTAAGCATGATGCTATTAGAATGAAGAACTTTTCATATGCTAAGAACTTAGAATTAAAAGCTAGGTCTTATCTTATCCACAAATGCATAATTGAAGTGGTACAATTTAATAAGCTGGTTTAAATGAAAATAATTGTATTAATGATAAGGCTAGATTTGTCTTGAAATCATATTGCCTTTTAAATTTCACTGTATATTCTAAAGCGCACATCATTTTTTCATATTTTACCTTTAACATCTCCCTTCAGTTATAGATGATGCAATGTGCAAAGATAGGCTTCTGGATATGAGACAGCGCAGAGATCAGAATTTTTACATGTGTAAGGTCGGCAAGGACTTTGTAATTGATGCAACTCTCAAAGGAAATGCTTGTCGCTTTTTAACCACAGTTGCCAAACCGAACTGTCGGCTGGAGAAATGGTAAGAACGTACTTTCCCAATTTAATATGATGGTGGCTTTGTGATTCAATAATTTGTTCGATTCTTTTTAGTTAAATTAAATTGGTAGGAAGTACTGTCTTTTTTCTTTAAAATGTACAGGTTGATTCAAGTTTTTTTTTTTCCTGCCAGGCAAGTTGACGGCAAGACAAGATTAGGTGTGTTTGCTTCACAGACTATTAAAGCAGGAATGCCCTTGACTTACAACTACAGGTACTTCAGACTTACTCAATAAACCTCAGTGTTGCCCTTTGTTTCTTCCAACACCAAAACTGAGTAACATAGTAACTAGTTTTTTCTTCACATAGGGGATTTCGTGCCCCTTATATTATTGTTTTTAATTTTTGCCCCCTTATATTTTCGTCATGCTATATTGTTCAAGTCAGCAATTCACAATGAAACTAGAACCTCAGTCAACAAATATGTAATAATTACTTAGGACAACGGAAATAGACTGTATAGCTATTAATTTCAAATAGGTACAGGTATCATAAGAGGGAGAATGCACTGTCATTAGTAATTGCCAGTGAGGACAATTGTAGGAGCAGCCTTCAATCAAGTTGCCAGTGAGAGTTCGTATATTGCTTTTATGTATAAAATATTTATGTTTTTGTAGATTCAGCACTTCTTTCGGTCCAGAGAAAGAATGTTTCTGGTGGGGCTCCTAACTGCCAAGGGAAATTGTGATATGTAAAGATTTAGGAAGATTTATGCAGAAGTACTACATGGCAGGAAGGACCAAAACATTGGGAAATAACAAGAAATGGGCTGTATAGTGAGGATTTATTGAACACAATCTTTCATCAGGTTGTAGAAAGAAAAAAATAGTCGCTTTGGACGGGTGTTAGGTGCTGTTGTTTCTGGCTGTACAGGTTTTACTCTGTAAATGCTAAATACACAGTATTATGTACTATTGTTAGGAATACACTAGCTGTCAGCTTAGCTGTCTTTTTCCTCAAAACTACGTACAAGTAAAATGTGTTGCTTTGTTGGATCTAGTCTCTGTATAGTGAGCCACATGTTCTAGGAGCAGGATCCAGATTATTGGCATTCATTGGGTTTGTGACGGTAACCTGGACATTTTGTGAAAACTTTGCAAGGATTTGCTACTTGCAACGGAACTCTGATGATGTTGGATGCGTTTTTGTTTGAAATAGCCCATTTTTGTTAGTTTTGATCCGGACTACAGCCATCCATGTTCCATCAGTCTTTCACAAAGGCACGGAAATTGAGCAGCTGGTCACCTTTACAGGTCACAAAAGCAGTCAAAATGACTGCATGCCTCGCTATTTGCAACACATATACTACCCTACAGTACATGCTTGCGCTGCAAAAGGTTGCCCTAGATCAGTGGACCGGAATGCCAAAGGATTTGGACTGTGATGCTGCATGTGCTCGTGTCACTGGATCAGCAGGGAGAACAGCAAGCAACAGCAAAAAGAAAAAGAAGCCTGTGAAAAGAAGCAAAAAGAGAAGCAGCCATCCTTTTTTTTTACATCTTTTTTCAAGGGAAAAGGACAGCTCCTCCCTCCATCAGAAACTACACAACTGTGGTCTGAACTCTAACCCCTAATAAAGCTCCTGGCTAGCACTACCTTTTAATTCCAAACTGACTCGCAACAAATCCAACCAAACCCTCTCCCTCTCTCTCTACCTGTAATTAATTTTTTAACAAGCGCTCCGATCCGATCCTATGAATTTTGATTTTGATCGATGCATGCTACCTTGGTCCTGACAGCTCCATCTCCTCGACCATGTCGATGGATCTCGCCTCGTCGCTGCTGAGGCTGCTCTCGTTGTCGTGGAAGTCGTTGAAGAAGACGGAGCCGTTGGAGTCGTTGCGGTGGTCGTAGCCGAGCGCGTCGACGTAACACGGCCCCGTGGCCGCTGCCGCTGCCGGCCGGTTCGTGGCCTCCCATTTGGCGGCCAGGCCGTCGCCCTCCAGCATCCGGACCACCTCGGACATCTTGGGCCGGTGCGACGGCTGGAACTGCGTGCAGAGCAGCGCCACTTGCACCACCTCGGCCACCTCGATCCTGTCGTAGTGCGGGCCCAGGTCCTGGTCCACCAGCAGGTCAAGCATCTTCTCTTGATGCACCTTCCTCACCTTTAATTTGGGCAATCAAAGAAAGGGTTAATCTAAGAAAGAATGTACTTATCAGCAATATTCAGTTGTACAGCAGCATCTGTAATTCAAGTTTTTCAAGCTAAGTACCATGCACAATTGATTACAGGAAGAGTGCCTAGTGGTGATGAGCATACATGCAGGCCGTATCAAATGTAGCTCAGGACCTGAGTAAGCATGGTTCATTGCTAGTATGTCAAGCTTGGTACTTGTCATTTTCTTCCTACAACAGAGGAGGTACACGTATATATGGGACCATAGCTAAGACAAGAGTTGGGTTCAGTTATTGCAATTCAGGTCGAGCTGAAACGACATCCTGTGGCCGCATCAGATTCTCAGATTCCTAGTACGTACTGTACTTGCTAATGAATGAATGCACAAGACCGTGCCGCGCAGCAATGCATTCGTGATGAATAATGAACCTTTACTAACACATTTCACCAATTAACCTTCAATTTAATCGAAAACGACATATATATATACAACGTACCCAATCCAGCATGACGCCGCCCTTGTGGCTGTGCTGCATGGCGGCGCCGGACGCCTTGCCAAGCTGTAGCGCTCGCTGTCCCGTGACGAGCTCGAGGAGCAGGATCCCGAAGCCGAACACGTCCGTCTTCTCCGACGACTGCCCCGTGGAGAGGTACTCGGGCGCGATGTGGCCCACGGTGCCCCTGACCGCCGTGGTGACGTGCGAGTCGCCGTGGTCCAGCAGCTTGGCGAGCCCGAAGTCCCCACCACGGCCTCGTGGTGCTCGTCCAGCAGCACGTTGGCCGCCTTCACGTCCCGGTGGATGATCTTCGGGTCGCACTGCTCGTGCAGGTACAGCAGCCCTCGCGCCGTGCCCACCGCGATCCGCTTCCGCGTCGCCCAGTCCAGCGCCGGCTTCCCTGCATATCGATCATACACAGGCTTATGCATGGGTTAAACTATTCGTGAGATTAGCCGGACTCTGGTGCCTGCCTGATAGTGAATAGTGATGGGTAGATGAACAATGGTGGCTCCGGATTGTTTGGCTGGCATGGGGCATGCCGGAACAGTGACGAGACGACGGGACGGGGGCACACGGGCTCGTAGTTCGAGCTACTGTGGATAGGTAGCTTGTTTAGCTAGGTCCCCTGCCGGAACAAAAGAAGAAACCGACGTGCCCTGTGCCCCTGTGCTGTGTGCTTTTCCACTGTTCCACGCGGCCACCACGCTACGCCTCTCTCTCCCTCCTGGAGTCCTTCCTGGTCCCTGAGACCTGGACGGGACCACGACCACCACCACGCCTCCGGCATGGCCGAGGACCGAGGTCCGAGCCCCCACCCCACCCCACCCCACCCAAGGAACCAAGGAGCGTTCTTCCTTCTAGCCTTAAAACCCCTGATCGACCCTGGGCCATCATATCATCGAGCACCTACGGAGCATCGATCACAGCAGCGCAGGTAGGGCAGCTCCCAGTTTAGGACAAACACGCGTGCGCGCAAGCAAATCAAGAAACGCTCGTTAGCGGGCGCCCATGCCAGGCCGGCCTCGGCAGACGCGGCGGCCACTGGCAGATGCGGTGCCACGATCCGAGGCGTCCGTCCGACCAGGCGCGTGCGCGCCGTGGTATTTTGCGTGCTTTGGCCATTTATACGTGCATGACGCCAGCCATGGCAGCAGCCAGCAGCTGCTGCTACACGGCGATAAATACACGCTCTGGCTGGCCGCAGCCGCGGCCGGCCGGCCGGCGCCACAGCCTCTGCCTCGTCGTACCGTCTCGTGGCTCGCGTCGTGGTGCCGGGTACTACTAGTAGTAGTCCTGCTTCTGCTAGCCGAGCCGAGCAGCGGCTGGTAGCCTGCTCCCGGGTACGCGCAGAGATACGCCCGTGGCTTGTGTTCGTGTCGAACTGTCGCTGCACCGCAGGGATGGCATGGCGAGCAGCGACCAGTTGCGAGTGGCATGTCCGGCTCAGGGATGCGGACAAATCGCGAGTGCGGTGTGGTGTCTGGCCTGTGGTCTCCCGGGGACCCTCTGCCCCGGCCGGCGCAGGCTCCATGCATGGCAATGGCATGGTCCCCGTGCCACGGCAACGCCAAGTACTACAGGGGACGCGACCACGCCTGACTTGCTGCTGGCCGGTTACTGTGCTGTGAACCATGCATGACTTCTGCGTGCACTTCCCCGCGTGGGACCCACCCTGGTGGAGCCAGAACCAGGTCCCACTCCCTTCTCCACGGTGCACCGGCCATGGACTGATGAGTCATCAGGAGTACGTACGAGCGGCTGGCACGTACCTCGCAGGCGCGACGCGACGCTGCCGTTGGGCATGTATGGGTAGACGAGGAGGCGTTCCCCGGAGGCGGCGCAGAAGCCGACGAGGCGGAGGAGGTGGTGGTGGACGGCGAGGCTGATCATCTCCACCTCGGTGCGGAACTGGGCCTCGCCGGACGCGCTGGGGTCCTTGAGCCGTTTCACGGCCACCGTGGTGCCGTCGGCGAGACGGCCGCGGTACACGTTGCCGAACCCGCCTTTGCCCAGGATGTTCTTGGCGCTGAACCCGTCCGTGGCCGCCTGAAGCTCGCGCAGCCCGAACTGGCGCACGTTCCCCAGCCCCGCCACCACGCGCCGCCGCCGCCGCCGCCGTCCTCCAGCAGGTCGCACCCGCCACGCTCTGCAACAACAATCCAGGAATGTTAGGTTGCTGTCAGCTTGACGTTTGTTGGTGATGGGGACGTGGCGCTGTTGCCGACCGCCGACTGCCGGCTGCCGGCTGCCGGCTAGCTGCCGATGCACGTACGTACCGTGGATGCCGAGAACGGAGGGTCCCCGGTGTGGCGGCGCTTTCGGCGCCAGAGGAAGCAGGACACGGCGAAGAGCACAAGGGAGGAGGCGCCCAGGCTTGTCCCGACGCCGATGGGCAGCCGCGCCGCGCCAGCCTTTGACCTGCCGGCCCCTGTCGTCCCTGCACGCACAAGCCAAACGCTGATCCCCAGGTGATGATTCAGGCCAGACCGCGCCACCAGCTACAGCCTAGGCAGGCATTCCAGAGTCCCGTGGCGCGCACGCCGCAAGCGACGGCCGACGGCGCCCCCATTCCGGCAGTGTACTCAGGCGGCAGCACCGTGTCCCCTCCCTCTCGACCGCGACACGGCGAGGCAAGATCGAGCACACAAGGGCACAGCGGCAGCGACGCATGCATGCCACGCCACGCACCCGAGAAAGAAAGAAAAGCGCTAAAATAAAAGCATGGAGGAACAGTGGAGAGAAGAAGAGAGTGAGTGCTCACTGCTGCCGCTGCCGCCCGGAGTGGATTCCAGCGGGAAGGGTACGGTGGCGGGCGGCAGCGCGGCGGCGCACTCCCTGCCCCTGCGCCGGCGTTAGCGTTGCTCCCGCAAATCATCGGGTTGCCCACGATGCTGCACGCCACCAACATTAAACAATCAGTTAACAAACACCCTGACTCTGGCATTAGTAGATTCGATGCTAACACTACTACTACTATCAATCATCATTCAGCTAGCTCGAGCTGCTTTTGAAAAAGCAAAAGTGACAGTGTCCATTAGGATAAGAGGATCGATGGATCATCGTGTACGTGGACGGGCAGTACTAATAAGCACACTTACTTGAAAGTCCTTGTCGGGAAGAGCGGAACGGGTCCAGTGAGGTTGTTGAAGGACAAGTCCCTGGGTGAACACAAGAGACACCGGCCACGGCCAGGCAACCACATCGAGTCACGGATTGAATTGGTTCGTTCGATTTAAAGCGCAAAAGGAACCAAGACGCGTACGTACAGGAAGGAGAGCTGCGGGATCTTGGCCAGCAACGCGGGGAACGGTCCGGACAAGCTGTTGTTGTTTTAGCCTCCTGCGGCAAGAACAGAAGGAAGCAGACACGGCGGTGATGAGCAACCACAGCCAGCCGAGATCGACGAACGACAACTACTTGATCATGGATGGGTTTTGTTTTCCTGATGAATCCTGAGACGAGAGAGAGGAGATGAGAGACTCACAGGTATCGGAGGGTTGTGATGCGGCCCAGCGTGTCGGGCACGCGGCCGGAGAAGCGGTTGTTGGAGAGGTCCAGCGTCTGCAGCCGCGGCAGCGCGCCCAGCTCCGGCGGCAGCCTCCCCGTGATGTTGTTGTTCTGCAGCAGCCTGAAAACGAGTCGCGATTGAAACGGGCAGCAGCATCGTCGTCAGCATCGGCAAGAACACAAGATGATACCGACGGAGGGATGAAGTCGATCTTTGGATGGCTTACACTTGCTCGAGATGTGTGAGGTTGGCGATCCTCCCGGACAGAGTCCCCGACAGGCCCTGGCTCGGCACGCCCCTGAAACGCGAAACGTACCAATGCGCCCGTGTTGGTCGTGTGGCGCGGTTAGTCGTCTTGTCAGTAGTGGAGCTCGCCGTCGCCGGCGACGGTTTCTTCGTACGGCTCGTCTACAACTGAGAGGTGACTTACAGGCCGATGACGAGGGTTCTGCGCGGAGCAGGTGATCATGGCCCAGCTGCAGGGGTCGACGGAGTCCTGGTCCCAGCTCCTGAGCACGCCGTGCGGGTCCCACCAGCCCCTGCCTGATGGCGATCAGCGCCTGCACTGCACTCAGAGCGCGCGACGCTCGAATCAGAAACCAGAATGGTGGTGCACCGCGTGTGTTTGCAGCCGATCTTTCTTTCGAGCCGCACGGCCGGCGGGCGTTACTTACCTTCGGGGTTGAGGGGCTCGGCGGCGAGGGCGAAGAGCGGCGCGGAGGAGATGAGTTGGAGGACGACGAGGAGGAGGAAGGCGGCGGTGGGGTGATTGAGGAGGCCGCTGGAAGCCATCGGAGCGCAGCTGTGGCTCGGGGAAGAAGGGGAATGCCGGAATGATGGGCGGTGGGAGAGGGCCGGCCGGCGCCCCAAGAAAAGCGAGAGGTGGGCGGGCAGGAGAGGACGCAGCGCAGGGCATACTAGAGTGGAGTGGAGTGGCTTTTGGCTTTGCTTTTTTTCTCGTGTCATGCAAGGCGGCAGGAAGGAAAATGGGGATGAGAGCGAAGGCGATGGATGTGATGCCGATGCTGCTCTGCTGCTGCCGGGGGTGGTGTGGTGGTCTACTGCTCGCTCGGCTCTGCATGCCCACTCAGCCAGCCATTGCCATGGCATGGCATGGCATCTTTGGGTGACAGTGACAGAGAGAGAAATGATCAGATCATGGGTCTCATGGCCACATGGATGGATGCCATGGAACCTGACGAGTGGGGCCGGGGCTGATGAGTCTGCAGGACCCGGCGTGCAGTGAGTGCGCCCGTTTTGAGCAAAGCCCGGCTTTCTTTCTTGGTGCTGCATGGAGCTGAGCTGGGCGACTTGGTAGTAGCGTGGCGAGTCAGAAGAGCCTGGTGGGCTTGATGATGGCAGTTTAGTTTAGCCCATGCTGATGATCGCTGTCAAAGTGGGGGGATAATATCCGTTCAGTTCAGGTTTCACAGTGAAGCCCGTGCCCCGTACTGCTGCTAATTAATCTCCAAATGACAGAAAAGCTTAGATCCGATTGTCGGTTTACAGATATATATATATAATAAGTATCTACTGTAATTGTCTCCGGGAGCCGTGCAGAGAATATCCTTGTCTCTCAAAGTGTCAAAGTACAGTCTGATCGATCTCCAAGTCCAACTAAACAAAGCAAGCTGCTGCTACCTAATTCCTATTGGACTCGAGTGAGAAAAAACGCCAAGAGTCGACTACTGATAATGATTGAAGGATTTGGATCTTAGCTAGGAGCAACTACTACGCCAGGTAGTGGCTGGCACGTAGAAGGCCGTGGAGCTGAAGAACTATCATGCGTCATCAGCGAGTTATTATTCAGAAGAAGAAGAAGCTGTCACTGAACAAGTTTGAGGTCCCATCCAATCAAAACACGCAACAAACCGCCGTGAAGACGACGACAAGTACTACTACGCCAATTTTTCCTCTGCTCCCAAGGAAGGATCGATGCACTGATCATTTCTCCCCTGTGGTGGTGGTAGTTCTGGTAGAGGGAGGGAGGCCAACTGCAAGTTTCTGCAGGCAATTGCAACTGCCCAACGGAATTCGGAATCAGCAGCATGGTGTTGATTGCTTCGCGCCGGGCGTCAGAGAACAACAGGTCCCCGGCCCCTGCAAGAGAAGGCGTCGGCGACTGCCATGTGGGGCTCTACAAAAGATATCCTGGGGCCCGCGTGCAAGCGATAGGTGACTCCTCGGTCGCGTACTCGCGTGAAGGAACGGGTCAAAAAGACAGATCGGCACGGTGAGCCTCTGAGCACCCGCGTCCTGCAGTGGTGATCGCAGTGCACGTTGCCGCTCGCAGACATGGCAAATTTTTAGCACCGTTGGTTGATGCCTTGCTAGGCGTCCTCGGGCGTCGGCGCCATGGGGAACGCATTTCGTTGATCAGAGCCCAGAATGCCCTTTCTCCTCTGTTTCTGCACACAATTTAGTCGGCGGCGGTCGCTTTCTGGGTCCTCCTGACAAAGCGAGCAAACAAAAGATGACGAGGGAGAAAAGAGATTGAGGGAAAGATGAGAGAGAAAAGCAAAGGAGGCTAAAGATGGGAATAGTAGTACACAGATAGAAAAGACAATTTTTGAAGCAAAATACAAGATATACAAAAGATAAAAGGGAGACAAGAAGGACACTGAGCCGTGATGTGGCGAAAAGAAGAGGTCGAAGGCGCACAGGCACCTGCCTCACTGAGCCGACTGCAGGCTGCTGGCTGGGGACTGCTCTGGGCGGCCCGGCCCGCGGGTGGGTGCTGCCTGCTGCTGCTCAGGCTCAGCTTCAGTGCGCTCGCCATGGCAGTTGGCATTGGCATTGCCAAGCTCGTTCGGGTCGTCGATCCCCGGCCGGTCCGGTCGCACACACCATTGCCGCCCACCTCTTTTTCGGGCAAGCCTGGGAGCGGGAGCACCGGCGCCGCACGGCGCTGCCGGCTCCGGACGGGGAAAAAGGAGGCGAATCATGGCCGCCGGCCCGCGCCGGGATGGAATCATGCTGTGTGTTGGACGAGGCGCCAGTGTTGACGTGCGTGCGCGTACTTGGCCGGCGTGCCATGATCCTCGCGTGTTGCATGGATTGCCTTACCAGCTTCCATGCAGACGAGACGAGACCGGAGACCTGACGATCTCTTTGGGGTCGGGCCGGGCGTGGCGTGTGGGTAAGTAGCTTGTTTGGGCGCCGCCGGCGGGTTCGAGTCCGATGGGCGTGAGATGTGTTCGGTGCTCGGCGGCTGGGCCGGCGGAGGAGACCGTTGGCCCTCCAAAGACCCGGCCGAACGTGGTCTAGCTGTACGTAGAGGTGAATCCGTGTATCTCCAAAGATTTCGCCGGTTCGTGCTTCGGGGTTGGGTTTGGCTTTGCTGGAGCAGACAAGTGAAAAAAAAAAAAAAAGACACTAGTATTTGTCATTTGGGTGTAAGTTTTCATGCAACGAGCGAAAGTAGCAGCGTAAACTCAGGTCACAGTACCTAATTAAACAAACAAAGCCAAAAACCTAATTTGCAACTTTTTCGATAAATGTTCAAAAAATTCTATCATCCATAAACATTTCATAACTTATTCTTAAAAAATATTTTATGGTTTTCGGTCACCGTCAGTTTTAAACCCTATCTTCTAGTATTCTCGATAGAGAACCACTTTAGATGGTGGAGGGACCACCACAAAGTGACCATTATATATTGCTCTAGCATCCTAATCCCTCGCATACTACCTCCGCCCTCATAAAAATGTCGTTTTTGACTTTTGGCTACCGAGTTTGACCATTCGTCTTATTCAAAAAATTTTTTACAAATAATAAATTAAATTAATAATCATTAAAGTATCTCTAATGACAAAATAAGTAATAATAAAAGAAATAATATTTATACAAAAAAATTTGAATAAGATGACTGTTCAAACAAAATGGTATGGAAAAAAGTGATACTTTCAAAGGGATTGAAGGAGTAGAAGCTTAGAACCTACAAAACAGAATCTCTATTGTTTGTTGCACTTTATTCTTATATTACGGTGAACCACATCTTCAATACCTCAGAATAGAACGATGTGTATATTAACTGATAAAGCAAGAGTTTATAACTCATCATTGCAAATCATTATCTTTATTTAAAATCAATTTCCATTAGTAAATTTTCAAAATTTCTCTAATTTTTTTTTTTTCATGCATTATAGGTTAAGTCAGCCAAGAATAAGCAAGACGCCAACAAATTCCAGGCCCGTATGGCGGCAAAGTAAACTAAGATAGTGGGCCTCATCCTTTTATCTTTTTTTTTTTAATTGGGCTACCTTACCAATTGTCGACTCAGTCAATGAAGTCGCCCGAGATAAGCGGAGTGGCTGAATATTTAATTATTATTTAGCTTTATTATTATAATTATTAGATTAAATTAAAGATAGTAAGAAAAGATTAATGGGCCTGACTAATTGTTAGCAATTGTAAACCCCTCATATAAATATGGGTTTGCGTACGTGTGTTCATAGGGGTGAGTGTGCGTGCGTGTTGTGAGCGTCTGCGTTGTATCGCGGTCATTCTCAAAAAAAAAAAAAAAAAAAAATATGGGGGCAACTATCGAGACAATCAAGAAGAAAATAATTAGGTTTTTACCTTGCCTCTAGCCCAGCCGCCACCGCCGCCCGTGCCCCGCGCGGCGCCGCCGCCGCTGCCGCCGCCGCCGCGCAGCCCGAATGGCCGCCGCCGCGCCTCAAGGCTCCTCATACCGCAGCCGCGGTGGCGCCATCGCCGCCCGAAACTCTTATCGCCGCCGCCGAGTTTTTCATCTCCTTTATCTCCTTCCCTCGCGTTGACCAATCGAAAACGGGTTGTGACAAATTGGTATCCGGAGACCAGTCGATCCAATGGCACCCCTCGGGACAATCCATCACGGCGAACGTCAACAGATTATCGACGAGTACATCGCAGCCATGGAGGCTAATTCAGCCCCATCATCGCCTAAGTACATCCCCCCTCCAAGCTCTCTTCGCCCGGAGACACGATGAGCCCTCCATCCGCCGCGACCTCTCGATTCCTCAGTCCTACAGCCAGCGGACGGTCGAATTTTCATCTCGAATTTGATACGAAATTCCCCAAAAAATTACTCGTAACTTCCACCTAAATTCCTGCTTAAAAATCCCAGACGCACCAAGAATAATATTAAATTATTTTTTCCGGAGTATGATGGCAAGGGTGACCCTTCTCATTGGCTGCATAAGTCGCGATAAATTTTTCTCGCTCAAGGAGTTATTAATACCGATCCGATGTAGCTCGCTTCGCTCCATCTCCAAGGGAACGCGATTATCTTGGTTTATTCGTTGGGGAAAACGAAGTGGGTCAACCAACTTGGCCAGAATTTTCTCGCAGCCTATTACCGTGACGCTTTGAAACTCCACTACACAATCATCTTGGTGATCCGACAAAGATCACGCCCAGACGGGAGATTTGGACAGTACACTAATACGTTCACAGCAACGCTGAATAAGGTACAACACCTCTCCCCAAAACAGCAAGCTATGCTTTATATTGCTGGGTTAGCACCTCTGATTCAGATCGACGTCCAACTACATCAACCACCTGATATTGAGACAGCCATAGCACTTGCTAGACGTCTCTATACAGCTTCCCGTCGACAGAACTCAAAGGTACGCACAAGAGGATATTCAGATATTCAAATATCGGTTCATGGCTTAACCGGCATATCCACTTGTCCTACCATGCAATTAATTATCAATATAAATGGCACCAATTTATTGGCTCTTTTGGATTCCGTTCAACACACAATTTTTCTCGGATTCCGATTTGGCTATGAAACAGGCCTCCAAAGTTCTTCTTTACACCATCCGCTCAAAGTTGCTGTCGCCAATGGACAACACATAACAAATGTGGGATGGTACGATAATATTGAATTTTCTATTGCTACTGAAAGATTCAAAGCAGATTTCTTAAGCATCAAATTAGGAGGCTATGATGTTGTTTTGGGTGTGGACTGGCTGAGTTCTTTAGGAAATATTGTATGGAATTTGAATAAACTTATTATAAAGTTCTGGCGGAAAGGACAGCTGATCACATGACATAGCCTCTCTAAAGAGACAGATTCTCAACCAGGTATTCATATACTTTCTCCCGGTGCCAATGGATCCTCTGTTATGCAAATTTCAACAACTTTTCGTGAGAGCCTTCGGGGGCTTCCACCTCAACGGCGTTATGATCATAGAATTCATCTTAAGGATCCCACTCACCGATCGTCGTTCGCCCCTATCGTTACCCTCAGATACAGAAAAATGAACTGGAACGACAATGTGCAGACATGCTTCATCAAGGTATCATCCGGTATAACACTTCGCCATTCTCATCACCTGTCCTTCTTGTCAAAAAACATGATCAGACTTGATGTTTTTGTGTTGATTATCGGGAGCTCAATAGTAATACCTTGAAAGACAAATTTCCAATACCGGTTATTGCCGAATTATTGGATGAACTAGAAGGTGCAAAATTCTTCACCAAATTAGATCTTCGCTCCAGGCTATCACCAGCACGTATGCATCCTCGGGACATCGAAAAGACACTTTCGGGACACATCATGGACACTTTGAGTTTTGGTCATGTCATTTGATTATGCAATGCACCTTCAACTTTTCAAGCTTTGATGAATGATATATTGGGACCGTTTCTTGCGTAAGTTTGTGCTGGTTTTCTTTGATGATATCCTGATATTTAGCAAATCCTGGTCTGAGCATCTCCACCATGTGGAAGAGGTTTTCAAGGTACTAGCATCTCATAATATCTTCTTAAAGAAATCTAAATGCCTCTTTGGTCAATCACAATTGGGTTATTTGGGACATATTATATCGGATGCCGGAGTGGTCGTTGACCCGAGAAAATTGAGGCCGTCACCGCTTGGCCGCCCCCACAACTCTCCGTGAATTGCGAGGCTTTTCGGGACTCGCCGGGTTACTACGAAAGTTTATAATGAATTATGGTACAATTGCACGCCCCTTGACTGATCTTCTTAAGAAGGACTCATTCCGTTGGACACCCTTAGCAACAGCGACTTTTTGAGCACCTTTTAAGAGGACTTTATCATCAAAGACCGGTTCTCTAACTCCCGGACTTTAATAAATCATTTGTGGTGGAATGTGATGCGCCCTGGTACAGGTGTGGGTGCCGCTTTTACATCGAGGTAATGGTCCAATTGCTTACTTTAGCAAACGTATGCCCCGATAAGTACAAAAAGTTAGTCGCTTATGAAAGAGAACTCATAGGACTGGTAAAGAAGGTCAAGCATTGGCGACCATATCTTTGGGGCCGCCCATTTATTATAAGGTCGATCATTACAGTCTTAAGTACATTTTAGATCAACGCTTATCCACGTTCGCAAAGATCAATGGGTTAGCGAATTACTTGGCTATGATTTTACTTGTGGAGTACAAGCCGGGTAAATCAAATGTGGTAGCCGACGCATTATCTCGTCGTAACACGATGAATCTTCCTCATGGCTATTTCAAAGATTCAATTAGGTTATTTGATCGCCTACGTGGGAGGAAATTGCATTCAGTGATGAATCTATAGGCCTTATTGATTCTATAATCAACGGTAAGGACAAAAGCATGGGAAGTTCGCAATGGATTGATCTTATTCAACAAAAAGTATGGCTTTCCAAATCGCCCAAACATCTTCAGACTATTCTCCATGCAATTCATGATTCAAAGACATGAGGGTATACGTAAAACATTGCATCGATTCCGCCGACCTTTTTTGTCAAACATGATAAACGCATTGTCACAGATTTTGTGAATAATTGTTTGGTTTGCCAACGCAACAAAACTGAACACCTTCATCCAGCGGGCTTCTTCAGCCTTTACCAATTCCGCAGCAGATCGGGAGGATATCTCAATGGATTTCATTGAAGCTCTTCACGAAAGTTGGATCTAAATCGGTAATCTTAACAGTGGTTGATCGTCTATCCAAGTATGCTCACTTTATACCCCTTTCTCATCCGTATACAACAACAACTTCAAGAGCTCAGAAATTTTTCTCAGCGATTGTTAGACTACATGGCTTGCCAAGATCGAGTGGTTAATTAGTGACAGGGATGTCATCTTCATGAGTCAATTTTGGCAAGAAATTTTCCGTCTATCCAACATTATTTTGTCACCAATATCGCTTATCATCCTCAAGCAGATGGCCGGCCGAGGTCATCAATAAAATTATTACGATGTATCGCA
This sequence comes from Hyparrhenia diplandra, assembly GCA_015847255.1. Lineage (NCBI taxonomy): Eukaryota > Viridiplantae > Streptophyta > Magnoliopsida > Poales > Poaceae > Hyparrhenia > Hyparrhenia diplandra. Next base: position 51,366 of record JADLZK010012727.1, read on the forward strand.
AGGCCGCTTGATCGGTGACAAACCAAAGGATTTGGTAAGATGGTTACCTTGGGCTGAATATTGCTATAATACTTCATATCATGCATCGACCAAAACAACGCCATTCAAACTTGTGTATGGGCGTGACCCCCTACTATTCGTGGTTATCATCCGGTGAAACAACATTACCACCGTGAATGATTTACTAACTCAGTGGATATTTTTCTCAATCGACAAAGGTTCGCTTTGTAGTTGTCTCGCATTATTACCGTAAATATTTTGATGCTAAACATACGCAGACAGAATTTCAAGTGGGTGATTATGTTTGGCTCAAACTTTTGTCCCGTTCTGTGGCAACAATATCTCGATTTACACAAAGGCAAAGCTCTCCTAAATATTTTGGACCCTTCAAAGATCAAGAAGATCATTATACCAAGAACATATGCATTGAATCGCCACTGAACCCGTATACAAAATGCCTTTCATGTCAAGATGCTCAAACCACACCGTGGGGAGATACCTACAGATATTCCGGAATTACCTCGGGATTCACGATGGCACACCGTCCCCGAACTGAATTAATGCTCAAAACAAGAGTCCGCCAGGGTGGCCTTCAAGTGCTCATCAAATGAAAGAACAAACCCGGCCGCAGATGCTTCATGGGAAGATCTTTGAATTATTCAACAAAATCTATCCGGACTTCCAACTCGAGGGACGATTTGAATCTCCAAAGCGGAGAGAGATGTCGATTTCGGTCAGCCGAGTCGCCCGAGATGTTTTGAGTGGTTGAATATTTAATTATTATTTAGCTTTATTATTATAATTATTAGATTAAATTAAAGATAGTTAGAAAAGACTAATGGGCATGACCCGTTAGCAATTGTAAACCCCTCATATAAATATGGGGGCAACTATCGTGGAGACAATCAAGAAGAAAATAATTAGGTTTTTACTTTGCCTCTCTAGCTCTAGCCGCCGCCGCCGCCTCGTGCCCTGCGCCGCTTCGGCTAAGCGCCGCCGCCACGCAGCACCGCAGCCGCGTCGCCAGCGCCGCCGTGCCATCGCCGCCGAGCTCTTTGAACGCCTCGTCATCTCCTTCGTCTTCCCCTCGTGTTGACCGAAAACGGGTTGTGACACCAATGCACATTGTTTTGTGACAATTTTTATTAAATGGCCATCTAGTTTTAGTTTGATTTCCCCTAAAATCTAGTTTTAATTTAATATTATCTTAATTTTTTCAATATATGATATACAGATAACATAGTTTACAAAAAAAAAAAAAAAAAAATATACGCCTCTCCATGCAAAGTTGCAAACATTACTTTCGTTCGGCAGTTCAGCTTTGAAGTGGCCCGGTCGCGCGATTCGTTCTACTTTTGAAGTGGGCCGGCCTGCTAAACACTCTGCTCGGAGGAGCAAATACCCGCCTGCTGCTGGCCAACTAAGGGCCCACCTGAAAAACCCTTGCGCCGCTGAGCTGAGTCCCCTTCCTTTCTCCCGTCGCCGCCGGGGAAGCGCCGCCGCCTCTGCCCCCGCCTTTAGTTTAGCCTCCGCGGGGGTATTCGGCCCGTCGCAGAGGGGAAGAGAGTCACTCACCGGGGAGCGGAGATGAAGCCGGTCGTGGGGATCGTGGTGTCGAACAAGATGCAGAAGTCGGTGGTGGTTGCGGTGGACCGCCTCTTCCACCACAAGATGTACAACCGCTACGTCAAGCGCACCTCCAAGTTCATGGCGCACGACGAGGAAGACTCCTGCAACATTGGCGACCGGGTCGGTAATTTTGCTCCATCCTTGTCTCCGCCCCCTTCCTCGTTCTGATGCTGTATGGATGTGAAAATTGGCGATGCTTAACTTCTGTAAGACTGGTGCGAATTCGTTATTGGATCCTCGTAATTGGAAGCTACTGGGCGGCTGGGGTTTTAGAGTTCCATAGGGGCAAACTTGGTCCGTTAGCATTGCATTCAGGAATCAGGACCAAGTGGTAAAGAGCGTTTACAGACCAGCTAGCACTAATTTTAGGCACCTACACATAAGTTTAAGCAGTTTTACAGACAACGGTACCAAGCAAGGCTTCAGGGTTTCTACAACCCTGGATACTGAAAAAGACACTGCTGAGTGTTGAAGCCATTTCCAGCTTCTTGCGCCTCGATTTCAGTAGGATGGTGGCTGCAGATCCAATTCATGTCGATCTCCTCTGTCCACGAATTAGGCACTAGTAAGAAAAATCCTCTTCAGCCTTGTCGCCAACGGCCAACGCCTCGATCCTTGATAGTGAGCTGTGGCCTTGTAGTTCAACTAAATGGCCATGTGGAAGTTGCATTTCACACCCCTTTGCAAACCTATGGATCAATACATCATAAGGGGAAATGGAAACAAATTTAACGTTCCTGATGATGTTCCTTTTCGGATGGCTGAATAATGGCATTTCAGTTGTTAGGTACCCTTAGGCCTAGATTGGTTGGAAACCACATGGTATCTATCTAGCTTGGTGTTAAAACGAGTTGAATTAGGTCCACTTAGATATTGACATCAACTCTATGGTCACGGGGATGACACCTGATTTTGTAGGTTTAATTAGTATTCTCATAAGTGCTAGATATACATCCACTGGTGCCTAATCACTGCTTAGGTGGGCTACATCGTGGTTTGGTGGTACTAGGCTGGTGGCACTGGGGATGACACCTGATTTTTTAGGTTTAATTAGTGTTCTCATAAGTGCTAGACATACACTGGGGGTGGCAGATTTGAATTAACCTGTGTTTGCACACCCGCTGAAAGAGCCATCCAAGCTAGAGGTTGACCCTCAAGCTGGGCTCATACTGAAGAAAGGAAAACCTAACCTAAACAATACAGCCGAGGAGAAAGCATACAGGGCTGGTGGATATTGAGTTCACGACTTATTTTTTACCCTCAAACTTAGATGTGTGAGACAGTTTCCATGTTTTTCGTTGATTGTTCAGAATGTCTGACAATTTTTGTGAGTAATGCTGTAATAAGTGTTAATAAATGATTTGTACTTTTAATTTCCTCATTGCAGATACTATACCTTTTTTAACCTTTTATTCTATATTTAATACTCTTAATGGTTTTTTCCCTCTATCCTACAGCTTTCTTGTGATTAAATGCTTTGGTGGTACTGTTGTTGAACTTTCTTTAATAATGAGAAATATTAATGTCATAACAATCAGTTCAAATGCCTTTTGATTTACGCACCATCTGCAGACCAAATTGACCTTAAAGCTTCTGGGTAACTGTCACCTCCATCTCGGCCTTGGATGTGTTCTTCGGCGGTTTAAACACTGTGGAGTATGGGTAGTCAGGTCTGAGTATTCGAGCATTTGGGCCCTGGGTGCTCATTTGATCGAATACAGTTTAGCTTTACTTTCCTGCATTAGCTGAACGAACTGTGCTGAACAAATGTGTAATTTCGTTGCTTTTGAGTAATGAAATTCGGTTTTACCGTGGTGGGAAAAAAACTGTCACCCCCATCTGAAGACTATTCTCAGTGGATGTTTGGATAAGAAATTTTTTATTATTTTACCATGTTTGGATGAAACGACCTCGTTTCTGTTAATGATGTGTTCAGTTCAACCATGAAGCTAATGATCTCCACGCACAAAGAAGCTATGAAACAGAGTTATTGGTCTGTTGAGAATGTGGATATCCATATTTGTAGAAATGATTAATCTCGTTTTGTTAAAAATTCAAAATCCTGGTCTTGTGGAAACCAGAGTTTTATGTATGTGCAAGTTGGTTGGACTTTTCAAACAAAGCTTTTGTGGTTAGGCTAAATCCAGTTTTACAAAAATTTTTTTTTTAATTCTAGGGCATTGCCCCTGTCTTAGCATTAGCAAAGACACCAGCATCCAAGTTTACAGCATGAAATCTAGTTTTCACTAAAATGACTGATTTTCTACCAATTGTACTGTGTTGCCCCTGTCTTAGTAGCATTAGCAAAGACACCAGAAGGAAATTATTTTGCTCCTTGTTCATTAATATGTCGATGAGATTAACTATTTGCTGCATCTAAGACTCCTAATCTCTTTATCAGCTTATTGGGGCCTAGCGCTCCTTTGTACTATGGTTCTGTTGAAGTCCAGTCACAATAAATTAGTTTTCCTCTCAAAGAACACTTTATGATTGCTGGATAATATTTTTTTCAGGTTAGGCTGGATCCTTCTAGGCCCTTGAGCAGACATAAGCACTGGGTTGTTGCTGAAATTCTTCGCCGCAGAGCAAAGGTGTATGTTCCACCATCTGCAACAGCGGCCAGTGAACATGATAGCAAATCTCAACAAGCTGGTGTTGCTACCAAATGATCCATCTGAAGTTACTCAGAACAAGATGCAGTTATGGCTTGTTTTTTCTTCTGTATGTTTGTTTCCTTGTTGAATATGGATGCCACCATCTTTGCTTAATTTAGTTTGTTCTTCTGTGGTGTCCGTTGAATGGTAGCCATTGAGGATATAATTACCAGATTCAACCAGACCAATGGATTCATATTGTATTGGTTCACTTTAGATACCCGCCATTGCATTTGCATGTATGGTTGGCAGTGGTCTTTGTATTTCCCGTCTCATACCGCTGAAGTGAGCAGGCGGAAAGTACATGTTGACTGGTAAAGTCGTTATTGTAAAGGAATGGAACTTTCGTGTTTAGTATTTATTGAGGGTCCCATACTTATATCTGATTGAATTTGCCACTGCTGATAATAAAATAGGTGTCAAGTTGACTGGTAGAGTCGTTATTGTAAAATAATTCATCTTTCATGTTAGTATTTATCGAGGGTTCCATACTTATATCTGAATTTTATGACTGGTCCGCTGCTGATAGTAATATATGCAAACTGGTTGCCTTTGATGTGCTCATATTCGAACCGTCAGGCCGGTTAACAGTTTTCTGGGTTGTTTCCTGCATATACTCATGAAAACTTCATGGATATTCTGCAATGAAGATTGGGAAAGTAGACCTCGATTTTATGTCGGATTGGGCTTTTGCCAAGCCGAAGTACATCTGATACTTCCGGTGCAGTCCTGCAGTCTGCAGTTCTTGTACAAAACTAAAGAATGACATACCTCATTTTCAATTCGCACAGCTCTACCATTATCAGCTCTTAAAAGGTACATAGAACATAGTCTATTGAACACATCCCATGTGAAAATTACATAAACATAAGTGTACATGCCTAATTATGCATTAATTTGAAATGTTTACATCAATAGGTATTTTATACACTAACAATCACCTTATTCATCGTCCTTCTGCAACAATCACCTTATTCATCGACCTTCGCCTCTCCATTTATTTTATTTATAGTACAGTGGACACATACACATAATGGATTTACTCATGGATACAAATAATGGTAAACGTTAGCGCAAACAAGAACAACCATGAGCAAGCACCGCATCCTCCAACTCCAAAGGTCGCTTCACGGCTCACTTGCCGTGTCCACTGCCAGCGTAGGAGCCGGCTCGAGACCCAGCATACGAGCCAGCGCCAGAGCCCCCGTACGGGCCAGCGCCAGACCCAGCGTACGATCCAGCCTCGGAGCCAGCGTACGAGCCAGAACCACCAGAGCCCCAGTGAGGGCCACCGCCGGACCCTGCGTACGAGCCGGCATCGGAGCCAGCGTAGGACCCCGCGCCTCCGCCGTTAGAGCCCGCGTACGAGCCGGCGTTGGAGCCCGCGTACGAGCCTGCCCCTCCGCCGTTAGAGCCAGCGTACGAGCCGGAGTTGGAACCCGCGTACGAGCCCGACGAGCCTCCGCCATTAGAGCCAGCGTACGAGCCGGCGTTGGAACCCGCGTACGAACCTGCTCCTCCGCCGTTCGAGCCCGCGTACGAGCCGGCGTGGGAGCCAGCGTACGAGCCTGCGCCGCCGGACCCCGCGTTGGAGCCTGAGTTTGAGCCGGACCAGGACCCTGAGCCAGAGCCAGAGCCCGACCCTGAGCCGGAGCCGGAGTAAGACCCGGAACCTGACCCGGAGCCAGAGCCGCCGCCGCCGCCACCAATGCCGATGCCGATACCGAGGCCGCCGCCAACGCCGACCCCTAGGCCGCCACCGCCGCCGCCGCCGAGGTTGACTCCCAGGTCCTTCCGCGCAATGTGGCGGCTCTCAGCGGCAGCGAGAAAGAACGCGGCCACCACCGTGGCGCCGAGGACGGCGGCGGCCGCCGCTTTATTCTTCCTGTACGCCATTGTTAACTTTGTGCTCGCACTGCACTGCGCTGCACGCTGCAAGATCGAATTGAACTGGACGACGGAGGAGGAGACGAGTGAAGTACACGCTTTTGGGGTGCAGTGCAAGTCTGGGCGATGATGGATCGATCGATGAGGAGACGCCGGGTATTTATAGGGACGCAGGCCAGAGCGCGACACGACATCGCGGTGGTGCGGGTACTAGTGGGTTTTGGAATGGTGGCGGCGTGGCGCGAGCTTGTGGCGCTGGCCGGCGGAGGCGGCTTCTCTCAGTCTCAGACTCTCAGCCGCGCGCTGCTGATGGATCGATGCTAGTGGAGCAATGCGACCGCGCTTTTCGAGATTGGCTGGCCGGCCGGCCTCTCGCGCGCCGCTCGACGACGACACACGTAGCTCCGATGAGGTCTCTTGGTGCCAGAGTAAATCCATCGGCTTTGGAGATTGATTGATTCAAGCATGGGAAGGTTCGAGAACCCCAACCAAACTCGTGTGCCAGTGTATATATGTCCGTTTGATTGTCCGTGCAGGGTCTGCATGATCAGCATATCTGGCTTACCTCTCATTAGCTGGATCGATTTGGGTGCGTGCTTGATTGACTATACTGCAAGACTGCTGGCAGCAATGGTCTCTCGTGCTAGTGCTCGTCATTTTCACTAGTCAACCTTGATTGGATCGGAGTTGGCAGCAGCAGTGCCTTAAGTCGTGCGCATTTGACCTTTCCAAAAGGATAGAACCGACGAAATTAACATGCGGCTTGGGTGGACTCCAGCTTGCTTGGTGATGGCGCCTTACACGCGTATTGTCATGAACATAGCTTGGTTATAAGGAATACTGCCAGAACAAAGTGCGATGGATATTGTTTAATTTATTAACCAGGAATTTATTTCTCTTCTTTGATCATGTGATGTCAAAAAGATCTTTGGGAGCATGACCTCCATTTTCTAACTCCTGTATTCAAGGATATTCCCACGTGCACAATTTATTAATTGATTTCTCATGTTTTTTCTTTTATATTATTCAGAACTCTTAACATTTTCTTTCATACATGTCTTTATTTTCAATCCGTGCATGTTCTCACAGATGAAACTGTACATATAATTTCTACATTATGTAACATTTTGCCGTATCTTCTCTGTTTTTTAGTTGGTATTTGTTCTGTTTTGGTTTTATTTTTTTTCTCGCTCTAATGTTCTGAGTTTATTTAGTCCTACATTAAAGTTTACATGAAATTGATATACTAATTCCCAATTTTGTTCGTTTATAAATTTTTACTCCATGCTATTGTTTTTCTTACAGGACACATAATGATTCGATGAACTAATGTTTCTCCATAAGCTTTTCAACAAAGCAATCAATTGATTTTTTTTAGATCGCCTTTTAACTGAGTATTTATTTGTAGAATTTGATAATGTAAGAGTAAAAACAATAGTCAGTATACTTCTGGAACTGTTTTCAAATCTTAATATGCTGTGAAGAAAACTAAGGAAGCGAAAATATGATCTTAGTGAACGGGAGCTTCCTTTTAGTGTTTGTGTTGTTGATACCTTAGCGGCCATGTTCCTACAAGGGAATGGGAACATGAAACGGAATGGAAACTTGGGGTGTTACTTTATAACATGACAATGTAAATGTTTCCAAATCAGGGATGTGGACATTACTGGAACGGGAATTGTGGCCATGTTGGTACACTCTGGTTTGAGTTTGGTTGTCTGCACCTTTGTAATGTGTGCTTGAGTTGATTGACAAATAAATAGACCTGATGCGTCCACTTGTATCTGTATTTTGATCGGAAAAAGAGCTAGTCCACTGTGTTTCTGGTAATTAAGTCCAAAAACCATATTTAATATGTTTGTTTGTGGTTCATATTTGTTATTTATTTATTATCCGAGATTGGGGCTGGCTGTTTAATGTTTTTTTTTTGAGTTTTTCCTAAATTTTAAGGACTATTCTTTTCTCACTTAGCAACCAAGATAGTATCGGTGCTCGTTGTATCAGTTAGTAATCAAATAGCAGATGATCCTCTGTTCTCCATCGTCTTCATTATCTACTCAGGCATCATGCAAGCATGTTGCCTCAACTCACAGCTCTCTCTTAAAATGAAGTCTTATAGACTCATTCAGTATAGCAGCTCATGGAAATAAATGCTGAAATTATTCATTTCCATAAATATGTTACACAGAGATAGATATGGGCATGCTATGGCACCTTATTCAGTATTTCAATCATACACATCTCATACAATAATAACAAAGCTCTTGAACACCATACTGTGGCACTGTCTTGCTGCGCAGCAAGTAAAGCTCGCGCGAGCTCACTTGCCATGTCCACTGCCGGCGTAGGAGCCGGCACGGGACCCTGCATACGAACCTGCACCTGAGCCGCCGCCGTGCGGGCCAGCGCCGGACCCTGCATACGAGCCGGCCTCAGATCCCGCGTACGAGCCTGCTCCTCCGGCGTTAGAGCCTGCGTACGAGCCAGCTCTCGAGCCCGCGTAGGATCCTGCGCCGCCGCCGGGCCCGGCGTTCGAGCCGGATCCTGACTCAGCGTAGGAGCCCGCCGATGAGCCTGCGCCGCCAGACCGTGAGTCCGAGCCCGAGCTCGAGCTTGACCCAGACCACGACCCGGACCCTGAGCCTGATCCCGACCCAGAGCCGGAGCCGGAGTAGGACCCGGACGCAGAGCCGCCACCGTCGCTGCCACCGCCACCGCCACCGCCGACGCCGATCCCTGAACCGACACCCAGCCCGCCACCCGTGCCAACCCCAAGTCCACCGCCCGTACCAACTCCCAGTCCGCCGCCGCCTGTACCTACCCCGACGCCGCCTCCCGTGCCGACACCGAGACTGCCGCCACCGCCGCCGCCAAGGCCGACGCCGAGGTCTTTCCGGGCAATGTGGCGGCACTCAGCGGCGACAAGGAACGACGCGATCACCGCGACGCTGAGCACGGCGGCGATGGGCTTCTTCGCGTACGCCGCCATCGTTCAGTTTCCGTGCGCGCGATCGAGCTGGTGAGATGGAACTTTCTTCTCGATCGGTGGCCGAACTTTCTTCTCGATCGCGCGCCACTGCAGGCGAGCTTCTCTCTTTCGTCGTCCGGCCACCAGGTGCGGTGCGTGCCAAAAGCAACTCTGATGAACTCTTGGCGATGGATGAGCAGATAGCGAGGTTGCGAGGCGGTATTTATAGCGCTCGATCGGGCAGACGACACGCCACGACAGCGTGGTGCCGTGAGTGGGTTTGGATCGGTGGCGCGAGCTTGTGGCGTTGGCAGACTGGAGCCGCTGCGGTAGTGGACAGAATGCAACGCCTTGCTTGATCGTCCGCGCGCCGCTCGACACGCACAGCGTTTGAGCTCCTGACCGAGGTCGTCTTGCACTCTTGCATGCTTGCATTGGTTTATGCGGATGAATGAATGGTACACTATCGTTAGCAACTCAGTGCGTCGTGCTAGTTAGTGCTTGTCATTTTCATAGCAGCGCCTTGGAGGGTACACGTAGTAGATTAATTTTAGGCTAAACTACATTGTTTAAACTCCTCTGCGGCCTCCACCTTGTGGAGTTTGGCTCTGGTGCACCACGATGATTGGGAAGCGACTTCGACGGCGGTGACGAACAGATCTCTGAAGGCTTCGAGGAAGATGAACAAGAGTTTTGTACTTCTTTGTAATTTTTCTTTTCTTGGGATTTCTGTTTGTAAAAGGGTCGGTGTAATGCACCAAGATTAATACATGTTCCTTCTAAAAAAAAAACTCCAACATTTACGGTACTTGGTTTTTAACCTTAGGATAATATTTACCACAAACAAACGAAACGTGCTACAGTGTGCTACAGGACAAAAGGTTAGAAATTTTAGCAATCTAAACAAGGCCTTAATTATAAAATAGATAATCAACGTTGGAGTTGCTCGCGGGTACCAAATCTATCTAGTGTTCAGAGTTATTTTGCTGATTCTATTTTTCATAAGTGTGCTCAGGTGAATGGTGATGCTGCTGCAATAGAAGAATATTACTTGAGGGTCAGAAAAGGAGGCAAACAATTGCCATTATTGCTGGAATGATCGACATGTATCACTTTGACACGTACATGAACAAATTAGAGTACAGAGTACCTACAGAATCTGGATATGAATGGGTCATGAAAACACTAGGAATAGGACTTCTTGCTACAACACGTTTAGGATGGAAAGAATTTTTTTCAATAAGCTTCATATTTGCTTGTGGCGTCATATGGATTGAAGTCCACTCGTAGGATATCACCAATGGAGGCTTTAGCTCTATTTTTCTAGATATATGGATCCCTCTGTTTATTAGTCAAGTTGAAAATCGTTTTGTGAGATCACTCGAGACATGTAGTAGGAAGTTTGAGAAAGTACTGGCTAGTAGTGTGTCCAAACTTGCAGCTGATATCATTATGCTAGTAGATCCTGAATTTAGGACTGTGCATCAAAGGTTACAATCTCCTTGTTCATCTCAGTACATCAATAATTGTATTGGAGCAATAGATAAGACATGTGTACTTGTTGCGGTGCCAACTAACAAGGCAGTACAACATACGGGAAGACATGGATACACCACTCCAATTGTGATGGCCATATGTAACTTCGATATGAGATTTACTTTTGTCGTGGCGGGATGGCCTGGTTGGGTTCATGTTATGAGGGTGTTCAAGTATGCACTTGACAAGTATGGCGACAAGTTTCCACATCCACCTGTCCCTTCTTTCACATAGTTGCAATCCTTTCCATGTAACTAACAAAAAAAAAAAATCGAATGTGTAAGGATTTTTTATCTTGTCAACTTGGGGTACCTAAACCGACCAAATAACTCGGAGTTTCGACCAGGCCCAATGCCAAGAGATAAAAAGGAGCTCTTTAATTATGCACATGTTTTACTTCGAAATGTCATCGATTGATCTTTTGGAGTTTTCAAGATGAAGTGGATGATTTTGTTAAATTCACCGAGTTATCCAATGCCAAGGCAAAACCAAATAATATCGCATGCATTCCACTTCAATTTCATTAGAGAGAGTGCTCTAGAGGATGAGGACTTTGACTTGTGTGATCGTGATGAAAACTATGTTCCATTGTCCGAAGCATATGCTTCTCAAGGAACTAGAGCTAATACCCGTGTCATGGGGTCATGGGGACAAAGACCAAAATATGAATCAGTTACGAGATTGGATAGCCGGTGATTTGTTTAGTATGTCATAGTTACGTACTCCCTCCGTCCCACTGACTTTGTCACCCTGGTTTCCGTGCCATCTTATTTAATGTTTCGTCTTATTCAAATTTTTTGCACAAATGTAATTTATTTTTTGACGACTTATTTTATCAATGAAGATACTTGAATATTGATTATTTTATTTTCTGATTTGCATAAATATTTTGAATAAGACGGATGGTCAAAGATGAAGTTCAAAAGTCAAAAACGTGGTCAGCATGGGACGGAGGGAGTAAGGTGAAATGGTTTGTAATAACGAAGAACTGTGTAATGTACGAACTTTATTTGTGTGTAAACATTTTTATAAAGGAGCAGGGTGCGCGGAAGCAAAGCAGGGCAGAGTTTGATAAAGGTGCAGGGCTGCGCGGAAGCAAAACATTTTTCACATATACTTGTATGGCGTATCCTTGCTGTACTGTAGACTGTAGAAAGATCATCGTCCGATACATCCGTATAGTAAATGGGTATCCTTCCTCCTGATGCATCAGCAGACTTCCGCCGTATCCTTCCTCCTGTCTGTATATAGTGGCAAAAAGTTCAAAATAGACGTAAATCCTTTTTGAGTTTTGAGGATTCAGTCCACTCTGACTTCAAATGGGGTGGCACGAACAAGTCAACATGCAACGTAATTTCAGATCCACAAATCCAATCCACATTGAATGCCTGCCAAATCGGCCATATAAACATGCCTCTGTAACCTGTCGTTTGGTCCGTTGTAAAATTCGGTTACAGCCAGCTAGTACTTACATGCACCTAGGCGATTGGCCTCTGTGTTGTGTCACTTGTGTGCTGTGGAGAGAAGTGGAAGCATAGACGGCAGTGCAGAGTTTGACTAGTTAAGACTTAAGAGTTGACATGGCCACCTCTGGAGAAGCTCTCTCGCCTCTCCGTCCGCTGACCGAGACCGCCTGATAACCTCCAGCCTCCAGTTCATCAGTGACGCGTGACGAACAGTCAGCCCTAATTTATGAGGAACACGTCCTGAGGTGTGGTGCAACGAACAAGTCACGCGGGTGAACCAGTCGGACGCCAGTCAAGCGACGAGCAAACAATCCACAGGGAAAAGTGTCCTGGCCGGCGACAAAATCAGCTGCCAACTCTACGGCACGCACCACCACCCTACAAATACGCCCCCGCGGCCCGCCGCCCCGCACACCCAAACCACCGGATAGACCACGAGACCCCCCCTTCCCGGCACCGCAACACAGCAGCCAGTCGCCATGGCGATCCGGATGAGCAACAACGTGATCCGCGCGGCGAACCTGTTGACGCTGCTGCTCTCGGTGCCCATCATCGTCGCGGGCGTGTGGCTGCGGTCGCGCGCCGACGGCACCGAGTGCGACCACTTCCTGTCCACGCCGGTCATCGCGCTGGGGACGGTGCTCATGGCCGTCTCGCTCGCGCGGGCCTCGCGGGCGCCTGCTGCCGCGCCACCTGGCTGCTCTGGCTCCACCTCCTCGCCATGCTCGTGCTCATCGTCGCGCTCCTCTGCTTCACCGTCTTCGCCTTCGTCGTCACCAGCAAGGGGGGCAGCGCCGCCGCCGGGGACCGGGAGGAGCAGGCCGTGTCGGGCGCCGGAGGCCGTCTTGGGGACTACTCCACCTGGCTGCGGCGCCACGTCGAGGGCCGTAGGACCTGGTCTAGGATCCGAACCTGCCTCGCCGACGCGCACGTCTGCAGGCGCCTCGAGGAGAACAAGAACAAGGACGCGAACGCGACGAATCTGGCGCGGCTCGGCGGCCTGTCCCCGGTCGAGTCCGGGTGCTGCAAGCCGCCGGCGAGCTGCAACTTCACGTACGCCGGCGGCACGGAGTGGACCAAGAGTACGAAGGCAGCGGCAGGGGCAAGAGCAAGGCCAGGCTCGGCGTCGTCCGCCGACCCGGACTGCGGCGCGTGGGACAACGACGAGGACGACCTCTGCTACGGGTGCCAGTCGTGCAAGGCCGGCGTGGTGGACGCGCTCAAGCGGGAGTGGAAGCGGGCCGCCATCGTCAACGTCGTCATCCTCGCCTTGCTCGTCGTCGTTTACTCCGTCGGATGCTGCGCCTTCAGGAACAGCCGACGGGACAACTACGCCTACCACAGCGGACGCGGATGGAGACGAGGCGGTGACGACGCTTAATCTAACTACTAATAACGTATAGAGATGACTGATTTGCTAGCTGCTGTAGGTTCTCTATGATCTGCGTTAGTTCAGTTTACCATTAGCTTGTATATTTAGCCTCATTTTAGTTGTCTGTATGAACATAGACGTACGCTCTGCGATTTCTTAATTCCATTTTTCCTTTGTTCATTCATTCATTTCATACATTTTACCTTCTTTGTTCAGTTTACCATACAGAGATTCAGTTGTACGCTCTGGTTTTACCTTCCTTGCGGTATATTAGCAATTTAGCAGAATTTCGCTGTATGTCCCAATTGTCCATATATCAAGTATGCAGGCAAAATTAATTGTCATTTGTTAGCGTGACCAACAGAAAAAACATGTGGCTTTCGAACTAGGGAAGAAATCACGTCTCCTTTTACTGATGCTTGTAGTTAAGCCATCAAATCAGTCGCAATGGTAATGGTTAAGTGGCGAAAGAACCTGTATTGCCACCGTGAACACATTCATCGTCTGCAAAATTCGTTTTACAGTAAGATAGAGATTGCCAATTTATCTTCTGCATGATCTTCTACCCGCATATGCTACAAACTACAAATTTGAGATTGGCAGCCTTTCCTATGTAAGGACGAGCACTCCAAATTCTTGATACCTGTGTATCCAGATTGCAGCTGAACAAATTGTCGTAGGCACTGCAGTTACCAATCTCTGCGACTAAATTTTATTTTACACCGATAGGACACACCACAAAAACGTGACAAAGGGGCGGAGCCAGCATTTCGTTTACAGTGCATACAAGTTCCGAATATTTATGTATATCACAATTCACAACAGAGAGCGATGGAAGACAAGTCAAAGGCATACAGGCTTTAACACAAGTCGCACATAGTACCATGGGGGTTAACCTCAGTATATGGTCCTTCAAAAGCAAACACCATTGGAAACACTGAAACTATGCAGCAGCTCCTCAGTCTTCGTCTCTCTCAGGAGGGAGGCCACAGGGAAGCAGCATTTTCTGTTTAAAGAAACAGTCAATCGATAAATTTAATGTAACCTCATTAATATAAGGGTATGCTAGAAAGTGGTCAAATATGCAAAATGCAAATGCAGCCCATGAACTATGGATAAAGGATAAATATCAATAATCTTCTGGTAGTGGTACACAACTAAACAAGTATGGAGTATGTGAACAATGAAGCCCATGAACTATGAACTATGGCAATATTCAGTTCCTGCTAAAACTTTTGGCTTCAAAAAAATTGGACGCAATCAAAAGAAATTTGATGGATGGTTAGATGCCAAGTTCACACTCACGTATATCTGTTATATTCACTAAAGGATTATTTGACAAACATCAGGTACACATCCGATCCCCTTTAAAAGCTGATTCATATTGTCTAATTCACAACACAGAGGATTGGCACTAATTATACATCATTTACATAAATATAAGCCATATCCATTAAATTGGTTTGTCAATTTACTAAATACACCAGCTGCATAATTGTAAATGGTTATCATATGGAAAGACAACTGAACTGCAATTTTAATTCTATTTATAAAGACAGGGCATATGAATTTCAGTATGTAGATGATTATTGACAGTGGTTAATGCCTAGCACTTGTATCTTACGTTCCTGCACTTACTTTTGCAAAGTAGGGTTACTTCGGCACTCAAATTGATCTTGAGCTGCCTTGGCTTCCATGTAGACTAAGATCCTTGCTTTATGCAAGAATATGCTCTAGGGAATAGTTGGTAGAGGCTCTGCTCTATAAAGCAGCAGCCACCCCTTGTAAAACTCTAAGTCATTGCATTACAATTCAATCCAAGCGGCCCTAGGTCAAGCTGACCTCTGGGCTTTGTCTAATTGATCTATGTTTGGGCAACAATTATATTTATGCATTTACACAACAACAACAACAACAACAACAACAACATACACTTTAGTCCCAAGCTAGTTGGGGTAGGCTAGAGATGAAACCCATATGAAATTACAAAAAGAACAAAAGGCACAAGACAAAAGGATAAAGATAGGGTAGATAGAAAAGGAAACAAAGTCATGGTTCCATTGAAATAGCCTCCAAGGTTTGTCCCAAAGCTAAATCCTTGGAGATATTCCACCCTTAAGGTCTCTCTTAATTGTCCCAAGTTAGCATATGGAAAGACCTCTGACCTGCAATTTACATTATCTTTCTAGAACTCCATTGCATATCGGGAGGCCTCCGTTGAACATGTCCAAACCATCTCAACTGATGTTGAATCAATTTCTCCTCAATTATATTTATGCATTTTACACACTTAAAGAAATATATGTAGATGACCAAGTTAATACTCCCACCATCCAAAAATATAAGGCATATTTTGTTTCATTAAAACAAGCCATTGACCAAGAAATATAGTTACTACATAATGTTTTTGACACAAAATTGATGCTATAGAATCTGCATTGAAAAGTACTTGCTTATGATTATGATTTTGTATCAGATAAATGGCATATCATAGAGCAACTGTTACTCATAGCCTTGTCCTCACCAAACAGAATACATTTTACAGTTTGGATAGAGAAAATTTTATAATAATAGTCTACTAGGCAGTGTACCTTGTGTGTCTAAGGATGGAAAGAAAATAGTAGAGCAGTAGACAATTCTATCAATTCTGCTTTCTACCCAATCATCTCACTTTCTTGCAGGGAGAAAGGAAGGTCCTAATTTTTTTGGGGTACCATCTGTTTCTAATAGTCATACTGTTTTTTTCATGACAGATTTATAGAATCCTTAACCAAAAGAACTGTTCAGGCCAGAAGAGAACTTATGGCACTTAGGCATTTCCAATGGAATACAGTGACTGCACTTAGATACTCGAACATGGCAGGCTATGAAAAAAAACAGAAATGGTGTTAAGTACAGAAACCCTCATCTTATAATAAGCCATAATTTTACTACAATATTTATGCTCAAGAATTGTTCTATAAATTTGAGCTAATAACTTAGAAGAAGAGTGGAGGCAAGTTGTCTTACATACCTGCATGAAATTGTAACGTTCTCTTCCGATCGATTCATTCTCAGCAATGGCAAAATATGCTAGCATTGGATAGTGCCCAATATAGGAGGCATAGCTGTCTCTCTGGATGTTTACAGCCCATTCACTGTAAATAAGGAGAACATTAAGCGGTAATGTCTTATAGTACAGACTGTACAGTAACTTCTTTTGTTACAAAAATAACAGGGTACTTACAATCTGGACAGATCAGCATGCCCTGTACCAACATATTTGGCTTGAAGATGCTCAAGCTGAGAGTTTATGTTGAATCTATCGCTAGCCTTTCAAATGGTAAATTGTGTTAGAAATGTTGTCCACGAAATGTCAGAAAACCTAGCTATTGAACGAACATCCAGTTGAGCCAAAGTGAGCATAAAGAGAAAAGGGTAGAAAATAACAGAAGCCCACAAGACCAGGTAACACCCACCACACACTTCTTAAAATCTGCCAGGCAGAGAAATGAACTACAATGTCTGAAATTCAAGGTGTGTACGCGAGTGAACTTAACAACTAAAGTACTAAACAAAAAACAAATCCATGTTCTTACAGATGGTATATCAGGTACCTATTACACAAGGGTTATGCAAAATGACCCATACAACTACAATCCTCCACAACACCCATTGGGGGAAATGTATAAGCATTCCGATAAGAGTATCTATTATACAAAATTAACATCCAAAGGCACTACTGGAAGCTCAATAAAATAACAAGCAGCATGTACAACAAGCCCTAGTGGCTAATGCTTTGGTTATATTATGATAAAAAAGAATAGCGATTCCACCACCAAACACTGAACCACACGTACAATCTGCCCTGCACAAAATTTATCAGACAAAAAGAGATTGAGTTCATTGTATTTCAGGCCTCTATCTAAGAGTTTTGCAATTTCAAAACAGCACAGGAAAAATCCTGGAAGAACAGTTCTCCACATTTCAACCAAATGAAAATTTCTAGAACCACAGCATGGAAAATACAGATCACGATCAGTTGTTTTATGGTGTCCTAACTGCAGAAGAAACTAAATGCCGGCCTCTATCAGCCGCTCGCAACCAATCAAGAGAGAGAGTCCGGGGACAACCAACCTGCATGATGGTGTGCTCTGGTCCGGCACCTCAAGCGAATGCTGGCAACTCGGGATTCAGAAGCGTGCCTAGAAGCAATCGAGGACATGGGTGAACACCCAATAATTTTGCAAAAAAAAAAGTTAGTATGCAGTGTATATACATTTGTTATTAGATCAGATCCGAAAACGAAAAGAAAAGGTTTAAGTTAGGGTTTGGGTGCTCGGTTTCGCACAGCAAGAAGGAAGAGAAGGGGTGGTGTACCTGGAGGTGCTCTTCGCCGGCGAAGGCTCCGAAGAAGATCTGGCCAAGGGTCTGATGGAGACCTGCGCACCTGGCGTAAGGCGGCGGCGGCGGTCGCCCAAGCGTCGCCGGCTGCCGAGAGAGCGCGAGAGAGAAGACAGAACACAGCGGACGCCGGGGGCAGAGCCTGACAGGAGACCACAAGGCAGTGGGCCACGGAGATAAACACACAGCCCAGGGAATTCTTCGCTCTTGGCCCTGCCCGTGCATTTTTTTTTTTTTTACTTTTATTTTTTCTTTAAATCTACTACTCCTACAAAGATAAACCCCACAACATAAGAATATTTCTTTCAACAGACAAGACATCCACATTCACTCAACAATCTACTAAAAGTTGCAATTATATCCAAATCCACTAAAAAGTTGCAATTATATCCAAAAATGCATTAATTTAAGATAGTTTCATTCATATAACTATAGACCAAAATAATCTAATTCTTTTTAAATTATTTATAATCCCACACACCTAAAAAACGAACTGGAAGAGGCTGACGGCCACTCCATTTTATATTAAGAAGGGTGCAGGGCTCAAACCCGAGCCTCGTATCTCCGACCACACGACCAGGTATTCACCTAGTTTATTGGGCGCAATAGCGCCCGGACGTCCGGAATAGGGAGGGTGATGGGCGAAAGAAAATCGCTCGAGAACTGACACAAATAAAAAGGATTCAAAATCAAATCTTGCACAGGTGATCACAGCTGAGTTGAGAAGCTACTCCAAGGAGATTGTTACCCCAAATCAACTCAAGCCTAGGAAAATTCACATCAAGTGCATGAACGCAAGTTTTTCCCCAAATCACAAGTTGATCGATTTCTTGATGCACAAGTGGAATTGGTTTAAATCACTTGGTGATCTAGTTCATCACTCATCAAAGCATCAATTAGGATAAAAAGAACGAGCCAAATCGCTCCAAACCTGATGAATGAAATTCTCCAAAAATAGCTCCAAAAATAACAGAAAAAAAAAGATAAACTTCAGATTTAGAGAGGGGGAACAAATGGATCTGATTTACTTGTGAAACAGACGGATAAATCATCTTAAACATAAATATGAAAATAGATAAAAAACACGAAACATGCTCTTGAAACATGCGTATGGAGTTGTTGCTGGGGATCGACTTAACATGCGACATCAGGCAAAACAACAACATGCAACATCCAATTTTACATATGAAACAAATCGGATAAATCATTTGAAACATAAATACGAAAACAGATGAAACACATGAGAACATGCTATTGAAACATTCATATGCAGCTATTGCAACATGTGCAAACCATGAAATCAACTTTTGAAACATCCGAGGAACACATTTGTAACATAAGTCTGAAAACCAATGAAACACTTAAAACATGTCTTTCAAACATACACCATTATTTATTTTTGAAACATTCACAAAAAACATCTGAAACATAGGTCAAGAAACACCTGAGGACACGACGTCGTCGGCAACCATGGCCTAGCAGAGGGTTGGGGGATTAGAGAGAGAGAGCTTGGCTTGGGAAACGCCATGGCCTGGGCCATCGCACGCCAAGAGACCTGGGTGCTTCGATGAATCATGTAGCTCGACACCGCAGCAGTCCATGGAGCTCGTTGGTGCACCTCTAGGCGAGGACTTGATCAGTTGCTCGGTGGCCTAGGTGAGCACCTGCGCGAGGAATAATGAGTTCCAATTGGTGACCAGTCTCATCAGATGATAGGCAGCTGTGCAATGCTAACCATGAGGGCATTGAGATCCTGGAACGCATCTTGCAAGTTCTGCACGGGGCTCTCCCATGACTCCTGCTCCATCCGCAGTATCCCCGAGACCCTAACAACGGGCATCCGGATCACGATGTCCTCCGCAGGCGTGGCGCCCTCTGCCACCGGTGACGGAGCAGCTGCCGGGGCCACCTCCCAAGCCCTTGCACAGATCGCCTCGAGCAGCCTCCCAAAGAAGACATCAATGTCAGCCTTACAGGGCGAAGGGGGCCATGGATGCAAGCCATGAGCAGCAATGTGACGAGGAAGAAGATGGTAGTGGGAAAGGAAAAGCTTGAGTGGACATTGAGAGAAGAAATACATGACCATTCTCTGCCTTTATGTCAATGTCACTGTTGGGCCACAGGCCCATACGCTCGCAGCGTCCGAAAGGGACAGACGGAGCCGGAGGCACGCAAGTAACCGTTTTCGCTAGTATATTTATATTTTGCAAATAATATATGCTTATAAACCAAAAAAGAAGGTTAATTTGTATTTTTCTACACCAGAGTGGCGCCAAGAACATACAACGGATTGAGGTTGAGCTCGCAGAATAATGGTTACAGCCGGTTAGCTAGTGGGATTTTATTTTTCCTCTCATCCCATCCCATCTTAAGGAATCTAGGACGAGAATATTGTCTACATGAGTTCAGGTAAGGATAAATTTATATAAAAGTTGTAGAGAAAAAAGATATCCACAACTTTATTATTTATAAAATTTTCATTGAGATCATTTTTATTATTTTGGTACCAAGATAGCTTGTTGTGACTAAAAGTTAGAGCCGTTTGGATTCCTTGAATTTGGAGAATTGGAATCTACTTAATAAATTAAGCTATTTAGTTTGGAATTTGAGATTCCCTAACTTTTCAAAGTTCACAAATAAGCCTATCTCAAATTCATAGGGTGGGAGATAGGAATTGAATTCCATATTTGTACTTGCACTTTGCACTTTGCATGCACTTTGCACTTGCACTTTGCACTTTGCATGCACTTGCACTTTGCACTATCACCATGTCAAATTAAGCATATATCACAATGAATTAAATTCCAAGGATCCAAACAAAGGCCCTTATAGATTTCATTGTTACATTCATTTCTTATATAAATTCTATTTTTATATGTGTATATATGAAGATGTTATATAGATTTTAAGATGTGCTACGTACTCCTACTCATAAAGCTTACGTTTAGGACAATGACACGGCCTTCAAAATACAATTTTGATCTCTTTTAATTCTAAAAATATTTTGAAAAAAAGATATATGTGTACTTTTATGAAAGTATTTTTTAAGACAAATCTATTTATATAGTTTTTATATTTACAAACTGGACAACTTAAAAGTTATTGATGATTTTATATTCCTAATATTTAACTTAAACCTTATCTAAAACGTCAAATTTATGACTACGGAGGGAATAAATTGCCTCAATTTTCCACTAGCTAGTGGAGCATATTTTAGAAAAACCATAGTCTCTTAAAGGGAGAATTTTGTTTAAATATACAATTTTAAAGTTGTAACATTCATTTTTTATAAACTATCTTAATGTTATAAATAATTAATTTAATGTTTAATATATAAATACATATTTTTTGACAACAAACAAACATGCATTAATTAGCAAACAATAAGTTACTATAACCCTTACCAAAGTAAGGGATACATAGTGTAGTGCCCCCGATGACAAGTGGGGCTCGTATGAGCAGCCTGGTACATAAGTTTGCGATTGAATCACATGCGAAGAAAAAGCTAGTCTTGCTAAAGCATTAGCGGTGCCATTATGATCTCTATCAATTTTGTAGACTCGTGGCCTCCTCGTTCTTGGTGACGTTGTCGAAGACCGGGAAAAGGCCGCATACGCCAATCCGGGCGTTGTGATTATGATCGCCCAAGTTGAGGAACCGCTCCGGTGGGTCGCAATCGAGAGAGGAAGAAGACATCACTGCAGTCAAGCCTATCAAGGAGTTCGGCCGCAAGAGCTATCGCGGTGACTCCGCTGATATGACTGAGTAAGTCTCTTCCAACGTTGCCCTGATGAAGATTGTATTAACCGGTTGTACCTGCACATTGACAATGAAAATACCTAGCCACATTGTAACAGAACCTCCTAAATTACAGGGCCCACATGCACTTATCATTGTCATTAAGACCCTCGATCGTTATGCACGAAGTTCCCAATAATCTAGAAAGTGCTATTAATCTTCCGAACAGGATCTCATTAACAAGTCACTCCAAAGATTACAACACTTTATTCAAAATACATCGAGTAAACGGCGGAAGGATTACATAACCATAAGTTTACAAACCATTTGTTCAAATACGCAAACTTAAATATCATTATTACAAGCCTAATATTATTGGAGTAACATTATACATATAAAACACCGACAACCCCCGCCCAAGAGTGCAACTCTACTCGTCATCTTCCTCCCCGGTACACCGTCATGCAAAGCAGGGACCAAAACAAGCCCTGCTCATGACTCGCTCCCCGCAACAAGGGTCAAAGAACCCCGAAAGTACGGGAGTACTCAACAAGACTTACCCGACTAAAGAAAATAGGAGAAGACTCGGGAATGCCTGGTCTTAGGAGTCAAGGTAAGACTTTAGCAAGAATCAAGAACTCTTTTGCAGAAAAGCTACTATAAGTGAATCCTTACTTTCAATATTTTTAATTCAGATTAGTAGCTCATATACTCTAGGTTATCTTATTCTAGAGCAAACATATTTTCTTATTCCAACTCTCTTTCCTCAAAAACATATTCCATTATTTACTACGATGAAGGTCGTGAATCGGGTCTCCTTCTCCGAGAAGCAACGGCGATTCATGAACCGATTATACCCAAATTGGGATCCCTAACCACACGACATATGTAGCACTTAAGCTTGCATATATCAACCCTCACTCAGTTCGTCCAAAAACGGATCGGGTCCATCGCCACCGAGAGCACAAGACTCCACCTCCCTACCCCGCCCTAATGACGGTTTGACCAAGAGGGTGGGTACATGCTACTCCCGCCATCTCTCCACTCCCGGCGCGGTTGTCCGTTTCGTTCGATTTGGCACACCCCCCGAGATCGCTTACCGGGGCATGTGGCCGATTAGTTTCGTCGACCGGGGTGATCGCCAAATCCGGCGTGCCATTGACCCAAACGGCCTCAGCGCAACTTGCGTTCAAAAAGTCCCGATTTCACTCGGGCCAAACAACGGGACGGTCCTTAAGCGACCAACACGGGACAAGCATAGCTAGGTATCCCGGCTTTCAACCTACGCCCCGTCCGATCTCAAATTCATCACTACAACTCTTTCTTTTTTTCCTAAAAACGGTACCATCTCCTCAAACAAAACATTTTGATGAAAAAGCTTAACTAATTAAGCGGGGGCTAAGCATCACTAAGCATTTTCGAAATAAAACAAAGTTAACAAGGATGGTATTGCAATAAACAAGGATAGGAATGCAAAGAATTAGGTTATCACTCAACTCCTAATTACTTAATGCAACATAGCATAGACATAAGTGATATAAAACTTTGTAAAACATCAAGGAAGGGTTTTAAATGAACCGGGGCTTGCCTCAGATTGCGGGGAAAGTCGATTCGAAGTTGGATTGCCAACGTCATACTTGACACCGACACCTCGGGTGGATGCTCCTTCTCCAAAGCTTGATCATCGCGGAACCATATCACTCACGTTTACTACACGTAATGAATGATGCTTTGCTTAATATGATGAAATAGTAAACATGATGCATTGATGATGCATGAAATGATATGCAGGGAATATAATTCATACTTCACGATAAAGTTGCAACCCAACAAAACCAACTTGTTGAACTACTCTACAAGATATCATCACCATTGCCTAAGGAGTTCTCAAGGACCACTTGATTGTGATATGATCCAAGTTTCACAAAACAACCCAAAAGTCACACAAAAACCTAAATTATTTGACACTAAACGACTTATAACTCACATAAAATAATAGAGCTCAATATAGAAAAATAATTTAAACATGTCAAAATGACTCCAAACTTTTTGTACAGCTAGATCATAGCATAAAAACAGTACCAAATAAATTTTCATGATTTTTGCATAAATATTTTATTTTCTAAAAATCATGGAAGATGCATTTTTCAATTAAACATTGTATTTTTAAATCATGCAAGAACTACTCAAAATCAAAGTTTCAAATTTTTCATGGGTAGATATACTCCTAAGAAGGTTCTACAAAAATTTTCAGAATTATTGAACAAGTATATAAATTTATACAAAAATCACAAAGTTCAAAGACTATTCATCATAAACGAAATTGAATAAAACACTTTTTAAAACAAAACCCGCCTTCGGGCTTAAATCGCCCATCACCACGCCGCAGTCCCGAGATCAGCGGCGGCCCGGCCCGCCGCTATAGATAAAGCCGGCCCGACGGCCGCCACCCCTGACCGACCGCGGGCGGTCGTCGAGTTGACCGGCGATTTCACGCCCGGCGGTGAGGTCTCCGACGACGCGGCTTGATCCTACTCGCTCCCTCGGTCCCGCGCGATCACATGGCACCCCAAACCCGAACCCTAAAGCACCGCGGCATACCCGCCGACGACCATGGCGGCAACGGCGGGCGCGGCAGACGACGGCAACGGCCAACGGGCTTTCCCCGTCGACGGCGAGGACACCGGCGACTTCCGGCACCATCGGCGAACCCGAGCCCTCACTTAATTGAACCTAAACGACCCTTACGCGGACGCGGCTACGCGCTCGGGCGGGCGCGGCAAAGGCGGCTTCGTCGGCGCGCAAGACACGCGTTCCGGCGACTACGGCGAGCAAACGGACCAACCGACGACACAAAGAAGAACGGGGAGCTCACCACGGACTCGAATGGCAAGGTAGTTGGTTCGGGGACAGAGCGGAGGTGGTTCGACGGCGGCGGCAGCGGCTACGGCGGCGCTCTCCGATGGCAACAGCGGCGTTCCGGCGTGTCCGTCCTTCAACTGGGAAAACGACCGAGCCGACCAGCATCAGGACCACGAGACAACTCTAAATATCAAGACGGTTTAGCTCAAGGCTCACCGAGACGACCTGACGACGGCGAGGCAGTCCGTGGCGGCGCGGCTACCGGCCGTGGAGAAGACGGCGTCGCGTGGATGTTTCCGGCGAAACGGGGAGGCGCGAGTGGGTTCAGGAGGTGCGCAAGGGAGTTGCGAAGCTCGTGGCTAGATGGAACGGTGAGAGGTGGAGTGGTGATGACAAAATTCGGGCGGCGGACGACGGCGACTCCGGCGGCGGCGGTTTCGGAAAAAAAGAGGAAAGACGGCGGCGTCGGCCGACTTTATAAAGAAGAGAGAGAGATGGTGAGGTAGCTGGGGCATTCGCGAAGACGCCCACGACGTCGACCACGCGGCGGCGCGCGAACGCCGCGAGAACGCCACGGCGGGACGCCGGCGACCGGCCGGTATGGAGGAGAAACGAGAGAATTCCCGTTCTCTTTGTAGCCCTTAACCCTAACTTTTCTGAAATTTGCCAAATTCTCCCAAAATTTGAACTGAACTTGAAAAACTCCAAAAGTGACTTAGCCTAATTTTTCAAGATCTACAATTTTCACAATTGGAAGATTTTCAAATTCGGCCTCTAAATATGATTTTTTAAATGGGGTCAAAAAGGGACAAAATTGAATTCAAAATTATTTTCAAATTTATTCAAAAACTTTCAAAAACTTTGTACATATCTTTTGTACATCAAAACAAGATCTACAACTTGGCTTTTGGAAGTTTTTACAAATTTTGCTTAGATTTTGAATTATGGAAAAGGGGGTAAAAGAGAGAATAGAAATTAGGGTTTTCGAAGCTCAATTCAAACTTGAATTTGATTCAAATTTCAGATTCCCAACCTATACTACCAAGCCATCATACAACAACACACTTAGGATCCAAAAACATGAATTTAAAATTTAATCACTCTAAAATTCTTAAGCACAAACATTTCTCTAAAAATATAAACTTATTTTAATTCGATGCAAATTCAAATTTTCTAACCATGCATGCTTGCAATGATCATGATGACATGGCATGTTTTAGTAATAGTAACACCAGGGGTGTTACACACATTGACAATGAAAATACCTAGCCCTGCTCTTCTAGGTTGTTGCTGATGTCGATCCGGAGTGGTGGAGGCATCAACGTAGCACCTGACTCCTGGTAGTGTTTCTGGGGATCTTATGATGTACCTGTGCTCCATGAAATCTTGATTGTGACTTGTAAATGAGGAACTCATTCCTCGGGAATATGTTGTGAGAATGGGGCCATCGTGCTATGTTGTAGATGGCAAGTGTTGGCGTAGTTGAGTGCCTCCCAGTTGCTGAATCACAGGCTGCGGGACTGCTCTCATTGAAATGGGATGCGGTTGGTTGAGCTCCACCGGAGTTGCTTCTTGTTGATTAGAGTTTTGCAATGCCTGCATGTGAGTGTCAAGGTGCGCCTGCGCTGCTTTGCAAACCTGAAAAGGAGACCAAGATTTCCCGTGGAATCGATTGTCATTCCGTGCTTTCCATAAATACGATAGAGTAAATAAAACGTTGCATAACATATCCTCTGAGGGGGTTGGGGTAATTAGATGAGGAAGGGCAATCTGTACTCTGTCTTCCTGTTCAGCTATAGCATGAGTAGGGAGAGGGGGATTGAAAGCAGCCCAAACTTGAGTAGCAATATCACATTTGAAAAATAGATGAACATCAGTTTCAAGTTGACCATAGTATGAGCACTGTTTATCAATGTGGACTAAGTAAACGACCAGCACGAGCTCGAGTTGCCAAAGCCCTTCTAAGGGCATGTACAGCCCATATGTAGAACCCGTCTATATGGCGTGAATTTTGCAAAACCCCCCCTCCCGAGCAGCAGACGAGGCGAGGCCGTCGCTTGACGAAAGGACGATGCGGCTCGTGCTCCCACGCTAGGTGAAGAAGCGTTATGCGGGATAGTTTCTCCAAGTCGACTTCGCGCGGATCGATGCGCGGGTGTGCGTGTGAGTAGAGTGGAAGCCGTGGCGCCAAACTCCACCAATCTTTGCCGCCGCCACCATCGCCGAAGGTCTAGCCACCGTGCTCGAGCCAAGCTCCCATCGTCCGACGACGAGGGGAGGGCCCGAGGGGAAGATGCAGCCGCAGATCAGCGCGGGCGGAGACCACCTCGGCCGCCGCAGATCGAAGGCTTGGCGGAGACCCGGCCGCCGCTGCCGCGCGACACGCCCAAAGAGAGGCAAGAAGGCGAGACCGCCTCGGCGGTGGTCACAAGGCGCCCTTTGTCCGCCACGGACGAGCCGCCGCTGCCGAGAAGCACCTCGATTCGAACTTTCTTGACACATGTGAGCCGTCGCTGGATCACGACGCGAGAGGCCGATTAATTTTAGGACGATTAATGTTAGGGCTGATTAATTTTATTCACATCAAAGAAAGCACGTATGAACATAGTGGATTGTTTCCACTCAGTATCTAACAACATAATAGTATACAAAATTATGTTCATTATGGATCATGACTAAATACAAAGCATTAAATACCTCGCACACACTGAAATAGACTCCCGTTGTATGACTCGTCTTTTTCACTGTCTCTACACCAAATTCGATGCCCTTATAGACAAGAGCCTGTCTG
The DNA here is from genome assembly GCA_015847255.1 of Hyparrhenia diplandra. Classification (NCBI taxonomy): domain Eukaryota; kingdom Viridiplantae; phylum Streptophyta; class Magnoliopsida; order Poales; family Poaceae; genus Hyparrhenia; species Hyparrhenia diplandra. The sequence continues at coordinate 78,652 of JADLZK010012727.1, forward strand.
TGGGTTGAACATGCCCTAAGGCTGTCTCCAACAGGAGAGGTAAAACGCCAAAATACATAGTCAACAGTGTTTTGCATGTAAAAAACATCCTCCAAGAGAAGATGCCAACCGCGCCGCAAATATGCGTAGGAGTCGATCGAGTGCGCAAATATACCTCACCTCTCTCCACTGATGCAAATCTCTGGCGCATCTCAAGGATGCCCCCCGCCGGTGGTGCGAGGGACGCCGCCTCCGCCTTCCCGTGGAGGAGGCGCGCGACGCTATCGGCCTCCGCCCAGGCCCGACACGACGACGAGGAAGGAGGCCGGCCCGAGACGGCGAGCGGCCGAGCTCGGGCGGGATCCGCGCATCTCTCAGGTGCGCTGTGCCGCCCCCCCCGCCGCCGGCCAGAGGGGTCGAGATGGGGACTAGAGGGGGGTGAATAGACCTTTCTAAAACTAATTGCGCCGGCTAAATAAATATAATGTGGAATTAAAACTATTCGTTTATCCATGACTTCACCCCTCTAGCTATGACTCTAAATCACCTGACAAAAGATCCTACACAAAGCAAATGAAGTGATAAGCCTAGCTTGAGCTCCTAACCATTTCTATTGCAAGGTCACACAAACCTATGCACTAGTACTTCAAACAAGGGTGAGCTCCTACACAATTCTAATGAGCAAAAGCACAAAGTCAATCCTAAGCTCACTAGATGCACTAAGGATAAGGCGACACACGCCTAACCCAAAGGCTCAAATTACTTAGCTACACAAACTAAGCAAAGCAACTAATAAGCTACACAAGCTAGTAATTGCAAGAGCTACTCCACAAGCACAACCACAAGGTATATATGAATGTAAATATGAAGCTTATGATTTGGAGAATGCAAACCACCGAGAAGAGTAGACAAGTTGACACCGGTGATTTTTTACCGAGGTATCGGGAAGCTTGCCAACTTCTCCCTACTCCTCGTTGTGTCGACCAACACCTTGGGTGGTTCCTTTGGTGTTTCACCTAGATGGTTCTTCGGTGTGATTCTCCGATCACTTGCCCCTCAAGGCACGCCCCGCAAGGCACCGCAAGACACCACTCTCAAGTGAGCCTCTCAAGGCACCGCAAGACACCACATGCACAAGGGAGGTACTCACCGACACGCTCTAGTAGTGTCGCTCTTCGCGATCCCCGCGAGGTGAGCACGAACCTCTCACAAATCCTCCTTCGGAGCACCGCACAATCTCCGTTGCGTGCTTCACGAAGTCTCTTGCCACCAAGCCGTCTAGGAGGTGGCAACCTCCAAGAGAAACAAGCACACCGGCTTGCAACACAATCACCTAGTGTCACGAATGCGATCTCTCAACGCAAATGCACTAGAATCACTCCTCACTTTGATTTGGATTAACTCTATCAATCACAAGTGAGTGGGAGGGCTCTCAAGCACTCTCAAGCATGGACACAAAGTCCCCAAGGTGCTAAGCACCAGCCATGGCCGAACACACCCTCTATTTATAGCCCCCAAGCCAAATAGAGCCGTTGGTGCTTCAAACCACGGTTTTACGAAGTTGACCAGGACACACCGGCCCGGACTCACCAGTGGTCCGGTCGCGAAGTCCGATCAAAGCGCCCCGGCCGACGCGTCCGCAAAATTCAGATTGCAGAGCTCTCGCCGGACGATCGACCGGAGCCTCCGGGCCGGTGCGTCCGTCGCCGCGCCATTGTGCGTCCGGCCGGACCAATCGCTTTCGGTAAAACGGCGATATCTCCTTCATCCGAACTCCGTTTTTTGATGATCTTGGACTCTATGAAAAGCTTACTCAGAGGGCTACACAACCCATATGGTTACTTGATCCAACTCACAATGGATGAAAGCAGTATTCCACTCTAAGAGCAGTCCAAGTGTCCGAGAAACACCGAAACAACTTCTCATTTGCAAATGTGCCAACACCACCAAGTGTACATCACCATGTGCATGAGTGTTAGCATTTTTCACAATCATTTGCTCTTACCACGCCAATCGATCCTAACACATCGCAAAGTTAGATCGCTCAAGTGGCACTAGATGACCGATATGCAAACAAGTTTGCCCCTCTTGATAGTACGGCCATCTATCCTAAATCCGGTCATAAACTTCTCTAAACACCAATGACCGGCGAAATGAAATGCCCTATAGGTTATACCTTTGCCTTGCGCATTTCCATTTCGCTCCATCTTCAAGTGCCGATGCAACCAATGCACCAACACGATCAAGAATGATATGATCCACTTCATATCATCACGTGACACTATTGGTCCATCGATCTTGACCTCACTTGCTTTTCACCGTTGTGTCGGTCCGTCGGCGCCAAGTCTTGCCCAAGCTTCACCGCCTCGCAGTCCATCGCTTCACTGCCTCGACTTGCCCTTCACACTTGCAACCGGTCCATCAAGCCAAGCCTTGTCTCGATCTTCACCACCTTGGTCACATGACTCCATGTCATGTCTCATATGCAATAAAGCTCCTTCATTTCGTCATCACATGTGAACTAATCCCCTGTGTATTATCTCAATCACACATTATTAGTTCACCTAATGTTGTCACTCAATTATCAAAAACCACAAGGGACCTTTCAATCTCCCCCTTTTTGGTAATTGATGGCAACACTATAAAGATATGAAATTGAAGATTTAATTCCAAGCTAGCACTTCATACAAGTATAAATTGCTAACTTGGTTTGGATTTTATGTCACTTATCCAACATTTAAGCACAATATCAAGATTTGGATAAGCACCATAAAACCCGACTTGGTAGTGGTAACTCCCCCTATATGTGTGCCCAATTGATTTGAATTCAAGGTTTGCACACATACATAAATATGAAAATTTTGGGAGGGTTAACACTACAAAGTGATGCTAAGGTATGTAGGATAAACCTTTGAAGCGTGATACCAATCGGAGTTGCAAATTTGAAGTTCATCCTTAGCATCATCCATGTAACTAGACATACATCAAAGCTCAAGATACCATGTGAGATCAACATTAAATGTAATGGCTCTTGATTTTCATGAAGCATATATATGTCTAGCTACAACCTATGCATGCTAGTTACCATATCATCAAGCAAGTTCTATAACTAGCATACACCACACAAGCATTGCATATAAAATTTAAAAACTTATGCAAATGCAAGCAAGCACAAGAATATGCACATATCAAATGCAATCAAACAAGTTCATGAGCTTGCTCCCCCAACTTGTGTGCTAATCATATGTCCAATAATTTTGATCCTTCTCAATTCTTCAATGTTGCTCCCTCTCGGTCCATGTCCTCAATCCATATTTCAATCTCTCCCTATATTCATATCTTTGTTCCAATCTCTCCCCTTTATCATCAATTTCCATAAAGGGTATGCCTCTTTTGATACAAAGGGTGTGACTAGGGATAGATGATTGATTCTTGAATCTTCATTTTTATGGACACCACCATATGTTGGAATGACACCACTTGTAACATTCACATGTGGAAGCATGAAAACCACCTTGAAATGCCACATGTAGGTCACTTGTAGGATCTTTGACCTTGATAACCCGAGGTGGGGCACCTCCCCCTATGTCAAAGCATATGTCAATCCACTTGAGTTCTTGAGGGTAGCTTCCTTGAGTTGAATTGATCACTTAAGGTTGAGGATCACTTGTGGAACCACCATTGATACACTAAGTACCACTTGAATGTGAGCAAGAATACCACGTGTAGGAATATAATGTATCTTGCAATATGGTAGCCACTTGAAAGGATTTGGCAATTTGAAACCAATTCTTGAACTAGATTGTTTCCATGAGCTTCTTTCTTGTTGACTTGAACCAAAATGATTTGCCATAGCTTCCAAGTCCGGTTTGATCCAATGACAAGCTTCTTCACACCTCATAAAGTATAAGGGTTATCTTGCCAATGTTGTACTTGTCACTTGTGAGCAATCCAAAATAGGTCAAGTACTTGGGATCACTAGCTCATGAACAAATTCATATACAAACCACTAGATCATATAATCATTCAAGCAATAGTGGTAGCAATGAATTTAAAACTTTCATTTGTCATGCATGATCCTATTAAACATGTACTATATGCACTAACCGCATACTAGTAAGGGATGAAATGATCATGCACATTACAATGATACCTTTGCTATCTTGGAGTAGAGGATAGTCAATATGATTCCAATTTTCCTCCGCAATAGCAATGTGAAGTCCATTTGAATAGCTTGGTGAAGACCAAATATACCAATATGAATACCATGCTTCACCCATATGAAATGAGAACCACTAATGATCAAGTGCACTATCTTCATATTGTGGTTGACTTGCTTTCTTTTGATCTTCACTTGCATGAGAGAATACCATTTGAATTTGCATGAATGTTTCTCTTTTGGATGTTGCTTGCTTTTTTCTTGATCAACCCTTTTGATTTCTTCAACTAAGCATCTTGAATATTCCTAGATCATCACTTCCATGTTGGCCCCTCCAAGCATCCCAACTAGTCAATCCCACTCATGGGCGGCACGCCCCACTCTAGGGAGAAGTGATCTCACCAAGAACTATCCTTGACACTCACTTGAATTGAATTTGATTGATTGATCCAAGTGATGGACTTGATATGATGAGTAAACTTGAGATCTTCTTTAAGTCCTTTTCTTTCTTCTTGAAGAGATACAATGATCATTTGAATTCAAACTTGTCTCTTCATCTTGAGCTTGGTCTTGATCTCCATCTTGAGTACCAATGGTGTATAATGTACACTCCCCCAAATCATTGGCTTTTGTACTCATTTCTTGTCATGCTTCTAACTCAATTCAAAACCAAACTTAGGTGTCTCAAACACTTATAAACAAGATTCCAACTTGAGGACCTTTCAATTGAAGTGACTCTTGATCAATCCAATAATTGTCACTTTTCTGGCAGATTTTGTACATCTCAAAGAATGAACCATAACTCTCAATGTACATGTTGAAATGCCACGAAATTTGGTGGAGATGTGCAACACTAAGTCATCTAGCAGCCATAAAAATTTGAGCTTCATACTCCTTCTAGATTGCTACCAGATTTCACATCTTCCCACACTACTACATGCTGAAAACTGCTGCATCATAGTTGACAAGTTTCACTCCAAAACCGAAGTATCCCTTATCTTTTCATCACGAAATTTTTACAGCAACTTCTACCATAAGTATTGAGCATGCATACCAAATTTCAAGCCATTCCAATAAGATTTGGTCATCCAAACATGGCTATCATCACAGCTCACTCAGATTTTGTATTTGTGGACAGATTTAAGCAATTGAGCTATGCTTCATCAAATTGAATCAAACTTAATGATAGCTTGTTTGAATACCATCACAAGACATATTTCCATTGAAATCACATACTAAAGGTCATCTCATGATCATATCCATTCAAACCAACTCAAATTTGACTACTAAGCATTTAAACCATTTGAGCATCTCATAGCAAGCAACATATGCATATATATCCAATTCAATCAACTCATATGCACCCAAACATATGTGATCAACTAGGAGTATACCTTTATAGCTCATGATCATCCAATAGCAAGATTTAACTTCAAATTATTTTGCAAGCCATCAAATAATTCCAATGAATCACCACAACTAGGATCATTGCACTTGTATGTTGTAGCTCATTTGGACTTCACTTGTCATGACTTGGCATTGGGATGAGAATAGCAATAAGCTTCAATACTTGACTCAATGGAATGATGAACAATGTGAACTTAATTGAATCAAGCCTCTAATGCCATGGTACCTACAAACAATCATCTACTTTTTGATGGTACCCAAATTTGTTTGGGTCCTCTCAAGTTAGGTGCAACATACTTAGGCATTGCCTTAGTATGAGTAGCGGGATATTTTGCAATAGTAATCGGAGAGGTACCATTGTCATCCTTTCTAAGCACATTATCATCATCAATTGGAATAGGCTTAGAATCGTTACCTAGGGGACATGAATGAGCCATGTGTCCCCTTTCCCGGCATAAGTAGCATCTTTCTCTTTTGTTGAGCCCATTCTTCCTTGCTCATTCGATGCTTCTTCTTGCCTTGCCTCTCATGAGTTGCTTGAACCTCCTTCTCAAGCTTGTTAGGACACTCCGAGGCAAAGTGTCCCATGTCTCCACATTCACGGCACTTGATGTGAGCAAACTTTATTTTCTTAGCTTGACTCTTGCTCATCATCTTGGCATCTTGGGTATGAGTTGGATGCCTTGCATAAGCTCTTCCACCTCTTCTTGTTTTCTTCTTCATCTTTAAGTCATCAACTTTATCTTCATGGTTGATCTTGACTTATCTTGGGGTTTCGGTTGAAGCTTTTCTTGTTGCTTCAACTTGAGCTTTTCTTTATTTGGGCAAGCCTTTGCAAGATGTCCCGCTTCATGGCACTGATAGCACATGAAATGAGATAGCTTCTCTTGTTCTTGCTTCTTCATTTCTCTTTCATATCTTCTCTTGCCCCATCTTTTGCCTTTGATCTTGCTCTTGTTGAAGCCAATGCCACTCTTGTCACCGAAGCTTCTTTTGTTCTTCAACATATGCTCAAAGGTGACTTGAGAGTTGTAGCACCTCTCTAACTTATTGCTCAAATTCTTCACTTCACTTTTGAGCTCATTGTTCTCCTTCAAAATGTTAGTCTCACAAGACATAGAAGAAGAGCAAGTATATAAAGAAGAAGAACATGGCATGTCTAAAGAATTATCATAAGCGGTGGATACATGCTTCTTGCCTACATCACAAGGGTTAGCACAAATATGTGATTGATCATTTGACCCATGCGATGAGCTCTCACTAGTTTTAGATTTTTCATTTGAAAACATCTTAGTGAGTAAAGCATAGTCTTGTACCAAGTTATCATGAGTAACACTAAGTTCCTCATGAGCCAATTTTAGCACCTCATGTGAACAAGTAGTAACATAAAGTAGATGCTCTTGTTGTTCACATGTGGTCTTAAGCAAAGAGTTTTCATTTTTCAATTTCTTGTTTTTAGCATACTCTTTGTTTAAAACATGGATGAGACTATATATGAGCTCAAAGTTTGGATCATCACAATCGACAACTATGTCACCACAAGGTACCTTGGTGTCACCATGTGACATAGAGCAATCCGGTGATGTAGATGAACACGTAGAATCATCACCCTCATAGCCATCATCCTCACCATCAAGTGTGCATGGAATAGCATCATCGATTGCATCACTTGTGGCGTCCTCATCAACCTTGTCAAGTGGACTTGGAGTGGATTGATCATCATCATCTCCACTTGACCATGAGGTGGGGCAATTCTCCACAACAACCGAGGTGTGGTCATGCTCAACAACCTCATGTGCCTCCATCTTGTGCTCATCAAGATTGTTATTGGAGATCATTCCATATTTCTCATTGAGATAAACCCATATCTTATCAGAACTTTCAAAGTCCATAATCTCACTAAGAATGCTACTATCCAAAGATCGATAGAAAATGTTAGTAGCTTGGCAATCCAGATGTAGGCATTTTGATTGCGCTCCTTGCGGTCAATAGCACAAGAAAAGCCCACATCTACGATCCACCACATGTTAGGAGAAATGTACTTGAAATTGCATACATGCCAATCTCTCCAACGTGCAAAGTGTGTGCCATCAAACATGTGTGGACACTCAACATCTAGCCCACTAGTCACCATCCTCTCGGGTCGGTTAAGACCACTAAATGAGAGACCTAGCTTTGATACCACTTGTAGGGTCGAGATGAGGACTAGAGGGGGGTGAATAGTCCTTTCTAAAACTAATTACGCCGGCTAAACAAATATAATGCGGAATTAAAACTATTCGTTTAGCCAAGACTTCACCCCTCTAGCTATGACTCTAAATCACCTCACAAAAGATCCTACACAAAGCAAATGAGGTGATAAGCCTAGCTTGAGCTCCTAACCGTTTCTATTGCAAGGTCACACAAACCTATGCACTAGTACTTTAAACAAGGGTGAGCTCCTACACAATTCTAATGAGCAAAAGCACAAAGCCAATCCTAAGCTCACTAGATGCACTAAGGACAAGGCGACACACGCCTAACCCAAAGGCTCAAATTACTTAGCTACACAAACTAAACAAAGCAACTAATAAGCTACACAAGCTAGTAATTGCAAGAGCTACTCCACAAGCACAAGCACAAGGTATATATGAATGTAAATACGAAGCTTGTGATTTGGAGAATGCAAACCACCGAGAAGAGTAGACAAGTTGACACCGGTGATTTTTTACCGAGGTATCGGGAAGCTTGCCAACTTCCCCCTACTCCTCGTTGTGTCGACCAACACCTTGGGTGGTTCCTTTGGTGTTTCACCAAGATGGTTCTTCGGTGTGATTCTCTGATCACTTGCCCCTCAAGGCACGCCCCGCAAGGCACTGCAAGACACCACTTTCAAGTGAGCCTCTCAAGGCACCGCAAGACACCACATGCACAAGGGAGGTACTCACCGACACGCTCTAGTAGTGTCGCTCTTCGCGATCCCCGCGAGGTGAGCACGAACCTCTCACAAATCCTCCTTCGGAGCACCGCACAATCTCCGTTGCGTGCTTCACGAAGTCTCTTGCCACCAAGCCGTCTAGGAGGTGGCAACCTCCAAGAGAAACAAGCACACCGGCTTGCAACACGATCACCTAGTGCCACGAATGCGATCTCTCAACGCGAATGCACTAGAATCACTCCTCACTTTGATTTGGATGAACTCTATCAATCACAAGTGAGTGGGAGGTCTCTCAAGCACTCTCAAGCATGGACACAAAGTCCCCAATGTGCTAAGCACCAGCCATGGCCGAACACACCCTCTATTTATAGCCCCAAGCCAAATAGAGCCGTTGGTGCTTCAAACCACGGTTTCTGCGAGTTGACCGGACGCACCGACCGGACTCACCAGCGGGTCCGGTCAAAGCGTCCGGTCGACGCGTCCGGCAAAATTCAGATTGCAGAGCTCTCTGCCGGACGCACTGACTGGAGCCTCCGGTCGGTGCGTCCGGTCGCGTCATTGTGCGTCCGGTCAGACCACTGCTCGGTAAAACGGCGATATCTCCTTCATCCGAACTCCGTTTTCGATGATTTTGGACTCTATGGAAAGCTTACTCAGAGGGCTACACAACCCACATGGTTACTTGATCCAACTCACAATGGATGAAAGTAGTATTCCACTCTAAGAGCAGTCCAAGTGTCCGAGAAACACCGAAACAACTTCTCCTTTGCAAATGTGCCAACACCACCAAGTGTACATCACCATGTGCATGAGTGTTAGCATTTTCACAATCATTTTCAAAGGATTTTCTCTTGCTCTTACCACGCCACTCGATCCTAACACATCACAAAGTTAGATCGCTCAAGTGGCACTAGATGACCGATATGCAAACAAGTTTGCCTCTCTTGATAGTACGGCCATCTATCCTAAATCCGGTCATAAACTTCTCTAAACACCAATGACCGGCGAAATGAAATGCCCTATAGGTTATACCTTTGCCTTGCGCATTTCCATTTCGCTCCATCTTCAAGTGCCGATGCAACCAATGCACCAACACGATCAAGAATGATATGATCCACTTCATATCATCACGTGACACTATTGGTCCATCGATCTTGACCTCACTTGCTTTTCACCGTTGTGTCGGTCCGTCGGCGCCAAGTCTTGCCCAAGCTTCACCGCCTCGCAGTCCATCGCTTCACTGCCTCGACTTGCCCTTCACACTTGCAACCAGTCCATCAAGTCAAGCCTTGTCTCGATCTTCACCACCTTGGTCACATGACTCCATGTCATGTCTCATATGCAATAAAGCTCCTTCATTGCGTCATCACATGTGAACTAATCCCCTGTGTATTATCTCAATCACACATTATTAGTTCACCTAATGTTGTCACTCAATTACCAAAAACCACAAGGGACCTTTCAGCTGCCAGCAGCCGCCGGCGAGGTGCAGCCAAACCACGGTCAATCCCACTCCCGGTCTCCTCATCCGTTGATTGAGGAAGGAGAAGGTTGTCGACGTAATTTTGTTTCTCTCTTAGGGTTCCTAATGTAAAAGCGCCAGAGACAAGATATTTTTAGATACAGACTTAGTTGATTTTGAAAAAGATAAGGTTTTTTTTTTTTGCAAAAGTGTTCGGCAAATGCATCTCACCGAACGGGGTCTGCTGTTGGAGACGACTCACGTATGCATGTTGGATATTTTTCTGTACACTACCCAATGCACATATAGGTAGCTGTATGTTGTTGGAGACAGCCTAAGAAGTCTCCAAGTAATTTAAGGAGGGGAGGAAGTACCTTGCATTTCCCTACCTTTTGGAGGATGAGGTTTACATCTTGTGAAATGCTTCTTGACCCCTTGGTTGGGAGAGTGTGACCTTGTTGGGCTGCTAAGGTTTTGTAAACTGTCCATATGAGGATATCAGGCTGATCAGAGTTAATTACCTCAATATTATGGATGGCTTGGACAGCTTGAGGGGAGAAGGTTGTGTTCAAGAGGTCGTCATTCCATGTGTGTGTATCATGGATCCATAGATCTACAGCCTTTGAAGGCAATGGTGAGTTGATCACTAAGAAGGAGAGGAGAAGGGAATGTTAAGGCATACAACTGTGACGGTCAAAAAGTATGTGGGGGCCAGACCGGTGTAACAAACTGGACAGAGAAGTGACCTTCAAGAAAGAAGTGTGACATCGTGATACCAGTGTGATACACCATGTGTTTCGGTTCAAATTTGGGAATTCTCACGTCGCATTACTCCACTTTATCCTATTTGCATTTATTACACTTCTTTCTTGAAGGTCACTTCTCTGTCCAGTTTGTTACACCGGTCTGGCCCCCACCTATTTTTTGACCGCCACATCTGTATGCCTTAACATTCCCTTCTCTCCTTCCACGTCCCTGTCCTGCCCATCCTCGAATTGGACTATTCCGGTGCCCAGATTCCCTGATCCGACCCGTTGTGATGCAGGACGCCGCCACCGCCACCACCGTGAGGTTGTCCCTGTCGAGGGCGCTTGGGAGGCGGCTCTATATCGATCTTTAGGTGTCAAAACGATCTAAAAAATGAAAACGTCATACTACAAAATAATAGATCTTTTTCTCTACAACTTTATATAAATTTTATCTTCACTCAAATTCATAAATATAATTCAATTGACAGCCCGCGAGCACAACCATGCGGGTACGTCCTTCCCACCATTTCCGTTGACATTAGTATAGTTTTTTTATTATTTTCCTTGATAACCAAACAACAAACTTGGTTTTTATGTTTTTATTATTTTCTTATTTTACCAAAATAACTAGTAAAAACATTCACTGAATATGGATTCAAACCCTATTTGAATGGTACTTTCTCGTAAAGAAAATCTTTCTGATTTGACTGTTGTAACCAGTAACTGAAATAAAACATGGACTCCCAAACGTCCCAAAAATAGAAGCACCACATGAATTACTACGACAGACAGGCAAGATTTTGGAGTATTTACTGCATTTCCACTAGAATGCCTTCATCTCAGCAACTCGGTCATTCTCTATTTGCACAGCAGTCGAGATTGTGATCACAGACGAGTGTATCTAATACAGCTTCTGTAGAAACTGCAGATGTACAATGGCATCTTTTAAAAGATGCATAGTTAATGGGGTTAATGGAGATGTAGGTAGATATGTTCATATCATGTTGTGTATGCGTGTATGCCTAAAAAAAATATTTTATATTCAATTACATACATTTACAGTTTCATCTTCGATGGATCTGAATAACATGAGCTTCTTTCCTCAAAAGTATCTGTTAGAATCTCCTGCAAAATGTAACTTTCTGTGACGTACTGAACTAGAAACAAAACAAAGTCAAGGAAGAGAGAAAGGAACCTCGAAACTATTGATTTGGAATTATCTTGAGAAGCTCGATGTCAAACAGGAGAGTTTTATCAATTAAGCCCTGATTACGTAGAACAAAATCAAGAGCTCTTTGTCCCTGGAAGACAAATAATAAATGCTCAATGTTGTTTAGTCATTAACAACTGACAAGGATAACCTGAAAAACAATTGTACATCTTTACCGAGAATGTCGTTGGTTTTGGACCCAACTTGTTGTAGTCATAATCTGGGTATCCAAGATCCGGTGGTACAATGATCCTGAAGTGTATGAGCTCTTCAATAGTACATTTGCATGTTGCAATAGTAAAGATGAACTTATTTACAAAGCTTTGTCTTGGAAAAATTAGTAGATACTTTACCTCCTAACACCTCCTAGGGCCATGCCTGATATAGCCTCCTCAAAAGCTGGTATAACCTACATTATCGAAACTGCTATTTGTGAGAAAGGTACAAACGTAACATACAGAGTTCTAGAAGCTGCAAAACGCCAACTGTCCGTTTGTTAATTATCATACAAAATGTTTTTTGCCAATGTAAAAAAGGACATGTATCAGTCCCATAGCATGGTGCTTGGCAAAGCACTGGACAATAGGAGATGAACAAGGATTCAAGTAGATAGGACTTCAGGAGTACTTCATAAACTAGAAAATGACCTGTCCTGATCCTACTTTGAACTTGAAGAAGTCTTTGTCACCACCCTGCAATTTATAATTTCAGAATATGCATCAGTCAATTTGAAGATATAATTCAGTTTCAGAGTAAAAAAAAAGTTCATGCATGCACCTGTTTTTTTTTTTTTTTTCGAAACCTGCCTCTCAATTAAGGAAAGCAATTTATATGTACAGGAATGCCCGGATGTCTGGGAAGCAACACCGGGTTCACACACAGGAAACACACAAACCCCTCCCCCCATGGGGGTTAATCTGTGAAAGACCAAGTCGGGTTGTCCTGTTGCCCTACACTATTTATTCACAGTGCATTGATATGTGTGCCCACAGTGATTTAAATGCATGCAAGCACCATCTGAAAAATAATTAAAATCAAGACTCTGTATGACACACATCCTTGTGCACTATGACTGATTAATAAAAGGGTGCATGTGATGTCCCCCAATGAAAAAAAAAAACAATCATGTCCATTCATATTTAAACAAATATCTATAACACACTTCTTCTGAGAGTCCTAGTTAGTTCAATAAAATCATATGATTATTCAAACTCAAATGGATGCTAAATACTCATCCTTCAGTGAACTACAGTGGCAACTGGTACCTCAAACGAACCTCCTTTGGTCTTGTTTCGAGCTTCAAAGATACGACCATAGTACCCAATTGTATAGCCATCCCAATCAACCTTGCAGTGTACAGAAATTCAAACTCTCACCAGAGTTGACACTTGGGAAAACGTAACAAATAACAACAACGATTATAGAGAAGGAATGAAGGATACATGTACATGTACACATGCAAAATAAGCTACATGTACATTCATATGTAAAGGTTCTAACTCACAACAACAGTGTCCCCCTTTTTTGGAGAAGGACCATCACCAACCCGCAAGTCCTGTATTTTCCCATGAAAATAATCATGAAATGTTTGGTCATTTGATCATCATGCAGAAACCTAGAAACCAATGGATGGTGACAAAGGCACCTTGTACTGGAGGCCTGATTCCGTTTCAGTGTAATCTGGATACCGCATTTTTGTCTTTCCATAATCTTTCCCACGAAGTGCAGGCACTGAAATTTCAATGATCGGGTAAGATCTGGTTACCGATTCTTTAGATTGCTTGTTTGCTTTCAGGCTCAAACAATAGATGGTTATTATATGAACAAGCTTCAATTAACAGTGCTTAGGAAATTGGCTATATATATGGTATATCATTATCACCTCTCATTCTGTCTCAAGCTACAACATGTTTTTGACATACAAATATACTGTTGGAAGACAGTTTACATGTATGCACATCCTTGCAGCCCAGGATTCTGACAACTGACAATGTTTTTTGGAAACATATGTGCGCGTGTTTTTCAAGAACTTTCCAAAAGACATTTAAGGTAAAAGGGGAACAATCCCAGATTCCTGCAAAGCAAGAAGTGTGGCCAACAAGTTCCACGTTTGTGGGACTACGATAGCAATTTTGAGGATATGCCTAAAGTGAGTATATACCCAAAAAGAAGTTCAATACCTTTAACTTCCAGGTGCACTGTAAGTAAGCCTGGAAGCCAATTAAGTCACAAAACCAGTCAAGTCCTCATAGGACGGAGTCAAAATAACCAAAGGCCTATTAGCTATAGCATCAGTGCTGGCAAACAGACCCCCTTTACATATAGCTAGAGGTACACTAGATATGTTATACAGCCCTGAATGTGAAGTAATGGCCATAAAGTTGAGGCATAAATGCTTAGACATTACAGAACAAAATTTCTCAACAGATACTAACTGGATCATGTCAATGAGAAATGCCATAAAAAGGTTAACCGATTCATGGTCAGAATATCACTTTATCTTAGACTATCATAAGGTTCACTTCCACACTGTGATTATTAGCAGACTACATGGCTTCACATGCATTCCAACGAAGATAGGATAATAGGCAAATTACATTGAGCATCCTTTTTAGCAAACTTGACCAGAAGACCACAGGACAAGCACAACAAATCTTTACTCAGAAATATATAGCAAATATGCTCCACTAAGAGGTTTCAGCACACAGTTCTTTGATGAAGTGTGAACGTATTAATCTTCAACATGCAAAGATTCATCTTTATGTCAATGAGAAAGTTCAGAACTTAAGGTGCACACAGACAACAGCCTAAATGGTTCAAGTATGTGTGAACCAAGAATAAATCTATAATAGATAGAAGAAGCTACAAAAGACTCACTATCAGCAAATTCAGCTTTTGCTGTTCCCTTGACAAGAGTGTACTGAAAGGAGCCAATGGCCGTACTAATCGCAGGGACCAACAGCAGTTTCCTTCTGTCCGTCACACAACCTGTACACAAGTAGTTCATGATGAACTCAGTGTAATCCAAGAATAAGAATAGCACTTAGTTTGCCTTTTCTTTTAGAAGGAATGGCAAGAGGTTTTCCACAAGTTCTATTATAGATGGTAGAAAATTGGTGGGAGGAAGCACAATCAAAGATAGCCAAGGAGGACAGAAAGCGCTTCAACGGAATGGTCATCTACACCGTCTGGAACATATGGAAAGAGAGAAATAGAAGAATATTTTCAAACGAATTTGAGACGCCATTGGGGGTAGCACAAAGAACCAAAGACGACATTGAGCAAAGGAGAAGGGCTCACGAGTGGGGCGTGTAATGCTTTCTTGTGTTTTTCGGCTTTCTGTTTCTATTTGCGCCAACTAGGCTGGGGGCAAACCCCTTTTTAAACTGCTGTACATAAAACTCTCTTCCTATCTTAATCGAAAGGCAGAGCTCCTGCCATTACCTTTCAAAAAAAATTTATAGATGGTAGAAAAACAAAAACAGAGAACAGAAGGGTGTGCCAAGTCCTTAGAACACAGATTACAAACACAACTCTAAAAAACCCCAGAAGAAGAAAAGGGAAAAAGGCACTTGGCAAGAGATCCAGCCTACTAGCGAATGAAAACCCAACCCCGAGAGTAAAAAATAACAAGGCGACTAGCCCGTTAACTTGAGTCTTGATTTGGGTGCATGACCAAATAACTGTTGGATGCAGTCTTTGCATAGCGGATGAATTTGCAATCATCAACAAAATTTCGTTTGCAAGATATGTTTTCCAGTTACTTGTGTTCATCTAGCTCATATGCATAGCACCCCGACCCAACACAGATTGTTAAACAACATATTATTGAATGATTATCCATGAGAATTCTATCTTCTAAACATTTACAAAAACTGCATTCCCCTAATACATCGTAACAACTGACTGGACATTATCTTTCATGGATGATCACTGTTATGAATGGCGCTCCCAGATTAAAATATCTATTATCACTCAGTTAAGTTGGTAGGTGAAGCCACATTGCAAAAAACCTGAAGTGAAGGTGTTACCACTTACCAATGAGATTACAACGAGGCAATCGTCTCAAAAAAAGACTAATGAGAACTTAAAAAAAATTAAGTGAAGTAGTAGCAAAGAGGTTCAGGACAGGAGACTAATTTGTTCCAATTCGGAACCTAATAATGGTAGGCATACGAGCAGTGTCTCGAAAAATAAACATAACAGCAATATTGCGAACATTGGCAGGGCAAGGTTAGCAGCACACTGACCTGGAACGCTCGGCGCCCCGAGCTTGGCGAGAAGCATCATCCTCTGCACAAAATAGAAGGGAAATTAGTGCTCCCGTACTCATAAAACAAAGCAGCAAGGGATAGACGGACCTTGTGGTGCTCGTCGCCAGCAAAGAGCCCGAAGAAGACCTGGGGAAGGAGCGTCCGAGGAAGACCTGCTGGGCACCTAGAATAGGGCGGCGGCACGGCAGTCGCCGCTCAGCCGTCGCTCGCTGCAGGGGTGAATGCGCTCGCAGGGGAATGGGGGGATGTCGGGATTGAAATGGAATGGCAGGCCGCCGCAGGCTGCAGGGATAAAAGGCAATTTCTTTTTAGTTTTAAAAAAAAGGCAATTTCTTTTTCCGATTGAGAGAGCACGGTGGGGATAAACACAACTCCTCAACGCAGTCGCGGACCGGTGGGCCCCACGACTCCTCAACGCCAACGGCCACTACCACGCGTCGCCTCGCCGCCGAGCCGCGCCACGTCGACCTCCTCCTCCGCCGCCACCTCTTCCTCCGCCGCTTCCAGAAGCTGCTCCGTCACGAGACACGACGACTGGACGACCGGATCAGCAGAGGCATCAAATCAAACCACCACCACCCAAAAGCTCTGAGAGACGAAACCCCAAGGCGGAGGAGGACCCGATGGAGAAGACGAAGGATCTGCTCGGCGTTCGGAAGAAGCTGCCTGCGGCGGCGGCGGCGGCAAAGCGGAGGCGCAAGGTGGTGACGCCCGCTAAGGCCGGCGGCGCCGGGAGGCTCGCGAAGGTGATCGCTGCATACCTCGCGTCCGACTCCTACATGTACGCTCCGCTGGTCTCCGCTCCGCCTTCGCCTCCACCGCCGCCTCCGGCAGCCGCGGTGGCCCCGTCCGCGGCGCCTCCTATTTCCAGTACTCCTGGTAGGTTAAGTCCTCAATTCTCCGTGAGCTCAATTTCCCTTCAGGTGTAATTAGTACCGCGCAAATTGCAGTTGCTATAATCCCTGGTTGATTTAACTTCAGTTTCCTAGCCCATGTTAAAAACTCTGCCAATCCTGGGTGGGGTGGGATTCAGGCCATTCAGCCATTTTGCCTAGTCTTCACATTGCGGGAAGGGTAATGGTTGGTTAACACTTAACAGTCTGTTCCCAGTAGGGGGAAACCCCTCCTGTTTCAAAAAAAAAAAAAAAAAAGTTAACAGTCTGTTTTGGGGAGCAGCATGATTTATGGTAGGTGTCATTTGCAGTGACAAAGCTTGCTCCTAAACCCAATAGGGCCAAAACAGCAAAGAACAAGGCTAACCTTTTGAACGCGTGTCTTCCAGAGAGAGTCTTGTGCGACGACGGCTAACTTTGAGGTCATCATTAAGGAGGCTGAGCTATGGATTCCAGCAGGATACAGAAACGTCGACCGGGGTGCTTGGCAGTCACCTCTAGCAGTTTGCGGTCGTGGTCGCCAATTAGTGTCATGTATAACAACTTTTTTATGTAAGCTTGCTGGGATTGACAAGCCGTGGCTTGCTTTCCTGTAATTTGCAAACTCTCCTCTTAACGAAATATGTACATAGGCACGGTCGTTAAAAAAATGATTGTTATTAAGCCAAATAACAGCAACTAATGGAGTTTACCTAGGGGCCATAATCCCTAGTATTGACCTGTGAGAAATTCCACCACTGGTCATTTAGGCGGCCTTTGTGTTAGGAAGTACTCCATGTGGTATGCTGTAGTGCTTGAACATAGTTATAGAAGTAGCTTAAGATGCAAATGCAAACCGAACAGCAATGATTAGGGAAGATGTAAACTATTGAAGTTTTAGTTGATGTCCTGGACTCTCTCTTTTTCTACTCGACTAATGCTGATTGGAATTCTCTTATGAAAAATGAAATTACTGATGTGGATTTGCCTTGGTACACACAAATGTGCAAGGGGGAATACATCTTCTGCATTTCCAGAACGAGGCCATCTAGGTGTACATACCCATGATAAACGCTCATGGAGTGCCTCTTGGTTAAGGACAAGATGTTACAAGAGTAAAATTCAAAAATAAGTTTTTTTATGGTCATAGTTGCATAAATGTATTTGTTGTGCACAACATGAGTAATTTTTCTTAATTATGTAAAGTGTTGACATTATGTGTTTCCATTCAAATTGTGCAGAGAAAGAAGTCACCCTGGTGCGAAAATACAGAGAATCTTTGCAAGCAACATTCACTGCCTACTAGAAGTATTTGTGGACATGTTCTTGGAGCTGGTCGGAGCTGTGTGCTTCTAGCATGACCCTTAAGAGCTAAAATAGTTGTTTCTATGCTCTGTTATGTTAATGAATAGATATTGTGCCTTAGCAATCTATCTTCTTCTGGAGTTCTCATGTGATTGCTCAACATTTTAATACGGATTGTTTAGTTAAGTAGCTTTATCTTGTGGTCTATGTTCACTAATGCATCCAAACATCTCATATTACCCAGTATATCCTGTCTTTTTTCCTTAGGAGTTCGCTGAGGGATTGAGCGCTCCCCAAACTGACGAATCCTGTCTATTTTGCCTGTTGCCATTCGGTGTAGGTTGTTGCTTTCCTTTCTCCACTGCTAAATTGTGATATTGTTAGTTTGTTACAGCTATTATTGTTTACTATTGTGTTGTCCATCTCATCATACTTGATTTGTTTGTCTTCCTTTTCTAACTGTCAGACTGGCATAATGAATGAGCATTACGGAAAACATGAATACAATAAGTCCCTTTTCTCTGATAATTTGTCATGTTGTTCTTGTTTTACTCCCTTCCTGTTCTGTATGCTGCTCTTTCTGTTTTCTATGTCAGACTTCTCAGGAATATTGATTCCAATGTGTCCACTAAGGTTCCTTTGATGATCTTGAAACATCTTTCTAGCGTCTGTTGATTGCATAGAACAGAAAAGCTTTTGGGCCACTTTCATTATTGCTCTTAGATGTAACTTTTGTTTGGGTTTAATAAGGTTAGTTGCGTGGAATGATGAGCTCGTGGGGGCAAGGGCAAGCGTGGACAATCATGAGATCTCATCTGATTTAAGCATGGTTGAATATGACCACTTCTTATGTTGGGCCTTGTCAGAGAAGTACATCTTCATGGCCATGCCTGTGATTTTTGTGGTGCTAAATGATATTTAATCAGTGGTCCGGAACTTCATGAGAAATCCATACGGAAGGAAGGATGGTGGCTTATCTGAATTAGTTGGAACAGAAGCACAGGACAGGACCAGCCACATGTGTGCACATGGCTTAGAGACCCCACATCTGCATGGACTTCCAACTGGATTTGGCTATGCATTGTAGCTGGAAACAAAAATTAATTTGCTTATGTTAAACTGACCGAAAGGTTGTCTGTTGTTTTCGGCGAGTTTTTCTCAAATTAACTGTGTAGTTGTATGGTTTTTGGGCGCAGTTCACCTTATAAACCAGGTCAATTCTTTCTTCTTAAGTGAACTGCAGGAGTTCCCTGCCCTTTCCGAAGGTTCTTCCTAAAAAAAAAAAGATTGTGTGAACAGAAAATGAGGTTTTTATGGCGAGGAACTAGTTCTAGTGCTGTGTCTGTGTTTCAGATTTGAGCGTCTGATTTTTGTAGGTTTCTGGTTTGCTGAGAGTGAGGTAGACCTTTCAAATTTGTTATCTCGAATCATGTTATGTTCACCTTTGCTGTGGAGTTTTATGAGTGGACTTTTTCTATGCAGTGGCACCCACATTAGAAGTGCAGTGAGAGAATCAATGGAGATACTTGATCTGATTGCGGGAGTGTTAGCCTTTTCTTTCTTCAGGAAATGATAAAGACTGGTTGGTCTAACGGCTTAAGACTCGGATATAGTTTTGCTATCTTCCGGAAATAACGTGCCATTTTGTGGTTGTGGTAAAGGTTGCTGATCATGTGGAGGAAAGTGCTGATGCTGGATATGTATGTTGATTTTCAGGTGTGTTCTACTCGACCATATTTAAATGCTCCATGTATGTCTTAATTAAACCTCAGAAGTTAAAACATAAACAGTCACAAAAAAAGTTAGAACATAAACTCCTATAGAGGAGTTCCTTGACACTTATTGCACTGCAATTTTCTGCTAGATTATTTCTGGATGATAAAATTGCATTATAAAGTTTCTTCTGCCAATGCGATCCCTGTCCTTCTACATGTGAAGGAGATGCACTGAAGACCTACATCACCCTTAGTCTATAAAATAAGTTCCATCGTCTCTTCCTCTTCTTTGTCTTCAAGGGAAATGGAACATGGGAAGTCATACACTTCAATTTTTGTTCCTTCTATCTCCTGAGGGGCATTCTTAGCATCTTATCAGGCCATATGCACCATGTGTCATATCTCTTCTTTGATGATTGCCTATTGCTTTGAGAGGACACCATTTGTCTTATAGGTTCTTAAAAGTCCTACTAAACAACATTAGACAGATCCACAATATGGTGACTTGTTGTCCTCATGCATCTCTCGTTGTTGCAACTTGATTTTGCATCATGTAACCTCATGATGCGTTTATTGAAGCTGTCTTGACTTCATGCTTGTCTAGATCACCTCAAGTTACATACATTCTCGATTAAGTAATTTTTGTTCTTTTTCTTGCTTGAATTTTGTTTGTCAAACAGTCGGCATTTGGCCTTGCACCCTTCCTCCTATTGCTTTCTGCGCTGCACTTATTCTGATCGATGCTCCAAGTGAAGCTTTTCAAATCGTTTAGTGTTGCCATTTTTTATTTGACCTTGCATTAGTGTGTTGCATGTGCCATTCTACTTTCCACAAGATAACTTATGTAATGTCCTAGTTCCAGCCTTGTTCTGTTTAATATGTTGATGCTGTAACATGTGTTACTATTATTTTGGTAATCTATGGTTACTGTTTTTTGTTGTTCTGTTTCAGTGGACTACAGCCTTTGCCATCCCTGGCTATATATGCCTAATCCATCATTTTTTCAGTCACCCTAATCTAGCGTCTTTCCATTGTGCATGGCTGTCTCGTTACGAGCTAATGCCAGGCACATGCTACATGGTCTGCGACTTGCCTATGGTGGCTAGTCCAAATCATAGCATCGCAGAGACACATGCTCACACATGGATGGGCTCCAGGTGCTGCAATAAAGCCACGCAACCCCTTGGAGCTGTATCATTAAGGTAAAGGTGTCTTTGATGCCACCTTATTATGATGGTCATATCATTGTACGTGCACTAGGTTGTGCGTTAATCCCTGATTACTTTAATACTTTCTGAGATACTTTTAATTTTCGACAAGATTGGTTAGTGAGCTCGGAAAAGTTAGGAGCAATGTGATTGTCGTTCATGCTTTAGTTCAGTTTGGCTGCATTCTCATGCATTTTGCTAATAAATTCGTTAGTTTGGACTTTGGAGCTGAGTTGATTTGCGGCCAGAGACTACTCTCTGATGGTTTTAAATTGTGGAGTCAAGTTTCTAACCCGCTGAGTGCTTGTTAGAATATATATATGTATGTGTATATGGTAGGCCAGTGCCTGGTATAGCGGGGCGCCGCCCTGTATTTGGTTAGAGAGAGATCAGGAGATCTCAGTTGGTTCTGTTTCTACAAGCCACGTATATGTACATATTCTCCAATCAATTAATCCAAAATTCCACGGAATCTTCATTGCTTTCAGTGCTGACTGCTGTACAGTACAGGTGGATCAAGGTGTGAGACTAACCTAATATCCACAGTCCACACAGCACCTAACCTGACATGGTGGTAATCTAGTGCCACGCCTGGGAAACCACCAAGTAGACATAGCTGCGTTGGCAACCTGCTGGCTGTAGCTGAAATGCCGCCATGGCAGTAGCCCATAACTGGCCCGGTGTGAACAATAATCCCAAGGGGAATATCCCACATGGCCGTGCTGTAAAATACAGAATCTTACTGTCACCCTCAGCTTAGCATGCGCTGTTGCAGTGTTTTTTCTCCAGCGTCCAGACAGGAAGCCTGGGCTCAGTAGAGTACTACTGTTAGCTCTCACGGTTGAATTTAATGTCACCCACCGAGAGACAACTGCTGGATTTCAAATTAATGGTCATCTTCCTGAGCAGCCTGAAGTTGAAAGTAGCATATGTTCAGGTCGTTTAGGAATCAATGTGCCTGCTAGAAAAGGAAGAGTGATCTCAGTATGGAGTTCCTGCATGTTGCTACTGCATCTAACATTGCTTAAACCTGGACAGGACAGTGTAAAACAGACCAGAAGCCTTACAATGTTAATTGGCATGTTAATATGTCTTCATCTCCCAGTTTGGTAAACTTTGGCTTGTTTTCGTAAGATTGTTTTCACCCAAAAGGATAAATTGGCGTGGCGAGAGAGAACAGACCAGAATGTTAATACATATTCATCTCCCTGTTTGGTAAACTTTGGCTTGTTTTTGTAGAATTGTTTTCACCCAAAAGGATAAATTAGCGATAGGGTGGCGAGAGAGAACAGACTAGAATGTTAATACATATTTGTCTCCCTGTTTGGTAAACTTTGGCTTGTTTTTGTAGGACTGTTTTCACCCAAAAGGATAAATTGGCGATAGGGTGGTGAGAGAGAAGGGGACAGCGTCTCTAATGATGTGGAGCATAAGGCCAGAGAGCAGTCTTGCATGCACATGCGCTTCTTGGACGCTTCCTCTGGTATCCTAGCTGCCATCTATCTGGTCAGCAGTACATTTACGCATGAATTAAATCCCCGCACGTACTATGTGCTCTATCTTCATCATAGCATTCTTTTCAAGTAGGATGATTGTAGATCACCAGTTGATGTGACGTGTTAGCATATATTCTCCTTGGGTAAAAACGACCAAATTCCACAATATCAACCGTCTGTCTGTCTATCTACCTGAAGAAATGGACTTGACAGAAAAGAACTTCACTTTCAGTAGTGACACCCCATTTGATGGTCTTGCTTGGGGACTTGAAAACTATAATAATTCAGTATTTAAAATATTATTTCATCTTATGCTCTTATCCACAGGGCGACCTGCTAATGCAGTGAAGTTTGAGAATCTTCACTCGCATGATATGGTCCGGCCAGGCAAGTGAATTTCTTGTGCTTGCCTCACAATCTGAACAAGTCCTGCGTGTGAGTATCCTACTTTAGCTTGATCAACTGATTGATTAATTAGCTTGATCAAATATTTTGCCATTGTCTTTATTTGTTATGGAGAGGTTCAAGTGTCTGATTGGTAGGTACACACAAGTACACGTCGTTCTAATGAGTAGTTTAATCAGTATTCAGTAGTGACTATTATTATTATTCATAATACGACAGATACTCCCATCCAAATGATCATGTACCTTTAGAGATCATCACACAATGTTTTTTGGTAGCTATTTGCTAGATGAATGTGGTTCCATTCCATGTGCCTGTGCATTTAGGCAAGGAGCTAAAGAGCTAGGCAAAAATCCATAGTACACAGCGACACATACAAACAAATGAAATACTCGAACCATGCATGCCGAGCTCTTACTTCTGGCCTATTGACAATCACCAGTGAAAGCATTTCTCTTGCAATCAGCTGGAGCAACGGGCTGGCTTTTCCTGCCAGATTTAACTACTAAACACACTTCCATATGTGACCAACCAATTGCATAGGGGAGGCACAATTATCTGCTACTAATTTGGTGGGTGGTAGGGAGGAGTTGAATAGAGACGCCCATGGCAAGAAATGCTAGGTTCTCTCTTCCCTCTTACATGTGCAATGGTGACTGGCATGCAAACGATCGATTGACTCAGAGCTTGCTACACACCGTAGATATCAGAGAGCCTCCGGAGGATGGCCACCTTCAGCTCTAGCGCGCAGATGTACTCAGCAGTTTGCCGGAGCACCACGTCGACATCAGCCTTGCGGCGAGCACCCACCGGCACAATCTTCTTGAGCTCCCGGAGCCGCCTCAGCACCATGAGCTGGAACGGCCGCCTTCTCCTTAGTGACACCATCCCTTTGCTAATTTTGGTTCTTTTTCCTAGTGTCACCATGGACTCTCTTTCTCTCTACGTCTCTCTCTTCCTCACTAGTTTAGCAAGCGTTGAGCTGTATTAGGCTTGTGGTGTGTGGTGCAGGGGTGTAGTGACAGGGGGTGCATATTTATAGGGCGGGAACCTGAGAGGAGGCGTGTGATTTCACTTGGCCATGTGGGAGAGAACTAGGTTCTAAGCTGTAGACTGAGCTGTAAGCAGGTATACTTGGAGCTATCACTGACCATCAGTTTTTCTGAACTTGCCCATATCTTATGACTGTGCGCAACTATTATTGGCTAGGAGTAGGGTGGCTCCCTGCTTATAGTTTAATCCAAAGAGGAAAACCTATAAGGACCTCCCAATGCTAGTCAAATATAGCATGGTATAGGTTTCTGCCTCTCTTGACGCAGTTAAAATATTGTGTTCTCCGTATCATCAATCCAATCGTGTCAGCAAGTTAGCCATTCTGACCTGGGCAAAATATTTGGCCAGACTTAGCTGGTGATGGGGTGACGACAAAATGCAAATAAAGAAAGGTTCATGAGACATTATATTTTGTTTCTGATTAGTTGTATGTTCTGAATAGGCACTGATAGTGGTTTGCATCTTCTCTTCTGATGCTGCTGCAGCTCCAAACAGGGCATGAAAGTGTATCATTCGGCACACTTGCAATCGCTGTGGATGAGATTGTGGAAGCAACTGCTGGCCTTTTGAAGGGTGAACAGTGGCCTGGCTGGCTGGAGGGCATGCAGTTGTTGAGGCTAGAGGACAGCTCGAAAATTAGGTAATAATTGCTTGACGTCTCCACGTCTCGTGCACTTGTTTCTTCCTTGCCATGGGGTTCTCTGTCCTCTCGTGTGGTCTATCTCAATCCAACCTGATGCCGAAATGGCCACTGCACAAATAGCTGCCCAGCATTCTGAGAGCTAACCACTTCACATGATTGCTGATCGTCTTAACCACATAAAAGGTCATATAATAGTTCTAATCTATGGTTTTATCATCAATAAGTGCGCCAACTAAGTAGCATTTAGCTTTGTCGGAGAAAACAGCGTTTAGCTGCAACTCTGCTTGGGGTTTAAGGTGGCTTTTCAAAGTTGTGTGATTTCTACATATAAATCTGCTAATTTTACTATTTTAGGCAGAGTAGTTGCGTTTTCCAAGACATATAACGTTTTGATTGCCTTGAATTAATAAGGACTATTGGACCAGCCCATATAGGTAGCACTGTAGATGTCTAAACAAAACTTTGTAGCCAAATGTTAGCAGCCCAGTCTTTATAGACGAGCTTAGCTGCAATGGTTATCTGGCGCAAAACACTATTGTCCAAATCATCATCATCGGATGATTATCAGTGCCGGCAATCATTGGGCGGCTCCATGTGATTTTTGTCAAGTTGTGGCACAAATGTTGCTAGAAGCTACGGCATCCCATTCCCATGGCTATGTTTTCACTCTGATGAGCAAGTGCCCAAGCAGCAGTAGCCTGCACGCACACACATGGCCAGCTTGGGCCCTGAGTTAAATATTTCAATTAAATCGTACTCCACTGGTTTGGCCATGCCTTGTTTCTGAGATTATTCTTGAGACAATAGTATAGAAAGACTGGAGAAAACTGTTCAGTGTCTGATCTAATTTGGTTTATTAATCGATTAGTGAAACCATGGTGCCATACATTGATCTGGCCCGGGGTTGTGGTTAGCCATTCAGATGAAGCTGCACGTGCTGGCTGTCAGTATTAGTGAAATCAGGAAGAAAGCAACAACATTTGTGATCTACATTGCGGATTTGTTATGCTGCGCTTCAGTTTCTCTTTCACCTTCATTAGGATGGCATTTTTTTTTTCTGTGCCTCAGCTCGTTCAAAATACAGACGATTAATTCTGCTTTGTTTTCAGACTCAGTTAGTAGGAAAGCAGCGATCCAAAGCAGCTACTGGGGATGCTTTTGCAGAAACAGGAGAGAGGGCGACGTCGATCTCGTTCTCTCAACTCTTCTGAATTTCAAGTTACAGCAAGCATGCATGGGGCATAGATGCGGGGATTGCATATTACCACAAGTTCTCAGATATATCATCTTGTGCAAGATCTGTCGCAGCCATGGTATGTATGTATGTTCTGCAACTTGTCTGACGAATGAGTTCTTTGGTTGCCAGCCATGGCATATTGGCATCTCTCTTCTGGAGTTGTGGGTACATGGAATTTGACAAGACAAAATGCTACTAATAATTAAACATCACGGCTTTATTAGGAGATGACGATGGTTCTGCACTGTGACCATACTGCAACTTGTCTTACAACTCGCATGCCGACAGATGTTTGCCTTTTTTTCCCGGTCGTATGCGTCTTCCCCCTCGTCATTCATGTTCCGTACTAAGTTTAATCCGTAGTACTTGTCTAAATATATTTGTTGTCTCAGGCTGCCCTTCTGGCCCTTCATTTTAGATGGAAAAAAACATCTTATTTTGAAATGTTTTGTTTGCAGGGCCACGCCACGTATCGATCGATGCCGACCTATGGATCCATTGCAAAAGATGCGATAAATTTCAGCACACGTACGGTTGCAGGAGACTGTGCAAATCAATTGACAGCTCATTTCAATATCAGTTTCTCAGTTCGATCAGAAATCCTCATCAGCCGGCCGGCGTCCGTCGGCACCCTGGCATTTGGCGTAGGGCAACAGTGAAGTTATTGAGACGCGGGGGTGTGTAGTAGGGACCTGAAGTTCTCGATATGGCATGCGGGGGGCACTGTGGTGCCGTCACTCCAGCCGTCCACTCGCAATTTGGACAGACAGTGCCACGATGCTCTTGGCCGACAGAGCCGCGCCCAGGACAGGCCAGGCCGAATCTTTTCAAATTCGTGTGATCGCTAGCTGGCTGCCCCCGGCGTGTAGCCTCCTGTAGCCCGGCCGGCCAAAACGACTCAAAAAACTCGATCTGTTACCTACCCACAGCCACAAATGCCGACCACAGGAGATCAACAACGCACAACGCGTAAGCAAATCTTAGTGCTGATGATCCACTGTCACTCTGTCTGTAAGGGCACAGTATGCGTGCTCTAGCATTGAACAAGATCATCAGAGCATGGTTTGGTTTGGTGTTTTCCTGCCCAGTTACCCAATGGCCTAATGTGGGCGGTGTATTGTAGTATCCGGTCTGTAACCTTCACGTGTGCTAACGCAGACAACACGAGACACACGCATTTTTATGTATATAATATATGCATATGCATGCCCCAGTGGCCAGTGCCCCAGGTAATGGCATTGGCATGGCATGGCATGATTGATCGAATAGAACCAAGAGTGAGTGAATAATAATTCGAGCCATCGATCATGGATCGGTCAGGGTACCGTACGTACGTCGCCGTGTCGTGCCCTGCCCTCATGCACAAGGCGCCATACGCTTGCCGACGTGGTTTCGGCGCTCGCTCGCGGTCGATCGATGCGATGCGAATGCGACGATGACAGCCGGCAGGGCCCGCGAGCACGTCAACAACGGACCTACTATCGCCGTATCGCGGCCGGGCCGATCGACCTCAGCCCCAGCGGGAACGCCGCGGCAAGGCCAGGGCCTGCTGCTGCCACTGTGCCGCGCACAGCACGCTCTCGCTGAGGAGCCTGAGAAGGGCCAGCTGGGAAGCAGCAGCATCAGCTAGCTCTCTGCAAGCTCACCACCATGCGCACTCTTGCCAGCTTGTCCTCACGTACTACGCATCGGGATCCGGACGTTCCTGGCCGATCGGACGGTCGCCGATACTGTCCTTCATTCGACCGCGCTGCGCGCGCGCGTTGTCTGCATGCTCGCTCGCGTTCTGATCGAGAGTCCCTGCCGGCCGGCCCGCGCATGCACCTGATCATCGATCAGTTCTGAACGGTGGATCAGGTGTTGTTGTTGCATCGATTGGTGCAAAGCTCTTTGATCGTGTTAATTGGCCGGTGTTCATGGCCGGGTCATGGTGGTGGCGGGTACGCGGTGGAGGGGCCGGAGGTGGGCGGTGGCCGGTGCGAGGGCGCGGGCATGCATGCATGCCGCGGCCGGCGGGCGCGCAGCGCAGGCATGTGGCTGGGCAGGGGCAGTGCAGGGCGCGCATGTGCGCGTCGCCTTCGGCCGCGCGCGTGGACAGCGTTGAACCCCATGCACGTGCACCCCCTGCCTCCCCTGTGTGTGATGTGAGCTCCCTGTCTGTGCTGTGAGAGGGATGGTTGGATGGATGGATGGATGGATGGGTGACGGAGAGCTGTCCGGGACTGGAGATGAGCTCAGAGCACCTCTGAGCCCGGCCGTGGCCGGTCTACATGACACTGACCCTGCATGTATTGTATCTGGAGCATGCTACTAGTTGCCAGCTCTTGAAACTTCTTCGTTGGCGAGCAAGCTGGGTGTGTGTGTGAGAGAGGGACAGACTAATGGGCCGGGAGACATGTTAATGGTGACTTGCACTGTTGCGCATACTATAGCATAGGGAGAAGGGAAACAATGTTACTATCATTGAGATGTACTACAGGTATAATAATATGAATGGATATTTGCATATTTCGGTCTTGTCTGATGTACTCATAGCTTTGACCCTCACTACACCTGATAATCAATTAATCGTCCAATATTTGTTTCAGAAAAGAAAATAGTGACGTTTTCAAGACTAGCACATCCATGTCCCCGGCCAGGGTGGTGAATAGAGAACGATGCGGTAATGGTCACCACCAACCGGGTCGAACGTCGACTGAGCGCGATTGATGCATATGCATGGTCTCCCCTTACCGTGCGTGTGTATCTCTCTGCATATATACTGGAGTATGTGGCTTGCTGGTTGATGCATGCACTGCACCTGCTGCCGGGGATCCATTCATGGCTGGCCGGCCGGACGCCATGGGGTCACAAAGCTCTGCGCGTGTTCCCATGTCTGTTCACTTCAAGCGTGTGCACGCAGTCCGGTTCAGTTCAGCCTTTCAGCACAGGTTCATCAGAAATCTCACTTATCCAGGCGGAGGCAAAGATTTTCTTCATGGAAACAGTAGGTGCACAGCGGCACGGGGCGAAAAAGATGTGGCCGGGAGCAACGCGATTGATTGCGAATCCACCGGTGACATGACGTGCTGATCGAGAGAGCCCTGCAACCGTGCGTGTGCACGCACACACACGCACACATTAGCCTGGAGATCGATCGAGTCGACGACCATGCATATATGGGATCCACAGAGGGAAACACGGCATGACCCGGCACTTAAAAGCAAGCTAATCATGGTGTTATGGAGCAACAGTGGTCATGACGACGACACGTAAAAAGGATGTGATACTTATCGTGATATATAATAAGCTGTTCTACTAGATTCTACGTAGACCAATGCAATTTGCTAATTCTTCATACTGATAGATCCCTGCAGCTGTGGCTCGCTCTGAATTCTGACGAGACTATAGTATGCAATACTATGCATGATCCGATCCATTCCAGATATCAACATCTACGTACAGTTGTGTTACGCTGTAGGAAAAGCAAGGCGAACAACAGTGAGAGTGAAGTTGATCCTACGGCGGCACGCTTGTGGTTGCAATTGCAACTAATTTGATGCAAGGGCAGCACACTCCATGCACCAGCTCGCACTGTACGAGCTCTTGATAACATCCATCCCGGAATATACTAGAATTGGGGAAACCAAGCTTTTAATTCATGACATAGACGGAGCATAGAGTGATTCTCTTCGATAATAGATGATGTCTTCCCTTGAGTTTCCAGAACAAATGCCGCCTCTGCTCTTAAATTCAGACATTAGAATTCAGGTAATGCATGCACACGAGCAAGAGTTTGTCAGCGAAGAACTAGCTTTGTTGAACAATCTGGTAGAAACATACTCTGGTAGGTGTGATGAGAATATATATATACTAAAGGCATGTAACTGTTAATTTCTACACTAAACACATGCTTATTAGCTGGCTGACTACTCTGTCGACACTGCCCCTCATGCTATTGCAGCTGACTTGCCAATACAGTTTAGCCCTTATTCTCTTCTGAACAAACAGCTCCATATCAATGATTGGCCAGTGAGTAGTCATGTAATGTGCAGCAGAAGTTATCCACTGATCATAGCCGTGGACTTTCAGTGCCTGATCAAACAAACACACACCAAAAGCATTGTTGTGTGTCGGCTTCACAACAAGGAAAAACAAATGGATCTCTGTCTTCGATCAGCTTAGAGCAGTTACGTTACGCGTGCACATTCATCCAATTTAACCGAGGAAGCGACGAATCGAACAAGGCGACAGCTGATTAAAAGTTAGATCGCATGGTCCGATCCTGTTGATTGTGAGATGGATAATGCATGCATGCGACTGAAGGAAACAGTTGCCGTAAAGCAGAAGGAAAGTGCAGTGTTCAGCAGTGTGCAAGCTAGGTGCAATGCAGGTGACATCATTTTGATTTTCAGCAACCCTTGCAACTGCAGTAAAGGATTTTTTTTTTCCTTATTTCCCCAAGCATATATCATGGGATTTTTCCCAAGTATGATGGTGCTAATTTGCTGGTACTTTCATCAATTTCACTTTTCATTTATTTGTTTAGTTTAGTAGTAATAAATAGTCCTTTTTCGAGTTTAGCAAGTTTATATGCTCAGATACTCTTCCTAGAACATTTTTTTTGTAATATCTAGTCTTATACTCCCTCCGTTTCAAATTATAGTTCACTTTGGCTTTTCTAGATACATTGATTTTGCTATGCACCTAGTTATACACTATGTCTAGATACATAGCAAAAGAAATGAATCTAGAAAAGCCAAAGTGAACTACAATTTGAAACGGAGGGAATAGTTAAGAGAGAGAGAGGAAATTAATGTATCTCTTATAGTGTGTGAGAAAGAAGAGATAAATGAATGGGGAACGGGTCAATGTTGACGGCCTAAAGTTGGCCCATTCCATGTGAGTTACGGGGCCCAATTATTGTCATCAGGCTCCTGTGGACCAATCCGGCCACAGCCGTGTTCTAGGCCTTCAATTCCACGGCCTTCCAACTTAAAAAGCCACACTCGGAAAAGAAAAGGAAAAGAGCCCACAAAATTTTTTCGAGACCGGGGGGATATAGCCCACAAACTGATTTTGGTTTTTTTCCCTGGAGGCCTGTGTTTCCATGTTTAGTTTTGGTTCGCCCGCGGCCCGCTCAGGGCACCTGTCCTTGTTAGCAGAAAGTTTGGCACGCCCAGCCGTAGCATACGGCCCAATAGTTCGGCACGGCTCTGCAGGCACAAGTTCGGCACGGCTGCCACTGCCGCCCCAGTCTGAGCTCCACGGCACCGAGAACCTAACGCCGGCGTGGTTGCTGATGAGCCGAGCTGCCAGGTGATCTGACTGTCATAAGTGATCCGGCCTGGATAAGGTGGTTCGCGGCTGATTGGTGGGCATGCATTTGGATGACCTTCCCGACGCTAGCTCTCACTGGCCTGGTGGCTCTCCTGCCTGCTCTTGGCAGTTGTTGGTAGCTGATCATCCACACTGACTCGTACTATACCCTTGCTTTGTCCCACATCGATCTCGATCTTTGCACGCACGCCTTTTAGATAGACATGTGCTCATGTCAACGCAGGGTTTAGTCGCTATCGCTATGCCATGCCAGTGCACAATGGTGCTTGTCCGTCCGGCCTGGAACTGTCTCATTTAGCTTGTCAATCAATTAACCGGCCCGAACATTCAGACAACACCAACTACTCCACCCGGCCAGCAGGCTGACTTTTAACCGAATTGAATACTGTAGATCGGTGACACATGAGTTGATGGATCCAATGCAAGAAACCTGGCTGTCATGCCAGCCAGCCCGGCCGGCGTGGCGTCCAGTGCCAAGTCGCCTTCACTTTGGCTTGTTCCCAAGGCGGTCCGGTCGTCTGGTCTCGCCGAGAGAATCGAACGGAACACGCGCGCGCGCGCACTTCAGGACGATCCAGTCCGTCTCCTCGATCTGTTCGCTGGCTCAACTGGGAGCAACGCAAGTCAGAACACCGCGCGCATACAATACACTACAGCTGATCAGGTCACCCAACAACCGATCATGGGCAGGCAGACACACCAAACCGGCACCACCACCAAAGTGCCAAACCATACATGTTCTGAGTTCTGACTCTTATCTTAGGCCAACCAATGCAACAAGCCGCCCCACGAGGCCACGACGAGGATGAGGATGGAAGGCCCGCGAGCGAGGCGAGAGCAGCATCAGCGAAGGGCACAAAGCGGAATGATCGACGCGGCAAAGCTGCCGAGAAAACAGAAGCGGCGCAGCAGCACTCATCGCACACAGAGAGGCGTTCTGTCGCGTACTGCTCTGCTGCGACTGGGTGGAATTGGGGAAAAGCGCGCAGCCTTTGCGAGGACACGTCGCTAGCTAGGCCGGCAACGGCATGGGGTGCTACGGTGGGGGAGCCGATGAGTGCGCCACCTCGACCGCACAGCGATCCAAGCAACGAGACCACGGCCGGCAACGAACGAAACGCTGCGTCGCTGCCCTGCCAGCACCCACCACACGCATCGTTTCTCGCATTGGTCACACCCAGGTCGCCGGCTCGCTGGTCGCCTCTTCGTCGTCGTCGTAAAAAAGGAAAGAAAAAGAGAGGGGTCGTTTGTCCTTGGGACTTCGGAATTTGCAGATGCGAACGCGACGCGAGCAAGGGAAGGGAGCAATCAAGCATTTTGTTGCATGGGATCTGGATCCAATCCAAACAGTTGCTGTGCCTGTCCAATGACTCTTTCACAATTCAGTAGTACGACTAGTCAGTCGATCAGTATGTACTGATAGTACTTACTACAAAAGCACGCAACGTACAAAAACACGTGTCTTTATAGGTAACTCTAACTCCTCACCACCGCTGCTGTGTACGTACGTGCCGCATCCACACACACACGAGACGGTTGTGGCACCGACGGTTTGGTACATATGAAGAGCGTACTGCCACGGATCTCCATTGAATCTGGGAGTTGGGGGCACATTTATGGATGACAACGATACCTAAACTACACCACAGACTCAGACTCCACGAGGTCGTGCCATCGCTGGCCGCGCTATACGTACTGTACTCTTTAGTTTAAGACGACGAAACTAGCAGAGCACTTCATCAACGTTGGTGGCCTCTTCATCATCATTGTTTGTTTCTTGGTTGATACTATAGCATATCCAACAAATTTCATGATTATATTGTCCATTTGATTCTACTCTACTCGTTTTTATTTGATTTTCCGGAATTACGAATTTGAATCAAGCATTATTATTGGCTCGCGTGATAAACGATTGATGTTGCCATCCTAGCAAAAAGTTATATTTTCTCTCATAGCATGTTCCCTGGTTCTTGTTTAATCCTATTTCAATTTATTTTCTCTTATAAAATATTATTAAATTAGCCGAAATGAGTCGCGCACCACATTTGTCCGTGTACAAACAGCTCTATTCCCCACATTCAAAATTTTCGAACCATTCATCTTCCACTGCTACGGACTGCTACACCTGATAGCAGGTTGACCAGCGAACCTATTGGCATTCATGTCTCACAGCGTGGGGCCGACATGAGACCACAACCACCACCCTTATCTCTCCGGCCGTTAGCTAGGGCCCACTGGCAGTGTTATTAGCGGCCTTCTCAATTCACGCCTGATGAGACCACTGGTGGGATTTTTGTTTGGCCTTGTTTGGCCTGGGCCTAGCAAGATGGTTAGAAAAATGGGAGTGATTAGTGGAGCCGGCAGCTGATAGGTGTTCTTGCAAAGTCAAAAGTCAAAAGTCAAAACTAGGCTTATTTACCCAAGATCCAACTAATCATGCATATATCTTCTCCGAAGTCCTAACTCGGTTTTGGTGCTGTGTGCTTCTAATCTCGCTTCTCTTTTGTCCGTAGTTACAAAGTCCACATCAACTCACTACTAAACCTTCACATCGAATGGTACTTGCACACTAGTTTAGTGCTCCCGATGCAATGTGTCGTTACGAAAGGACGAGCAAAAATCTACACACACACACAGACACGAATGATTTTAAAACATGGAACTCCCTACTTAACCTTCCAGGGCAATGTTCTAGACACTACAGTTGGATATAGAGAGATAGTACAAGTGTGCACTAATTTCTCAAACCTACCCTGTGGTTCGGCCATGCGTCTCCATTAAACTCAACAGGATTTGAAATGAATTCCCTCCTCTCCATGATGAGATGGGATGGAAATAAGATGGATCTGTACTCTCTGAGAATTATAGTTTGGGGTTAGATTATTGTCGTTAGGTTTTCGTTCCAAAATCTATTGACATTTTTACCATATACTCTTTGGCCTCAATTTCATAGTAAGAGCATCCTTTAAACTTAACCCGATCATATCCAACCGAATTGCTATTGTGACCTCACGGCCAGCCCACGTCGCCTCTACGTGGATACGATTGAGTGTGTTACTTCACCTGTCAATGTTTAAAATTCAAACGATTCGATGTATTAAAGTCGTTTAAGACAGAGACACGGTTTCAAAGTTTAACTTTGACTTCTTATTTTTCTAAAAGTATTTTTTTTGGAAAGTGATATATATATAGACTTTTGAGAAAATATTTTTTAAAACAAATCTTTTCATATGGTTTCCCAAAGAGGGCCATAGACTTTGAAAATATTTTTTCCAAACTTTTCAATGTTTCCAAACTCAAAAGTTATTCATCATTTAGATTCTCATTGTTTGGCCTAAATCTTATCCAAAATGACTTGAGTTATGAGTATGGAGGGAGTATAAGTGTAGGTGAAAAATGTTACCTACGGGCATGTGGCACATATGAAGCTTTACCCTTTAGAGAATTGTTCCATCTATCCTAAAATAAGCATGAGGTAAAATTTTCGTAAGTGCCAAACATCTTTCGTACCTCCAGTTTATGAAGGGAGTAACGTGGGCTGCTAAGCCTACCCAGTTAGGATATAGATAGCATATAGGGGATGGTAAAAGTATAAAATTCTGGGAGGATAATTGTAACATCCAGTCCCGGCGCACGGCCCAGGCCCACTCTACCGAGGAGTGGTCCCACCTGCGTAGCAACCCGCTTGAACTTTCATCCTCGCTTCGTTCAAAACGGTTAACCGAAGGTTACTACGCGTCCCTGGCTCTGCCTTTTTAAGTTGGTCTGGAACTCCTAGGATTCACGATGTGGGACTAAACATCTTGTTGCTACAGTGTTTCGCGACGCTATAGTATCCGGTGAACAGTCCGTGCTACAGTAGTCCGAAACTGGCCTGACCCGGTTCGGTGCTACAGTAACTAACTGCTACAGTGTCCGAGACTACAGTACCAGGCTGATACAGTGCCCGGAGTCTGGATGTACAGTACCCCCGCTATAGTGTCCGGCCCATTGCCCCTGATACAGTAACATCGGCCCATTCGCGAATTGGGCCCACTTGGCCATTTTGGGATGTTACAAACACCCATCCTAAGGATTCGACGTCCCCGTCAAATGCCAGACCGACTTACCTTATTCAGGGCATCTAACCAGGATCCTCCTCTCTTGGAGACGTCCATGTGTTCAGTACCGGCGCATCTATATGCCATGTCATATCATGTCCTGTCATTAGGTCCACGCATATGCATGCGCATTATGCCCGTACATCTGATCCTCCACGGCCCGTGAAACCTCGAGAGTTGACTCTGAATACCAAATGTAACATCCAGTCCCGGCGCACGGCCCAGGCCCACTCTACTGAGGAGTGGTCCCACCTGTGTAGCAACCCGCTTGAACTTTCGTCCTCGCTTCGTTCAAAACGGTTAACCGAAGGTTACTACGCGTCCCTGGCTCTGGCTTTTTAAGTTGGTCTGGAACTCCTAGGATTCACGATGTGGGACTAAACATCTGGTTGCTACAGTGTTTCGCGACGCTATAGTACCCGGTGAACAGTCCGCGCTATAGTAACCGGCGGCGGCGACCCGATTCGGTGCTACAAGATGTGGGCGCGCTACGGTGTCCGAGAACTATAGTACCCGGCCGATCTGATGACCGAGTCCGGATGTACAGTACCCCCGCTATAGTGTCCGGCCCATCGCCTCGATCTGAGTAAACATCGGCCCATTCGCGAATTGGGCCCACTTGGCCATTTTGGGATGTTACAATAATTGGCTTGGTAATTCCAGTCTTGCTATTCAATACTGGGAAATCTATGTTCTGGTTAATGAGGAAACTAGCACGATTGCTGATTTGTGGGATGGAAACACTCTGAAATGTACCTTTAGGAGATATTTTAACCAAAGGCTTATGGATCTTTGGGTTGAAATAGTCCAATTAGCATCTACTATTGTCTTTACTGAAGATGAGGATTCTCTGATTTGGCAATTCAATTCAAATGACATTTATTCCTCTCAGTCCTTATACAAGATCATAAATTTTAGAGGAATTCTTCCTGTTCATAGTCCTGTTGTTTGGCAGTTGAAGATACCTCCTAGAGTCCAGTTTTTCCTATGGTTGCTTTCCAAGAATAAAATTCTAACTAGAGACGACCTAAACATTAGGAAAAGTAAACATTAGGAAAAGTTTAGAGGACTTATCTTGTGTATTTTGTTCTGAAGCTGAGTCTGTCCAGCACCTCTTCTTTGAATGTGTTGTAACCAAATAACTCTGGGCCTGTTTCTCTGAAGTCTGTGGTAGATAGGTTGGAAATGATTTTATCTCTGTAGGACAATTGTGGTTAAGTAATAATAAAAAGTTTGTAGTAGACAATTGCCTATGTGCTGCTGCCCTGTGGGGGCTTTGAAAACTAAGATGTTCGATCTGTATGCAGGGTATTCCTTGGTTAAGCGTGAGGAATCTGCTTATGACAATAACAGTAATGGTTCAGTCCTGGGTAATTCTCTGTCCCCCAAGTCGACAACTGGAATTTGGAAGCAAACTGAACAAGTCGAAGAGTATCGCAACAAGACCGCTGCAGATTACTGGCTGAAGCAAGTCAAAGACAAATGGGGGAATTTCATGTTCCAGAATGTTGTTCTTGGCGTTGAGATCGATGTTGGTGACAGAGGAAGGGAATATCATGCTGGCCGAAGAAGGCATCCATGACTCCAAGTTGAAGGGGAGAACCTAGGTGAGGCTGGAAAATGAGTACCTGATGTGAAGATAAGTAGGGTATCTGGTGGTGTTAAGTTGAGGTAGTCTATGTTCAGTTAAGTGGTTTCTGGAGTCGCTCTAGGTGTTTTTTCGTTCGTTCTGTTCATGGTGTTCATGGTCTTTGTTTTGGTACCTGGAGTATGAGTGTATGGACGGGTGTATCCCATTCGAATGCTGTAATGACTTGATATTGTCTTTGGTAATTCTAAAGACAGGGGCAAGACCCTAAAACTAAAAAAAAAAAATCGTAAGTTCGATTAAATTTATTAATATAACATTGTTGTGAAAATATACTCGACAATTAATCTAATGATGATATCATCATAAATATTAATAAACTCTTACTATATATATAGTCAAAGTTAAAATTTTGAATTCTCATAAAGTTAATGACAATAAATGATATTTTCTTAATTAGTGGTGACAAAGCAATTTATTTTCATCCCCATTTCTCACCACGAGTCCACGACCGTCCTTCTCTCCATTTTTCTCTCCTCACATTAAGGATCCATCACTATCCTATACATTGACCTCTCTCCCACCTTCCCTCTCCTCCCCCTCCCTCCCTCTCCTCTCTCTCACAAACCGCAGTGTCACAGCTAGATTCTGCCATTGTTTCTCTGTTCAAGGATCAGACACAAGAAGATCGAGCTCTAGTGATGATCTCCTCCTCAACATCTGTCTCCATCCCAAGAAGAAGGGGCGGACAGGAAGACGACGACGACACAAGATTCAGGCGACACTCCCACCATTGCTGCTGACCACCTCCAACCAAATTGTCTTCTTTCTCCTCCTCCTCCTACCTGGCTCTCTAGATCGAATCACGGGTCAGGCGCCGCGCTCCCCCTGACCCGGGCCATGAGCCACCACTACGCCATGCATGCAGCCATCAACTACGCCGCCGCGCTGCCACCCACGTCGCCGCTGCATCAGCTCCCCCTCCCGTACCTCCCGCCGCCTCCTCCGCCGCTGTTATCGCTACCGCCGCTGCTGTCGCCGCCGCCGCCGGTGGCGGCAGCGGCGTCCTCTGACGCGGGCTTCCAGAGCAGGATCAGCCCCAGTGTCCTTCTCATCATCCTGATCTTGGCCGTCATCTTCTTCGTCTCCGGCCTGCTGCACCTCCTCGTCCGGTTCCTGCTCCGCCCGGCGCCGCGGGATCCCGGCGACGCGTACGGGGGCGACGCGAACGCCACCGCGTTCCAGGGCCAGCTCCAGCAGCTGTTCCACCTCCACGACGCCGGTGTGGACCAGTCCTTCATCGACGCGCTGCCGGTGTTCCTGTACGGCGCCGTGGTCGGCGCCGGCGGGAAGGACCCCTTCGACTGCGCGGTGTGCCTGTGCGAGTTCGACGACGACGACCGCCTCCGCCTCCTCCCCAAGTGCAGCCACGCGTTCCACGTCGACTGCATCGACACGTGGCTGCTTTCGCACTCCACCTGCCCGCTCTGTCGCCGCAGCCTCCTCGCCGACTTCTCCCCTGCGGCGCCGGCTGCAGCCCGCTGGTGTTCGTCCTCGAGTCCGGCTCCGAGGGCTCCGTCTCCGATCGCCTCGACGCGGCGTCCTCGGCGCGCCTCAGCTTTGTCATCGAGCATGAGGAGCAGGCGGGGCAGGACCACCGGAAGCACGCCGCCGCCGAGGCTGCGGCGGAGAAGAAGGACGAGGTGGTCGTTCCTGTGAAGCTCGGCAAGTTCAGAAGCCAGGCCACCACCGAAGGCGCCGGCGGCAGCGCCAACCCTGGAACTGGAAGCCAGAGCCAGGACGTGAGGCGGTGCTTCTCCATGGGGACCTACGAGTACGTCATGGACGAGAGCTCCCTGCTCCGCGTCGCCGTGAAGCCGCCGGAGAAGAAGCGGCCCGCGACTCGCATGCCGGGGCACCGTGTTGCCATGTCCGAGTGCGACTGCCACTCCAAACGAGAAGGTTTCCGCGGGTTCGACGCGCCGCCCAAGCAGTCGCAGCCGTCGAAAGCGGCGGTGGACAAGAGGGAGAGCTTCTCCATCTCCAAGATATGGATGCGCAACGGCAACGGGGCGAGGAGGAAGGACGTGTCCTCCGGCGCAAGCGCGATCGCCGCAGCGCCGTCGTGCTCGACCTCGCGCCGCGCGTCGTCGTTCCGGCTCCCCTCGGCGCTCCAGCGCACGGCGAGCGACGTCGGGGTCGGGGTGACAGCGGCGGTCGTCCCGAAGCGGCGGGCCGACGTGGTGAGCCCCGTGACGGAGTCCGAGTACAACGTGTCGACGTGGGACAAGAGCGCGAGCGGCAGCGTCGTGGATTGGGACGTCGAGTCCGCCGGCGGCGGCGGTGGCGGCGGGCGCGGACTCAGCTCCAGAGCCGACGAGGCGCCGTCGTTCGCTCGGCGGACGCTGCTCTGGATCAGAGGCCACCTGTGAAGTGAATCGAAGCAGAGATCTTGGCTCTTCTACCACCTGGTTCTTCCCCTCTGGCTTCCCTCTGCCTCCTCCGATCCCCTGTGTAACTGTGTATGCATGCATGCATCTTTTGCTGCAGCAATGGGTCGCCGGAAATTTGATTGCATTGCTTGGCGAGTGGAAGAAATGGTGGATATGAGATCGAGGTAAAAAAGGATTACGGTTCGAGATTTTCAGATGGTTTCACAAAGCATTTCGCAACTGTGTGTAGTAGATTACTAGCTGTATTTACTTTCATTTTACTGTACATTCAAAATTGCTTCAGTAGGGTTTTCTTCAGGGTAAATTTCTGAACTGAACATATGAAATGGTAGAACCCTATATTGCGTAATTAGCCGGGAAAAAGCATGATCACAGGTTTGAAAGCCGTTAAAGGCATAACACAAAAATTCCAGGAGTTTCATAGTCAGAACATCTCCCTCCATTCACGTTCACACCCTCCTTCTTCCATTTCATTTGCTCTGTTTTTTTTTTTTTTTTTTGAACCAGAGCATTTACTCTGGATCTGGCTGTACAACAGCTCTGAGGGAAGAGGAGCAGAAATTTGAAAACTCCAAATTCCAGCTGCTCATGTCATTTATTATTCGTGCCTTGTTCAATTGAGCAACACGCTGCCGCCATCATTGCTGCCTTGAATGCCGGAGCCGGTTAGTAGGTGCTCCACTTTTATTTCACTTCTCCTCTCCATAGCTGTAGTATCGTTCTTGACTTGCAAAGGTGTGTTTAAGCACCCTAACTTTCTCTCCAAATTCCATTATGCAAAAAGAAGATTTCCTATCACATCAAAATCTTTGGCACATGCAATAAGTACGAAATGTAGGTAAAAAGATAAATTAATTATACAGTTTTATATGTACACTACGAGGCGATTCTTTTGAGCCTAGTTACGTCATAGTAGGATAATATTTACCACTAACAAACGAAATGTGCTACAGTGCTCGATGTGACATTCCTCCAAAAATTTGCACCAAATTTTAGGATCTAAACACACCAGGACGTTGTTTGGTGTTCGTTAGTGGCCAATCCATGAAAGGTACTGTTAAAAAAAGGGTGTTCCTCGCTAAGGCCTTGTTTAGGGCCTTGTTTAGATGGCAAATATTTGGAACCGGATGTCACATCGCATTAATTTGAAAGACGTTTCGTTTGTTAGTGGTAAATATCATCCTACCATGGAGTAACTAGGCTCAAAAGAATCGTCTCGCAATGTACATCTAAACTGTGTAATTAGTTATTTTTTTACCTACATTTAATACTCCAAACATATGTCTTTTGGTGTATTTAATGTGATGTGATGGAGAGAAAGTGGGAAAAAGGTTAGAATTTCTAGCAATCTAAACAAGGCCTAGATTGCTAAAATTTGTAACTGTATGTCACATCGTACACTGTAGCACGTTTCGTTTGTTAGTGGTAAATATCATCCTACCATAGAGTAACTAGGCTTAAAAGAATCGTCTCGCAACATACATTTAAACTGTGTAATTAGTTAATTTTTTTATCCACATTTAATACTCCAAACATATGTCTTTTGGTATATTTAATGTGATGTGATGGAGAGAAAGTGGGGAAAAGGTTAGAAATTTTAGCAATCTAAACAAGGCCTAAGATGCTTTCAAATAAAAAATCTAAAACTAGTGAGAGCTCATTATATGGGTCAAATGATCAAATGCAAAATATGATACTACTGCCGGTTTAAGTTGCATTGCATTGTAGTTTGAGGCCGGGGAACAATGTTGAGTTAGGGAAATCCTTATACATGTGCAGCTTTTAGATAATTAGACCCATGGTCAATGCTGGCATCAAAAGAAAAA
Source organism: Hyparrhenia diplandra (assembly GCA_015847255.1). NCBI lineage: Eukaryota > Viridiplantae > Streptophyta > Magnoliopsida > Poales > Poaceae > Hyparrhenia > Hyparrhenia diplandra. The sequence goes on from JADLZK010012727.1 coordinate 120,029, forward strand.
TGTATAGTTGACCTAGTATTGGCAACCATAGAGAACATAGGAGTAGATTAATTTTGGAGCCGTTTACTTGGTGAATGAGCCGTTCGATTCTCGTGTTGTAAGACTTTTCATATGATCAGGATCTGCTGATTGGGCAACACGTTCGATTTTGGAGCCGTTTACTTGGTTAATTTTAAGATCAGGATCTGCTGGTTGGGCAACCCGCAATCGGAGCTATCTGGCTGATTCTGCTCTCGTCCCAAGCCTCAGGAGTGTTAATTGACTATATTGACTATAGAGCATTGAGCTTGCTACGGGCAAGATTAATAAAATAGAGCTAATTTTTTTTTTTTTTTTTTTGAGGAATTTCGGGGGGATCAAATCGATCCCACCTACTTTCATTTCACAGATTCCGGCAAGCCGGTGGGTGAAAGGGTGCAGGGCACCATTACAAACGCGCCCCTTGAAGGGCAGAAGTACATGAGGGGGAGAGAGAAAGATTACAACATCACGACACATAACAACACCATACAGCAACGACAAGGGTAAAGCTAGACTAAGCCCTCGACTAAGCTGAAAATCACCAGTCGAACGTCGATTTGCGCCACCACCGAACAGCATACTCGCCGGTTTCACCAAGGCCCTTGTTCCTGCACCACTCCTCGTAGCTACGCCGCTCCGCTGGCACTCTCCCTCTTAGGAGCGGAAATAGAGAGACCAACATGGAATGGGGACTAAAAGTGGTGAAGAGCCCGAAGACCCAGGATCGCCGAACACGACGACCTCCCTTCAAGCTGATGGGGACATCCTCCGACACATCCGGGCCCACGTATCACCATCCAACGCCGTCCAAGGGAAGGAAACCTTGGAGGGGAATGGTGGCACCGGTGGAAACTTCACCCGGCATTTGATTTTTTGCCACCACCAAGGAGAGCGCCGACGGAGCAAAAGACGCCAGAGGAGGACACTAGTCGGAACGCCGCCGACAACGATCGACAGCCAAGGCCAGTCTCACCCAAGCACACCAAGACAAAGAAGTGGAAAGGATACATACGAGCAAGAGGCCCATAGGCGGCCATGGCGGAGTGCAGGTGTGCTCTAAGTCGATGCCTTCAGGAAGGAAATGACATCCGAGGACGCCACCATCGATAAACGAAGCACCAGAGCTTTCGCCCCAAGGCCTGCAGACGGTGAGCCGAGATCGGAGAAAGCAGCCAAGCCGAGGCTACTTGGGGTAGGGCTGAGCAGCTCTGAGCGCTCCAGTGACGCCTTCAGCAAGGGGAATGACGTCCGCGGACGCCATTGTCACTGTAGGAGCGCTCAAGGATTTTCACCCTTTTGCTGCCCTTGCCCGCCTCCACCACCGGCTCAAGGAATCTGCACCGACGCCTCCAGCGGTGTGCGCGCTTCGGGCCGAGGGCACCGCACGAAGCGCGACACCACCGGCTCCAATGGTGTGCGCGCTCGGGAGCTGCCGCTTCTTGTCGTCGTCCACCGGGCCAAGGGCACCGCCACGGCACCACCGACTTTGTGCGTCCAACGGTGTGCGCGCTCGGGCGGGGGCACCGCGACGGCACCACCGGCTGCGCGGTCTTCATGTGGGCGCGTGCCCTTTGGATGCGCATGCCACCGGGCGGCGTGAGGTGGCGCCGTAGCCACACCCGCCGGACGGATCTCGGCCGCCGCCCAGCGATCGCCGTTCGCGAGAGACTCAAGCCGCATGAGTTGAAGCCTCCGCCGCCGCCCTTGACGCAGCGCCGCCGTCATCGGCCACCGGCACCGCTGGCGCCGAGTGAGTGGCGCGCGAGCACCAAGCCGTCAGGAGCCCGGCTACGCATCCGAGCCAGGCCATGCAGCGCGCCCTCCGGCCACCGCGTAGCCACACGCTAGATCCGAGGGCTGGTTCACGGGGAGCTGCCGCACCGCCGACAGCCAACCCGTGCATGGACGCCAATGGATCCGCCCCCAGCTCGTGGATCTAGTCACAAGAAGCTAGGATCTGGCCAAAGCATGACCAAATCGAAGGATTTTGGGAGAGATTTGAAAATGGGGAATGATAGGGACGAGTGGAAAAGGAGCACGCGGTGGGAAAGCTTTTGCTCCCCGCCCGCGGGCCGCCGCCCGCCGTAGTCGCAGGTGTCGAGAGTCGCAGCGGCAGCGGCCGGGGTTGGCCGGGGTTGGGTGGAGGTTCGCTGGCTGGGATAGTCGCCCTCGGGTCGCCTCGCGAGGGAGACGACGCGAGGGCCGGGGAGCCGTTTCGGCTGCGTTCCTAGAGCTAATGTTTTGACAGTTGTAGTGATCACGGTTCGCTTCTGCCTCAACACTGAGGTGCTCTAATGCTCTTTGAAAGCTAATGTTAATTGGTTTCTTACCAAGTGCATCAGCAACACAATATCTTTTTATTCGCAACATTACAGAAGGAAGGGTGTTGTTCTTTGAGAGTAAATTTCTCTAACAAAAAAAAAAAAAAAAACTAATTTGTTCTCTGTTGTGAAGATTAAAACTTGAAAGTTCCAACAAACAATCTTTAACCTTCACAAGGACACACCAAAATTATGAATCTCCTAGTTTCCAATAGACTTCACCAATGGTACGGTTTTTTTTTTTTTTATGTACTTCTTCTTTACAAGTACTTGCCACCCTCTCAGCATTTACATGTTTATATTTATACAACCATTTACTGAGCAAACATGTGTTTTGTAATTCAAGGTTTAAATTTCACAAACCACCTTGTTCTTCAAGTAAACATAAGATGCTCCATTCTATTAATCTATACGTTTTCTTATGGTTGTCCGCTCATAAAAAAGCTAGATCGATAGAAATCTCATTTTGTGAGAGTAACCATTGGTACTAAAAAAAAGAAAAGAAAAGAAATATACATAGCAAGGCTACTCAACACGAGTTGATCAAAACCAACCAACCACCATGTGAAAGCAATTTTCCGTTCCAACTGCTCATTTTTCTAAAAGTGTTTTTAACGGTTTTCGGTCTTTGTTAATGAACTAGGTGGATTCCCCACACGTTTGCGGGAATTTAAGGTTGCCAACACATAAACCTTAAGGGTTTCAAGTATCTAGAACCCAATACTCCCTCGTCACCACATAAATTGCTAATGATTTATAATAAAAATTGTTATTTATATAATGTTATAAACAATTATAAATTAATGTTAGTGGATGACATGTCATAATGCTAGTGGATGATGTGCTTGCTTGCATGTAGATTATAATTGCAAAGGCTAGTTTACCATAAATGCATGTCAGTCTGATGAGGTGGATAGCTTACATATTGAGAGAACTTCTAAGTGTAAATGCATGTTAGTAGACTGATGAGGTGGATACCTAAATGCATGTTTGTAGACTGATAAGGTGGATAGCTTGCATGTTGAGAGAACTCCTAAGGGCACTCACAATGCGGACTCTACCATAAAGTGTAAAATTATTTATTACCTTGGTTAACGTGAACTTAGAGTCCAAATAAGATTTGAAGTCTTGTTTTTTCTCCCTCTTTCTTCCATAAATATACTGTCACATTAGCGCCACGTCAGCAAAGTGCAATAAATATGATGGTAATAAATAAGCTTAGACTCTATGGTAGAGTGTGTATTGTGAGTGCCCTAAGTGTAAATGGATGTTAGTAGACTGATGAGATGGATACCTTGCATTTTAAGAGAACTTCTAAATGAGATTTATCTTTATAGGAGTAGTAGATTTTCTAGTCTTTCTATAATTTTAACTGCTCACTTATTACGTGCCACCAGCCGTGCCACCGGGAGGCGGGAGCGGGCCATTTAAGGCCGAGGGTCATTTACCATCGTCACAAGCTTAGCTATCCCCACAAGGAAGTGGATAGGAACCCTGAGGTCGTTTTTTCTTTTCTATAGCGAGGAAACAAATAGATGTCCTCTTTATTTGAACTTATTAGCCATGACATAATGCTTTTCTCTCGTAATAAACAGTATCAGCTTGCTTCATCCGCAAAACCATCAGTCGAACAATTCGAAATCATTTTTGAGTCTTCGGCTTAGACCAATCTTAGTAAAGATTTCATGTCTTGTTTTCCAAGATGCATTAATCCTGGAGATCGACTAAGAATTTATATAGGTTAACTATAGCATAGCATTTCACTAAATCTTGATTTTTTTCGGTTTTCCATTCTTGACAACATCTTATATTTGAAATTTCACATTGATAATTAACATTGTAAAAGAAAGTAGGCCCATTGCTTGCCGCACAAGACCGGGAAGAGATGAAACAATCATCCCCGGTGCAAGTCTCATCCCCCAAAGTCAAACAATGCTGATAAGTTTTCACTCCCATAAAATTTTATTTATTTCTCCCTTGTATGCTAAATCATTATGCCAAGATGTCACCCTATTTAATACCCTTTGTTGTAAATTGTAGGTCGTTTGACTTTTTCAACCTCAACTTTGACCATTCGTCTTATTAAAAAAATTTGTATAAACATAGTCAAATTTAAGTGGTTTTTATAGAACTTTTATTAATAAAGCATTACACAACAAATGAATTGATGTTTTTGCATAATTTTTGAATAATATGAACGGTCAAAGTTGAGGTTGAAAAACGATCTACAATTTAGAACGGAATTAATACAGTACAATAATTTTCACAATAATCCCATGGAGACCGGCTTTTATGCTTGTTGCAGCCGTCGTTGTGTCAAAGGCTGGCACTTGGCAAATCCGAACAACGCAGGTGGCTAGTGCAGGTCCGTGTAAATTGCTAAGCTGGCAAGATCCGGCCCAAGATCTGGTCCTAGCACGGTTTTGACACATTGGGCCGGGACTTGCTTTCGTCCATCCAATCGGCGAGCCATTCCCGAACAGCGCCGCCCCAATATACCTCCTCGATGGTTTTTTTTTTTTTTTTTTTTTGACAGGAACCTCCTCGATGGTTGATGTCTCTATAGTTTCTCCCCTATTTTTCCATCCGAAGGGAAACCAGCACTCGCTCCGCCCCGCCGCCTCCCTCCGCCCTAGCGCGCGCCGACGTCGTCTCGCCCGGCCCTGCCTCACGGCCAAGGCTTCCGTCAGCGCCTCGCCTTCGTTTCCAAGTAATGTGGCGCACTTTCTGATCGATCCCTCCTGAATTCTCTCTTTCGTGCTTCCTTCTAGAGTTCTCGTAGGTGATTAAATTTGGGTGTTACTTTTAAGAAGTTTTGTGTGCAATGATCTGGTGATTTCTATCGAATCGCTAGGTTAGTAGGATGTTGATTGCAACCAGGGTTAGGGTTTTTTCATCCGAAACTTTTTGGCGCGGTTCGGGATGAATTTTTTTGTCGATCTGTTGATTTGAACATAACACGTGACGGGATCACGTGAATTATAAACATTTTGGGCGTTTATAATTTTTTCGATTTATTTTCTGCCTAGTTTATAGACACAAGACTACAACGCAAATGTATAAGTGAGACGGAAGTTCTCATCATACACACGTGATGGGATCCGATCAACACTGTACGTACCTGTTGATTTGATCATCATACATTCATACACGTGATAGGATCAATTGTACCTTTTGATTCGAGACTTCGTCTATGTTTTTCTTTTGTGATATGTACTTCTCATGTTCTCCCTATTTTTTTTTTTTGTTTTAAACGAAATAAGCCTATGATACTTTAATTTCAACTTTGTATTTGCATTCTGCTTTCGCTATATCGTGAGGTGTGGGTAGCGTTTAGTCTGTCTTAAGACAATGAGAACTTGCCACAATGCTTTGGGCACACTCTGTTATGCGCTAACAGATTGTAAGTTGTTAACTGAACAATAACTAAAATAGTGTTACAGATGTGGCAAGTTGGCATAGTTTGATGACAAACATAATAAATATTTGATTGGTTCATATATATGGTTTTTATTATGTTGTATGTACTATTATAGATTTATTACCGAATTCCGGCACTGTGATCTTTTATTTCTGGTGTTTGTGAACTGGTCGTACCATCTTTTAAATTTTACGCCTTATATTTGAATTTAATATTAGTTTAGCTATTTATACATGCAACCATGCTTAAGGATATTGTCATTCTTATATTTCTCGCAGTATATATGGCTATGCTTTCTTTTAGTAACATGATCCAATCATTCATTCTATGCTAGGTTAACATTCTTAGAATTTGGTAGGAATTTGTTTACTTTTACTGTGAGTTTAAATAGAAATCAATGGTTAAATGCTGTGAAACCCTTTGAATTCCTTGACTTGATGAATGAATCACATTATAGATGCGCCACACAATGTCAAAGGAAGTTGAAGAAAATAGTTGTCTTTTGTGTAACGGTGTATATTGATTTTTTCACATTCGGTTAAACTACTTTAAAATTGAAGTTGCTTTGCATGTTTTGTTACCCATTTTTCTTATTTGAGGTATATATTGTAGTTACACATTTTGATTTTGTAGAGTCCAAGAGATCCAAATAGGACAATACTAAACAAGAATCAGCCATGCAAACATCCCGTTTTTGGTTATCACAGGTACCAGATTTTTCATTTCTTAGATTAGATACTTTAAATTTATGTGCTGCAAAGATTGCTTCTCTTGATTAATATTGGTTTCATTGCCTTTGGCCTCCTTTTCTCAATTTCAGGGAGATAGTGACTCTGACGATGAAGAGAGTAAATCTGAGGAAAGTTTGTCTGATGTTGACCTTCCACCTGTTAGGAGGGATGATGATGATGGTAGAAAGTACTTAGTTAGCTCAAGTGACAGCGATGAATTGGAGACTCATCGTGTGGTGCGGCCATTAAAGGTAAAACTTAATGAGAAGATGTGGTCCACTGTTGAACAGATACGAAATGCAATGAAGATCAATGATTGGGTTAGTCTCCAAAGTTCCTTTGAGAACCTCAACAAACAGCTAGAGAAAGTGGTTCGTGTAAACGAGTTCAACAAGCTTCCAAATGCATACATCCTCGCCCTTACGTTGCTAGAGGATTTTCTCGCCGAGTCACTAGCAAACATTGCAAATAAGGAAGCCAAGAAGAAGATGAGCAACAACAACAAAAAGGCACTCAAATCAATGAAGCAAAATCTTGTGACTAATAACAGGCAGTATGCTGAGCTTATACTGAAATGCAGAGAGAATCCAGAGTGTTTTTACAAGGAGGATGCAAATGGCAATAGCAAGAATGATAGTGATGGTGATTATGATGATATTGAGATAAATAGATTGTCATCTAATGAGGGGAAGGATGATAATCGTGAAGGTAACCAGAAGGAAGGACTAGGGGAAAAGGAGAAAGTTGAGAAGGATAAGCTCATGGACAAGCAGTTCCCTAAAGACCCAAGTGAGATTACTTGGGAGATTGTTGATAAGAAGCTGAAGGAAATTGTAGCATCAAGAGGCAGGAGAGGCACTGGGAGGGTTGAAAGGGTAGATCAGCTCATGTTCTTGACTTGTGTTACAAAAACACCACCTCAGAAGCTTGAAGTTCTTTGCCATCTGATTTCAGCTCAGTTTGACATCAATCCTAGCTTGCTTGGTCATATGCCAATCGATGTGTGGAAGAGCTGTGTTAACAATATTCTTCATGTGCTCGATATTCTGCAGCAGTATCCTAATATTGTGATTGGCAACTTAGTCGAGCATATGGAGGAGATTAGTAATGGTGCTGATTATGATGGAACTATCCATGTGTCAGGTGATTTGGTTGCCTTCATTGAGAGACTAGATTCTGAGTATATCAAGATCTTGCAGTGCACTGATCCACATACAAAAGATTATGTTGAGAGGCTGAGGGATGAGCCATTGTTTATGGTTGCTGCACAAAATACACAGGTTTACTTTGAAAGAGTTGGGAACTTCAAGGCTGCTGCTAAGGTTGCACTGCGTCAAGTTGAACTGATTTACTACAAACCCCAAGAAGTATATGGCGCAATGAGAAACTTGGCAGAACAGGCAGAAAGTGGAGATGGGGATGCAGATGCAATTGATGGATGTAGCGGGCTAACCCCATTTGTTGTAATTCCAGAGGTCGTGAATAGAAGACCTATTTTGCCTCCAAGTAGTAGAACTTTGATGGATGGATTGACATCTTTAATTTACAAGTATGGAGATGAAAGGATAAAAGCCAGAGCAATGCTATGTGACATATACCACCGTGCAATCTCTGATGAATTCTTAGTTGCTCGTGACTTGTTATTAATGAGTAATTTGCAAGATGGAATCAAGCTTATGGACATATCTTCACAGATCTTGTTCAATAGAGTTGTTGCGCAGCTGGGCCTTTGTGCTTTCAGGGCTGGACTGATAACTGAATCCCACAATTGCATATCTGAGTTGTTTGCAACTGGGAGAGTTAGAGAACTGCTTGCACAGGGTATCCGTTATGGCCGTTATCATGAGAAAACTCCTGAGGAGGTAGTGATAATCCTCTCATTGTTCCCCAATAAAATATACATGCATGTACACTCACAGTTCACTCAATGAAACACTTGCGAGATATCTGAATATTTATTTATGTTTTTTGCCACTGTTTTTTTTTATTTAAAGTTTGTTGATTTCCGTTCTAGTGAATTAACATTTGGTAGATATGCGAGGTGAAGAATTCTATCTGTTCACTATTTATTTGTTGATCAGATTTTTGTATGCTTGCCTCTTATAAGGACAAATCAAATATTATGAATGTAATTGATCCAATCTAATTCATGTCATTTCTTTTGATTTTCTCCTTGCTCATGTTTTTTTTCAAGAGTGCTCCTTGCACTTGTTGAGCTTGATAATTAAGCACATTGTTTTGACACTTTAAATTTAAACATTTTAAATTGGGGCATCAAATACATTGAATTAATCTAATGGTTATTATGTCTACATATTAAAACCTGTGCTGCTTACTAATATCTGTTGACTTATATGGAGTATATATGTTCATGTTGTTTGTGAATGTGTTCCTTGATTCTAGACACAAGAACAATCTCTTGTCAAATGTTGTCTCATATTTGATATGTACTGTTATATTACACTTGCTGCAGTAGTTACTATAATAATTATTTTAATTTATTATCACGATTGATTTCTACAGGAAAGACTTGAGAAGAGACGGCAGATGCCTTACCACATGCATATAAACCATGAACTTTTAGAAGCCACATATTTCGTTTCTGCCATGTTAATAGAGGTGCCTAATATAGCGGCCAGTCCTTGTGGCAACAGGAAACCTGTGAACAAAACCTTCCGTGGGCTTCTTCAATTCAGTGAGAGGATGACTTTTGTTGGCCTTCCGGAGAATGTCAGAGATCATGTTATGGCTGCTGCAAAAGCCCTTAAGAAGGGTGACTACCAAAAGGCGTTCGATGTGATCAGTTCTCTTGAGATCTGGAAGCTGTTGAGGAACAGAGAGCATGTTCTTGATTTGCTGAAGCTTAAGATCAAAGAAGCTGCTCTTAAAACCTACCTCATTTCTTATTCATCCTGTTATGGCTCTCTAAGCCTAGACAAGCTATCTGTGATGTTTGATCTGACAGAATCACATGCACAAAATATTATCAGCAAGATGATGATACAAGATGAGCTTCATGCAAGTTGGGACCAACCAACACGCAGCATTGTTTTTCAGAATGCCGAGCAAACCAGGCTGCAGAGATTACTCTCCCAGATGGCAGATAATGTTGCATTCATTGCGGAGAGAAATGAGATGGCATATGGTGGTAAATCTCTGGGGGAGGAAGTGCCGAGACGCAGGGCTGATAATCAGGACCCTTCAAAATTAGGAAGGATGCAAAAGAACTTAGTGCCATTACAACGTCCTAGTTACACCGGAGCGGCAGGCTTTAGTCAAGCTGGTCTGATGTACCCGAAGGACAGTAACAGTAAGGGCTTGCATGGTAACTATGGAAGGGTTAACAAGCAGGCTTATCCATCTGCAGCCGGCATGGTGAACCTGAAAAGGGCTATTGGAGTTTAGAATGTTGCTTACTGCATAAGAAGGATTGTTCAGATAAAGAGTTAGTTGCTACTAGTAATGGCTTAAATTTTAGTTAAATACTACTTATGTTCTATACTTTTGCAACCTTCAGTTTAACTGGTTGGTTTTGAGCATTGTGGTTTCCACTTTGGGAATTAATTAATACTCTGAATCTGAGAATTTTTGTCAGATAATGAAGTCATTATGGTATTTGGTCCTTATCCTGTGTGCTTTTTCTTGATTGTGATTTTCATCCTGTGTGCTTTTCTTGATTGTGATTTTCAATTGACTTGCCTGTATATTTTCAGTCCACTGTTCTGATGTGGTACCTATTCATTTAGGTTTATCACATGGGAATAAGATGGCATTTGAATTTATTGGAATAAACACGACTGCACTACATCAATTGATAGGGAAATATTGAATCTTGTATGCAAGAAGATGAAATTATTGTACTTTGAGTTCTTGGTAAGTTGGGTGTTTTCGTTCAGGGTTGATCAACTGAAGTGAACCGTTTGGCTTCTGACTGTTAATCGAGGCATTGGGCATGAAGCTAAGTAATATTTTTCAGTTCATTTGTCAGGTCGATTTGGTGATAATTAAGTCGGCTGAAAATAGACCATATCTAGCAGAAATGTCAGTTTTTGCACTGCCCATGCTTAACTAAAACCAATATGGGCACTGCGCCTTTTTTCCATTGTCCAGAATTGGACTTGTGATGAAATAATATTCTTAAATTCAGTTGCAATTTGATAGAAACGACAGGAATCTTGGATGCCGAGGCGTCTATTTTTTTTTCTCTCGCCTAAATCCTCGTGAACTCGATTTTTATAGTACTACTATTTTTTTTCTAGTCCGCTTCTTAATCTTAAGATTTAAATGTCTATCCTTCGTTGAATCTACAAAGAAAACCAGCAAGGTCTAACTCCATCAGAAAGAAAATTGGAAGAACATGCTCCCTTCCCCTCCTGCTCGCTTTAATCCCGAGCACCCTCCCTGCAGTCTCTGTTCGTCGGCTTCATCGCCAGGCACCACTGCCGTTGTCGTCCCGGCTCGCCGTCATCGTCGCTGCCACAGCACGGTTCTTTTACATATACGGGGATCTACCTGGCGATGGTGTCATGGTGACGGTCGGAGTGGTGCTGGCGGTCCAGGAAGACGGCTATCATGGCCTGGTGGAGGCGTGCACAGGGCCGGGGAGCTGCAGGGCTTCCTGATCACGCTAGTGCTGGACTGCAGGCCATTTGCCAACGCCATGGTCAGCATCGGAGGAATCAACAGTGCAGCAGCCAGGGGTTCCTGATCGCGCTGGTGCTGGCTCGCCATTGCCAACGCCAGAGTGTTCTTTGTCATGACTGAGGATTTCAGATTTTTGGTCTTGGTCATTTCATATGGGATCACAATGATTCTCAGGATTTCCGAGAGATATTCGCAAGAATTTTCTCTCTGGACATCAGGGCAGCTATGCAAAATTCATATGATCACATCACCATTGTTCAGTTTTGTCCAAAAATACTAAACAACCTCAAGTTGATAGTGATCAACTTTTTTTTGAGGGGATAGTGATCAACTTCTGACTTCCTAGGTGCGTTTCTAAAAGTTTTTACATGTTTTTTTTAATTATTCACTCATGGCATCATTATTCAGTTTTTATCCCAAAAAAAAAAAAAAAAAAAAAAATCATCTGATAGTGAGCAGAGTTTCCAATGGTTCTTACCTATTTCTTCAATTATTCAAATTTCCTTTTGTCAGTTCAGTTTACCATATTCAAGTGATTATAAACAATTGTGCATCATGGTATTACTTTTTTTTCTTTTTGCTCACTATCATTGTTCCGTAGTAAAAGTTGATAAATTGTCCCTTCACATAATCGAGACTTAGAGTGAGACTATTATGTACAACAGTTGGGCTGTATTTGAGTACGGACCAGATCACAGAGTTGATTTGCATTGGAACGATGGAGGCATGTCATAATCATGACTTGCAAGTTGCAAGTTAGAGGTCATGCGTAGATGTGGATGAGTGGATCAAATAGGCCAACTAAGCGCAGTTCTAACCCAAAAACTAAATATTTCTATATGTTTCTTCTTCTTAATTATAGGGTGCCAACTAAAAAGACAAGAAACCAAGGGTGAATCTACATCTTACCACTGAGGTCCGCCGACCCCGACGAATTTTCAAAATCCAAATAGAAAACTACTATATATAGTGCTAATAGTTCCTAATGACTTTTTTCATTTTGATACATGACCCGAGGCCATTTGGCCTAGATTCGCCATTTGGCCTACAAAACTCAATATCTAGAGATCTCTAAAATAGATAATTCTCTAAAATACTGAAACATACTTGAAGCCACTCTACATATTTAAATTGTGTTAACAAATCCATCTTTTTTCAGGTTCACACCATATCTGGATCGCCAAAGCATGAGACGTCTATCACACATGCTATAGCAACCCACAACAAAACAACAAGGCCCTATTGGCCAGGCCTTGCAGGTGCCGACAACTACAACACGTGTGGGCAGTTGCCACAGCAAAACAACACGTGCGGGGACAACAGGTGCGGGCAGCTGCCATAGCAAAACGACACGGTCCTACTGGCTAGGAGCGGCAGCTGTTGCTGGTAGCTGCCACAACAAACCAACATGGCCGTGTTCGTTAGGAGCGGCAGTTGTTGTTGGGAGCTGCCACAACAAAACAATACGTGCGGCCAGCTGTCAAAGCAAAACAACACGGCCCTGTTGGCCAGGAGCGGTAGCTGTTGCTAGCGGCTACCACGCAAAACACGCACGCCCCCCCTGGCCACAAGCGGCAACTGTTGCCGGCAGTTACCAAAACAAAACAACACGGCCCTGCTGGAATGACAAGTAGTAGGCGGACGTGGCCATCCAGAGGGCAAAAAAAAAAAAAAAAAAAAAAAAAAAAAAAAAATCCATGCTACCGTATCTTGGTGCCACGTGTCTCGAGGTGCACCTCTACCGTGAAATTTGGTATTTAATTCAAGTGGCGCGAAGGACAACGTAGGGAGAGAGGGTTAGGCAAAAGACGTCGGGGGGGGGAGAGGCCGTGAGTCGGGATAGTGAGTAGCGCTGCCCTTTTCTTCCGAGTGCGAGTTATGGGTACAAGAAGAGATAGATTAGAGAAGTTGATAGAGAGCTTGGGTTGGCCGTCCGTCCTCCAAGCTGCTCGTGGCCAACAACCGCTGTGGTGGCCCTCGTGGTGGGCGCGGGGGCTGCGATGGAGTTTGCGTGGCGGCGGGCGAGCTCCAATCGAGGCGGCAGCGGCGGAGGTCCACTTTCGGCGGCGGCGTCGGCGCTTTCCCTCCCTCGCAGCGTGGCCGGTGGATCTCGAATGTTTGCCGCCCACGACAGCGCGTGGCCGGCGGCAGCGGCAGGAATGGCGTTGGCGGACGGGAATGGCGGCCCCGTCGCGGCGTCACCCCTCCCACCTGGCTGCGCTCTCTCACCCCGCTTCTCCTGCGGGCGCCCACACAAGTGGGGCGAGTGCGACTGTAGCGGACGTCCGGAAAGCGCTGGATTCCTAGCGGAAGCGAGGTCGTCCGGTTGGATACCAGGAGCTTCCCAGTACGCCACTGCAGCTCGTTTTACGGTAAAGTTCTCCTCTAGCAAGTTATAAAGTACGCCGCTGCAGTAGCTTTTATATAACGTGGAAAATGCTACACATGCATCCTACTTTTTTTCTTAACATCCCTCGACACCGTTTTAGTTTGTACTATGGACAGTTGTTCCGGTGGTTTTACTGGCGTGGCGTCATATCAGAGGAGGTGAATCAAACTAAGTTGAAAATTCACAGAGGTATATATATATCAGACTAGAATATTTTTAAATTATTCCCACAAGTTTTTAACTTTTCCCCCCCCTAAAATAGTGTTCTAAATCTTATGGTACCTAGCGACGACGTGGTTGCGTATCAACGCGCACAGAACGGATGTTGTCCAAAAAAACATGCACAGAACGGTCTGCTCGGTCGGGCCGGCCTGGACGCTCGTCTAGGTACCGATCTTGTAGCAGGCTCTTCTCGGGTAACGCCGTAACTTGGCCAATTTCTACAATTCTACTAACCACTATTGTTGGGTCAGTTTCTGTACAAACAGTTGGGCTGTATTTGAGTACGGACCAGACCACAGAGTTGATTTGCATTGGAACGATCGAGGCCTGTCATAATCATGACTTGCATGCATATATGTGGATCAAATAGGCCTAAGCGCCGTTATAACCCAAAAACTAGATATTTCTTTTTCTTTTTTTTAATTATTAGGGCCAACTAAAAAGACAAGAAACCAGGGGCGAATCTACAGCTTACCGCTACCACTAGGGTCCGCTGACCCCGACGAATTTTCAAAATCCTGATAGAATCAAAATCCTGATAGAAAACTTATATATAGTTCTCATAGTTCCTAATGACTTTTTCCATTATGATACATGACCCGATGGCCATTTAGCCTAGATTCGATGTCTACACGGAATAGATAGATAGATATAGATAGATAGGAGAAAGAAGACACATGACACGAAAAAATTATATTAAAAAAACCATCCATTGAAAATATGATTTCTATGTGTGGTTTCTACAAGACTTGACAAGTGTAGAAACTATGTCATAGTTTTTCGGTTGGGGGGTCGTCCTAATAAATCAACTAATTGTTAATAGGTGGAGTGGAGATGCTAATAGTTATTCCATCTATCTTGAACAATGATGTATCCAAGTAAGTTTAGGATCAAATTGAATGATAAGTCTGACAAGGGACTAATTTGTTAGCCAAACTAAAAATTCAAAAAAGTTTGAATCATGATATGGCATGTGCATTTTATAAAATTTATATACACCTCCAACTAACTATTCAACTACATATTAAAGCATCTCCAATTGTTGGGTAAATCTACTCCTAATATTGATTTTTGGAGATGATGGAAAATCTCCGCCAACAACTTCATATCTTAAACTCCCGATCCATCCATGCCTAGAAAACCAAAGGCAGCCATGCATACAAGATATGCGACGATGACTACTCCATGGGGGAGGCGATTGTTTTTTTTTTTCGATACTCAGTTTCCCAAACCTCCACCACCTGGAAGTTTATCAGAATTGAATCTCCCATAGTATTTCCATATCTAAGAATAAATGGAGATTCTATTTTGTAGGTCTAGTCCAATGGCGTACTCCCTCTGTCCCGATTTAAGTGTCCTTCTATCAACACCGTGACCTAATTTATGTGTCATCTAGGCTACTATTGGCTCCCACACCTACTCTCTAGGCCTGCATGTAACCTTTTCCTGTCACCACCTAGTCACCTCACCCCCATAGGCCAATCCCAGTCACGTGTTCTCATCTGCTCGCACATGTCCCGGGAAAATTGAGTGAGCATCAGAGGCGAGAGATAGATGTCGTAGGGTTCCCTTGGTCGTGGTGCATGGCTTGCATCGATAATTAAAAGGGGACAGAGGGAATAGTTTAGATGGAAATTTAAGTGGGGCAGAAAGGGGACTCTTGCTATCTGTCCCTCGGCTTCAAGCTTGTTCCTAGCGTAGGGACGAGCCAATGGACATGCCTACAACCAGCATCAATGACGCCACCATCTACCAACTTGTCCTCCATGAGATCACGACCTACGCCATACTCTTGCCCTATGCTGAGTCGCTTCCTTAGATAGGGGTACAACGGCGTGCAGTTACGCCGACGGGCTATAGCTAGGGCGCAATGGCAACACACTTGGGATGACGTGAGCATGGGCGGCATGGCGGATGAGCGAAAGACGGTGCTTCCCTTAGTGATACAGAGAGAAAGGAATGAGCCTATGGTCGGATGTATCTATTTTTCTAAAAAAATCTTTGAGAGGAACTAAAAACTTCTCAAGTTTTAACCAAATTTTTTGATAAGGTGATAACATTTAGGATGTCAACTAAGTTCCATTGAATCCTTCGTTAATTATATTCTCATAGTATACCTATTTGACGTCACAGATATTTATAATTATTTTTACAATTTGGTCAAACTAATGTCTCGATTCTCTAAAATTCTTTTTTCCAAAGAAGGGCTCTCTAAAATTCTTCGAAAGAATTATAGTTTAGAATGGAGGGAGGTCGCACGGTGTATCAAATTCAAATGGCCAAAGCCATCGCCCTGCCTCAATAGGACGTGCGACGAAGTCGATGGCCGTTGACAAATCGCCTAATCTATAACTGCTAATAAAGAGAGAAAATTTCTTGACCACCTTTTTCCGTCTGCCTGCCCTCGCCGCCATG
Source organism: Hyparrhenia diplandra (assembly GCA_015847255.1). NCBI lineage: Eukaryota > Viridiplantae > Streptophyta > Magnoliopsida > Poales > Poaceae > Hyparrhenia > Hyparrhenia diplandra. The sequence goes on from JADLZK010012727.1 coordinate 136,193, forward strand.
CCCGCCTCGATGAGTCCGATGCAAATACGAACTGTCCTTTTTTTTTTTTTTTTTCTATCGGCCAGTTTATGTGTCTTACCACTCCCCTTCGATCAGCGATGTACCCGCCCCGACCCGACTGCAATACATCATCGGCCCCCAACTAATCGAGCCGCAATTCCCGACTCCGCAACACCGGCAGCACGGGCCCCTCCTCTGAGCCGCGGCACAACGGCGGCGAGCGCTACTCCTCTGACCCGTGGCGACCCCAGGCGCTGAGTGCCCCAATTCGTGGCACAGCCCCGATCCACAGTCGCGGCAACTCCGGGCGGCTCCTCTCCCTCGACCAGCAGCGACAACATGCGCAGCGGCAATGCTCAGACTCACACCCATGGCCAGCCCCAGCGGCGGCTCTGGCCTGATTTGCGCCCATGGCAGGCCCCATTGGTCGACGGCGTCCTGATCCCCACCGTTAGCACCTCATGGAGGCCATGTTGCCCACTCCGATCTCCACCGGCGAGGAGGCCCCTGCGCAAGCCCAACCTGGTCGTGTTCATGTCCATGGCGTGGCATGCGGACTCCTCGTAGCCCTCTGGGCCTCTGCGCCAACGAGTGAGGGCCGGCTGCTGCGGCCTCCTGGGAGCGGGAGCTCGTGCGCGCTTGCGTCCCGCTCGGTGTTCGTAGAAGCATTCCGTGTCGTTCATGCGGGCACCGACTGTAGGTCCAAGACTGTCAGGCGAGCATCAGCACCAGATACTAGAAGATGCCGATGACTATTGAATGTTCAACTAATGAAAAACACTGTTGAGATACCGAATGTTTTGCATCACTCCATCGGTCATCGATCACATTACTATCGGCCCAGATACACTGGCCACATGGTGCCGAGGTTGGGCAGCTGTTGCCTGCCAAGGAGGTGCTGCTGGCCCGGGCAAGTGCATACTGAATGTCTGAATGCTGATTTTGGATGCTCGGATCGAAGTTAGCCGACGAATGCTCAATATTGAATGTTTAAACGTTACTAGAACTATGAAATGCAGACAAAAAAAAATAAAATAAAAAGAAAACTCAGCATTTTTGAATGTCTGAATATTGAGACATATTGAAGACTTCCAGCGTGTTGGAAGCTACAACAAGAAAATGAACTGAAAACATGGCTGAACAGAGAATCAAACAGCTATAGGCTCCAGCTGCCCATCCATGGTGTTGATGGCTTGAATAAAATATTAGAGAATGCTGAATGTAAATAGTGAATGCATCTCTTGTAGTGCTACGTCTTTTTTTTTTACTCCCGTCGCAACGCACGGGCATGTTTGCTAGTAATTAAAACAAGCCCGTCAGATGGAGTGAATTTGGATTCTGCCGGACGTCCTTGCAGACCCGCTGCCGCTGGTCCTAGATCCTGCGTCAGCAACAAAATCATGGTCTCTTTTTATTTCCGGAGGAGGAGATGCCCACGACACGAGGAGGATCATCTCATATCATATCTGTCCCGGACGTCTACGTGCTGTCCTGGCACGTACGTACGTACTCCGTATTCGCACGATTGCACGAACAAGAGCCGGAGCTGCAATGGGGAATCTAGAAGCAGACGCAGTGCGTGCAGCAGCGTGCTCTGTACCTGTACTCCATGCTGATGTCTCCTCCTCCGGTCCGGCCAACTTTAAACGCCACTTAAACGCAACGTGCCGCCCGTATACACGGGTGCAGTCGCCGTGTGTCCGACGGACGATCCAGAGCAGCATCCACCCAGAAGAAGGTGGAGTGGAGGACGACGACACCCGGGGCCAGCCGCAGCCGCCCAGCCGATCACATCACATTCACTCCACCGCAAAATTCCGTGCGTGCGGCGCGCGTGCCCGTCGGTCGGTTGCCCCGCCCCCGCGTCGCACCGCGACCGACCGGCCTGGTCGGCCGCGGGCCGCGGCGCGCGAGCAAATCGCGGCAGCAAAAGTGACGCTGCCCATGCCCGTCTGTGTCCCTCCGAGTTCCAGGCGTGGCCGCGTGGGCTACTGGGCGATCAGGCCGCCAAACAACGCGCGCACTCGGCATCCGCCGTCATCCTCCGATCAGTCGCGCCGCGCCGGCCCGCCGCTCCTAGGAACTCCCGTGGGGTGGGGTGTCGGCCTGCACCTGCACCCCGCGCCGCTGCTTGACTGATTGGGTCCGGTCCAACCCAACAGGATAGCGTGGTTTGACTCTTGCACGGGTCGTACAGCCCCAACAGTGCGATTGGTCGGGGTTTGATTGTTGGGCCGTGTCGTCGTGTCGCATCGCATTGCAGCGCAGGTTGGGTTGGAATGCGCGAGACTGGACGTTGCGTTGACGTGCACACTCACACGCGGCTCCTTAACGTGCTACGGGCCTGCCTGCGGTTTCTCGGAAGCTGGCGGCACCTTTTCTTGGGCGTACGTAAGTGACGTTGTTCCGAGATGTTTTCTTTTTTTTGCGCCGTTTACCGTCTAAAAGTGAGACTCAAAGGTTGACACGCCTGGAAATCCTTGAGCACACGTCGTACTCCATGTTTGCGTTTGTTTTTCAAAAAGTGAGACTCAAAGGTTGACATTTCTTCTACGTACTACATTGTTGGCATTGGCAAGCTACCCAGCGACCGACGCAAGGTACTACTAGTAACTACTTCCGGCCGGTAGCTTCCGTACGGTGATGCCGCTGTTCAATATGGACACCATAGATTGGAATTTGGATTGGATGAGCTGCCTGATGCGCATCTCCATGGACTGTACAAAATCCTCTGGCAAAGTCATGATCCAGAAGCAGTGGCCAGAGGCAATATAATGGTCATACGTACGCTGGTTGGTATTAGGATTTCCTTCTCTACTCCTTTTCACCCGTTGTTTCGTCACGTCGTGTTTTAACTCTTTTTAGCGTAACGTGCCATTCCTAATCAAACCGATAGTAATAAAGTCGTTCCTATCCGCTTATTAATCCCATTATTATTATTATTAACTCACCTTGCACGTTTTCTGTCAACCGGTGCGTTGCTCTTCTGTTTGTCATCACTAATCCGTTTCAAAAACGTGACAAGTTCGATTCACGACATCTGATCCTAGATAAGCGAAAGACACAAGAAATCCCATTTTTTGAGAACGGAAGAAGAACGTCCGTACGTTCAGGTAACAGCGGCAAGTTCGTCCTCTTTACCTCTGATGAGATAGTTTCCATATATGTCCCGCCCGACACAAGATCAGCGAGAATTGTTCCTTTGACCCGGCCGGTAGGATATATGGAAGTAAATTAAAACCTGCTAATTCTAGCATGATTTTTTATATGAAAAATATATAGTATATTCCGTACGAAAAAAGGAATATATTACATAATAAACGCCTCCTTCTATCTCCGTACTGATATCTTTAATTTCTTTTGGATGTTATAGGTAGTGGATCTTTATTGCGCCCTCCTTCCTAATCTCTCAAGAAGTCTCGTCCATAACCATAACCTACCCGATTTATTGAAAATCTTCATCGGCGGATAACCTGCCTGCAGCGATATTTGCAAAATCTTTAATGATGTACGTAGGCTCCGAGATTTATCTATTTTATTATATATGAAAAAAAAAAAGAAACACAGTACACTCTAGTCAGTCTGAATGATAAATAAATAAGTAAATAACGCTAAATTTACGCAGGAACAAATGAAGAAAGGGTTCCTTCCTTGCGTGTGAGTAAAATCGCCCGGGGGGAGAAGAAGAACGTGGTGAATCGAAGGCAAACTGGGTGTGCACACGTTTTGTTGGTGCGCTTCTTCCACAGTTCGAGGGTAGTTTCGTAATTCCATATTCTGTTGTGGATAACCCATTCCAAACACAATTATATGGACACCCTGCATCTGATGCGAAACTAGAAATTCGTCCTTCTTTGTGTTGCACTTTGCTCCATTAATGTTGGGCAAAGTTTTCCTCTTTGCAAAGAATGTTGAACCAAGTTGTACCAATAAAACAAAATATGGCTAAAAATAAGAAGCTATATATGCATTCTCTTTTAGGTTAAATGCCTAGGTAGTTTGTCATGAATTTCTTGGCAATGTTGATATCCATTACTGAAAATCGTTCCTAACCCATTGTGAAAGCTTTTGTGAGCAACTTTACATAATGATTGTATATTTTTTTTTGAGAGTTGAAGGCTTCTTTATTTGGACGGCCAGGATAAAGGCTACACACATGTACTATTTATTATTATGGCTATGGATTATTGAAATTCTGTATAGTTAAAAATTAAGAAAATTTTCAAGAGATATTGTAAAATAAACCTACAAAACTCAATATCTAGAGATCTCCAAAATAGATAGCTCTCTAAAATAATGAAACATACTTGAAGCCACTCTACATATTTAAATTGCGTTAACAAATCCATCTTTTTTTGGGTTCACACCATATCGGGTGTCGCCAAAGCACGAGACGTCTATCGCACGGACTACACCAACCCACAACAAAACAACAAGGCCCTATAAGGGTGGCTGGGCCTTTCATTTGTGTGCCGACAACTACAACACGTGTGGGTTAGCCACCAGAAAAGAAAAAACAACACGCCCCGGCGACAACACGTGCGGGCATGCTGCCGCCAGCAAAACGACACGGTCCCATCGGCAGGAGCGGCAATGTTTGTTCGGTAGTCGCCACAACAAACCAACACGGCCGTCTTTGGTCGGGAGCGGCGATTCTTAGTTAAAAATTAAGCCGGCAGCTACCACAACAAAACAACACGCGGCGGCCACCGCCAAAGGAAAAACAACACGACCCTGGCGGCCGGGGAGCGGTAGTCGTTGCCGGTACTACGCCACGGCAAAACACGCACGGCTCTGGCGGCCACAACACAGTGGCAACGCTTCCGGGCAGCTACCACGACAAAACAATATGGCCCTGCGGCAATGACAAGTAGTAGGCGGACGTGGCCATCCAGAGGGCCAAAAAAAAAAAAAAATCCATGCTACCGTATCTTGGTGCCACGTATCTCGAGGTGCACCCTGTCATGATTTTTTGTATTCAATTCTGGCGCGAAGGACAACAGAGAGAGGGGACAAGAGAGAGGGTTAGACAAAAGGGGCACGGGGGGGGGTGAGAGAGGTCTTGAGTCGGGATAGTGAGCTAGTAGCGCTATCCTTTTCTTCTGGGTGCAAGTTATGGGATACAAGATGAGATAGATTAGAGAGTTGATGGAGAGCTTATTGTTTGCATTTTTACACCTAAATGAATATAAACCAGACTTCATAGAGAAGATACTTTTAGAATATCTCTACGAAATGCTCTACCATGTGACTATCTTATACACCGCCCAATATCTCTTTATAGTTGGTTTGAGCTAGATTATATCTGAGTTGGTAGTTTTTTAATATTGCCCATAATCTGGCTACTTCGGATGGGATAGCCTTATCATAATGGAAGAAAAGCCTCACAAGAAAACATTGCCTTTATTGACTATATGCAATATACGTAGCACATTGTGCCACGAATTCAATGGATGTTGGTGCGGACACGTGAATATTAAGCAAACGATTTTATATTAGAGCCCTATTATATTATATATTACAAAAATAAATATAGTCTACGCATATATTAGAATTATAGAATAGAAAAAAAAAAAAGAAACATTCGCTGTCTTTGTATTGGTAATTGCCTAATTGGTATGCAGCGTTCTTTTGAATTTTGAAAATCAAGCAAACTGGAGGACCAGGCTGGAAATCACCCTTGCCAGCTTGGCCGTCGTCAGCGCTTCCTTCTCGACGCGGCCGGCTGGCAAATACCCCGAACCCATCCATCCCCCGATTCCCAAAACGCCCGAGCCCCTACGCTGCGCCGCTGTTGCTGCGATGGCCTCCCCACCGCCGCCGATGGCGAGCTCGCCGTCTGCGGTGGAGGCGCGCCGCATCGTGGTCACCCACCGCCTCCCCCTCCGCGTCGTGCGCAATCGGGACGCGCCACACGGCTTCGATTTCTCCCTCGACGCCGACGCGCTCCCGCTCCAGTTCGCCCGCGGCCTCCCCCGCCCCGTGGTCTTCGTCGGCGCGCTCCCGTCCGCCGCCGCGTCGATCCCCTGCGTCCGAGGAGCTCGCGGCCGATCTCCTCGCGCGCTTCTCCTGCAGCCCCGTGTTCCTGGAGCCCGGCCTCCACACCAAGTTCTACGACGGCTTCTGCAAGCACTATCTGTGGCCGATGCTCCACTACCACCTGCCGCTCACGCCCTCCTCCGGCGGCGGCGGACTGAGCTTCAACGCCGACCTCTACCGCGCCTACCTCACCGCAAACACCCAGTACGCCGACCGCGTCTTCGAGCATCTCAACCCCGATGAGGACCTCGTTTTCATCCATGACTACCATCTCATGGCGCTCCCCACCGTCCTCCGCCACAAGTCGCCGCGCGCCCGCATCGCCTTCTTCCTCCACTCGCCCTTCCCCACCTCCGAGCTCTTCCGCGCCATCCCGGTTCGCGAGGAGCTCCTCCGCCCCCTCCTCAACGCCGACCTCGTGGGCTTCCACAACTACGATTACGCCCGCCACTTCCTTTCCGCCTGCGCCAGGCTCCTCGGCGTCTCCAGCCAAACCCATCGCGGCTACATCAGCATCGACTACTTCGGCCGCGTTGTCGTCGTGAAGATCCTCTCCGTCGGCGTCGACATGGGCCAGCTACGTGAGGTGTTGTCGTCGCCCGAGACGGCAGCGAAGGCCAAGCAGGTTGCCGCGCGCTTCGCAGGTCTTCAGGTGATGCTCGGGGTGGACGACGTCGATCTGTTCAAGGGGATTGGCCTCAAGCTCTTGGCCATGGAGAGGCTGCTAGAGTTGCGGCCGGACCTGCGTGGCAAGGTGGTGCTCGTGCAGATCAACAACCCGGCGCGCAGTCCCGGGCGCGACACCGACACGGTTCGCGCGGAGGTGCAGGCGACGCGGGACCGGATCAATGCCCGCTTCGCCAGCCCGGGGTACGAGCCCATCGTGATGATCGACGAGCCCTTGACGATGCACGAGAAGCTGGCGTTCTACGCGTCGGCGGACATCTGCATCGTCACCGCCGTGCGCGACGGCCTGAACAGGATACCGTACATCTACACCGTGTGCCGGCAGGAGGGTCCGATCTCCATCGGCGCCGCGGCGGGCGCGCCGCGGGAGGGCGCCATCGTCCTGTCCGAGTTCGTCGGGTGCTCGACGTCGCTGGGCGGCGCGGTTCACGTCAACCCGTGGAACGTGGACGACGTCGCCGAGGGGATGAGCTCGGCGCTGAGGTTCAGTGGGCGCGACAGGCAGATGCGGCAGGAGAAGCACTACAGGTACGTGGTCACCCACGACATTGTCTACTGGGGGCGGTCGCTCGACCAGGACCTGCAGAGGGCGGGCAAGGATCACGCGTCCATGAACTTCTTGAGCGTTGGGCTCGCCATGAACTTCCGTATCGTCGTGCTTGGTCCCAACTTCCAGAAGCTCTCACCTGAGCACATTAATCCATCGTACCACCGTACCGGCAACAGGCTCATCTTACTGGACTATGATGGCACAGTAATGATTCCTCAGGGGCTGATCACAAGATATCCAAGCCAGGAATTGATTAGCGTCCTGGATGAACTGTGCTCAGATCCAAAGAATACCGTGTTTGTAGTGAGTGGGCGGAGGAAGGATGAACTGGCTCGATGGCTTGCGCCCTGTGAAAGGCTGGGAATCTCTGCAGAGCACGGCTACTTCACAAGGTAAACATGTTTCATCCCATCTTCCCATGTCATGCTCTTAGTTTGGTCTTTCGTTGGTCAAACAGATTGCTGCATTGCCTCTTGTCATTTGGTAAGTGACACATGGATAATATGGTCTAGGATTAGGCATGGGCAGTTTTCAGCGTTTGATGTTTGCTAATTCCTCTGCCATCATTGCTCCGTTTGACTAGCTGCTTAATAGAAACTTTGTTGCAAATGGTATTGAATTATCTCACCATTACAACTGATATACGCGTTGATCATACATGCAGTTCTTGAAAATAAATAAATCTGACTATCCATATAGAATTGCTTTTTCTAGTACACTAGAAAGGTTGGTAGTGAGTTGATGATGTTGACTGTCGTTACTCCATAAAGTAGTATATACTTGTTCAGTAGTAATATAGTATGACGAGTGCTTCCTATACGATGACAGTTCTATTTTCTCTGTATTCTACTTCTACTCAATGATTACGTGCATATGGCTGCAAGAGCATTCATGAATAAGATTGGCTGCTTCTTGAAGTAACTCTGTTTTGTTTATCAGGTGGAGCAGAGATTCTCCATGGGAGTCACCCAACCTGTTGGTAGACTATGATTGGAAAAACATTGTTGAGCCTGTAATGAAGCATTACTGCGATGTGACTGACGGGTCATACATTGAGGCTAAAGAAACAGCACTAGTTTGGCACTACGAGGAAGCTGATCCAGTTTTCGGATCAAGTCAGGCCAAAGAGCTTCAGGACCACCTGCGCGACGTGCTTGCCAAAGAGCCTGTGTCTGTGAAAAGCGGCCACCAGATTGTGGAGGTTAATCCTCAGGTACGGCAACATCTAATAAATCTCACGTGCTGGCCTTTTAGATAGCTACTGGTATACCATTCTTAATCATTCTGGAAAAGGGGAGACATCCTTATCTTGCTCTGCATTCTCTGCGTGGGCACATATTTCACTTTCGTATGCACAAGCCAAGACGAAAAGAACAAGCCTCGAAATTCCACCGGTAGCTGTCATGATCAATCAAGTGTGCTTTCACACCAAAAACGCATTTAGATTAGATTGACTTTAAGAAGATTTATCCAGCTCATGTTTAGATATCCATATCTCTTTAGCAATAGTTTAACATTCTGTTGTCTGTGTTAGCTGAAACATTTTCATGAGCCATGCTTGCCTAGGTTGACTCTATTGTCTAGTATATGTTTGTGACTGCCTTATCTTTGTTTACCAATATGCTTTCTTTTGCCTCACAACAAGTTGTTATATTCTTGTGAAGGAGGTGGGCAAAGGAACAGCCGTGCAGAGGCTCATTGCCGCCTTAGGGGCCCGCGGAAGAATGCCAGATTTCATCCTCTGTGTTGGCGATGACGGGTCCGACGAAGACATGTTCAAGGCTATCAGTACTCCTTCCAGCAAGTCGGCGTTCCCACAGGATGCCGAGACATTCGCCTGCACCGTCGGTAACAAGCCGAGCCTTGCCAAGTACTACCTGGAGGACCCTGACGAAGTTCTGAAGATGCTCAAGGGCCTGATCGACTCGTCAGCGCAGGAGCGTCGTCCGAGGGCCGAGGGAGGGTCGCGACCTCAGGTCTCGTTCGAGGCTTCGAGCACCCCTTCGATTTGAGGCAAGGATAGTCCTTCGTTTTGGTAATCAGGTGTGGGGAAATGGTTGAGGGACAACAAAGGAGCAAAGGCAAAATCCACTAGGCTGATCTGATAGGTCACTGATGGCCGATCATTAGCGCAGATGACATGGTTCTGGTTCATTTTTTTTTTTTTCCTGTTATTAGTAGTGTGCTTGTACAATCCTCTGAAACTTTCTCCTAGGTCAGAAGGAAAACAAGGTAGAAGGAAATCATCGCTAGACGATCCATCTGGTGGTTGCTGTTATTTTTACTTTAGAAGCTAAGAAATTCAGAATGCAAGGCTCTAGCAGCAGTGGCAGGGTAGCGGTACAACAGTACAGTACCCATACCATCGATTCCTCAATCATTCCACTTAAGAGCACACCCGCGCACTGTCCACGGCGTGCCGTTCGCTTCCTGGTACCAGTGCCATCTTGTTGGCGTTTAAAGCCGCCCGTGTAGCCAGCGCAAAGACATGTCAACGTGTGACAAATTGTTTGCTGGTAGCTGGTCACCGTGCTCTATCTAGGCATTTATCAAAGCCGTGTTCTGAGCGCGGCTCTCCCCCGTGTTTTGGCTGCCCTTGACAAGGTTAGGTTCTTCGGAGGGCAACGATCTGGGAGTTGACTGGCTAGCTGGCCCTGAAAGCCACTGCTCTCCGCGGCCGCGTGGTCCGCCCCTCGCATATTCGCCGTCCTCCTACTCCTGCCTGGCTTGATGGTGGTGTCCGCGACGAGGTCGACGGAGGTCGGCGACGACAACAGGCTTGCTGATCAGGTCGTTTTCCGTTGATCGCAGTCGGTGACTCCTACCGGGGAGCTTGCTCCCCCTCTGCGCCGCCGTGCCGTGCCGTGCCGTGCCGCGCTACTTGCTTCTTCTGGTCACGTGTATTAATTTTTGCGTCTCACTTGCGCGCTCTGCCAATCCATCGGCACCTGTTGTTTTCGCGACTTGTATACGTAGGTGCCAAAATCTTGGAGAATTCTAACTCTGTGTCACCAGTCACCACACACCGAAAGTCCAAGTATTTGTACGAGCGAGCGAGTGCGAGTCGTAATTGGACTTATATTACTGGCAATATGCAGCGCATTCCAACGTTTTTATTGACCCGTTTGTGGGCAAAAAGCATCCATGGATGCGCGCGGAAGAATCGGGGAGCACGCACGCACGCGATTACGCGAAGAAACGTGCCGAACCATCTCGTTGCAGCCAAGGTTTCTTGCTCGATCGGTCAGCTTAGGACCTGAACACCCGGCGACGTTGCGGCTTGCGATCCGGAAGAACCCTTTCGGAATGCGGCTGCCGTAGTGCCGTGTGCATCAACTAAGGTGAAACGCAATCGATCCGGCTAACGATGCCAGGCAGTCTGTCTGTCTGTCTGTCTTGCTTGCCGGACGAGGTTTTTCCAACAGCAAGTTTCTGATCTGATCTCTTTTCGACTGAAAACGACGGCACTAAAGCGAACATGATCGCTACAACGAGACGTATGCTGATCGAAGTGGATAACCTTTGCTGTCGCTTTGTCTGTTTGTGTACAAACTGTCGGTAGTTAACTTGCCATGCAATTAATTAAGCGCAACAAGAGTACACATCTATCTTTCGTTTCGTGGCTATAGATTGTGTACTCATCCTACATATAACTTTTTATAACTGAATTAATGTTGCTTTCGGTGTTCTGATCTTGACAGTGTGAACCATATCTATCTGCGTCCTCTCCATGCTTAAAGCACAAGCTTTCTCGGTGACTCTCGGCCTCTCGCAACATAAAAAGGAGTGGGAATTGTTCAAAATTTCAAACGGGATGGAAGAGGGTCAAAATGACCTATACTTTGTTGAGCTATCCCTCCACTCCACGTGGAGGATGACTTGGGAGCCCAGCAAAGCAGCCCAAAACAGGCCACAAGCTTAGTGCTTGTGCACCATTGATTTTGGTTGGAATTAACGATTGAGATTGATCCTAGGAAGGATAAACGGGAGCAAACCACCTTCATCTTAAGCACATAAGATGCAGGGGCGAAGCCGCGTTGTAGGGCTTGTGGGTGCTCAGGCACCCCCAAAAGTTTGAAAAATCACTAGTAAAAACAAAATTTCACCATGTTTGTAGATAAAATCTTCACATCTATAAGAGAAAGACACCCCCTCTAACTTGTTCTAGCTTCGCCCCTGATCAGATGAGAGTGCAGCTACAATGAGAGAGGTGAGAGCATAACACAAGAACAACACAACGTTTGAAGAGAGGAAGAAACCTGTCATCTTCAAGCCGGTAATTGGAGGCTCAAACGTGGTGGGATTGGCACCAAACTTGGTGAGCTCGTTCCTAACTTAGGGTACTTAGATCTGTTGAGTTTTTTTTTTTGCGGATTGGTTGAGTACAAAACTAGATTTGAGAGTGGTTTTGTCAGTTTCTATCACCGTAGTTCCAGAAGAGAGCAGTTTTGTTAGATGATATGTTTGGGCGGTCAAATGGTGTTCGATTGAGCTAAAATTTGTCTAATAGTTAGGGCACTCAGTGGATCTACTTGCCTACCAAAACTTGAATGGAGCTGTAGCTTGTGAGATATGAACTAATTATCGAAGGGGACAAAATCGGTGACTAATCTATTGTCTACTGTTATTCCTTTTGTTAAAAAGTTGTGGTTGTTGTCAAGCTGTAACTTTATGAAGTGTTGCTGCTGGTGTAATCCTCTAGATGATCTTGAAAAGATTCCTTGTACCCATTTGATTATAGTGGAAGCTTGGCTTGGAGTGGACTGATTGTGTGGTTTCTTACTCCTCACCTTGAGGAGATTTTCCACATAAATCATTGTATCAATTATGCATTGTGAATATTATTCCATTGCAGATCTAGTGGTAGATGTTATCCTCATGATTCATCACAAGTTGAGAGATTAATTGTGCTTTGTTCTACACCTTTATCCCAACATACTTTTCTTTCCTATAAAAGCTAAGCCAAAAGACCTCTTGATTTAGGCTTAAAACCAAGAACAACTAGATATGGAAACCAAATGATTGTCATAATCTTTATACCCAAGAAAGAAAGAAAATGGGATGAGGAAGACGATTGAAGGAGGAAGTAAGAAAGCCAAATCCAACATACCAGCTTTGACGGCTCCGGCTTTGGTGGCCTTGTCTATTTCTCTGAGAACCACAATATCTTCTTCGCAAGCTCTGATTAGGTTTAGGGTTAGGATTTTTGGATTAGGGTTAGGATTTCAGAGTTAGAGTTAGGGAGGGAATTTGTGGCTTTCGGTCTCGAGGGATGTTCGGCGGAAATGGCCAGACATGTGGCAGTTGTTATTGTGTGTGTGGAACAACGAGTGGCGATGGAGGCACAATCAGGGTTGATGATAGTGGTGATGGCACATCAATCAGATGGATAGGGTCAGTGGCGGAGGTGACAGAGCATAGGAGGGAAATGTCTAGATGAAGGATCTCGGCGATGTTGCCATAATGGTTAATTGTGGTGGTCGTAGGGCAGCAAATCCGATAGCAAGGCCTAGTGGTGGAGGTAGGGGATGACAGGATGGAGAAGCCACTGGTATTTATGTATATATAACACTACTCACAACATAGAAAAAAGTCATATGGTAACCGTAATGTTCGCACTTTATTTTAGAAAAAATGACATGACTTGGGGGACAAGGCTCTTCCGATAACGTCTGATCGGTGGCACACTTGTCCCCGGCCTAGCCTATTAGCCCTACTGCCGTATTTGTATCTTGTTCCACCATAAAAGAAGAAAACACTCTTCTTCCCTCAAATCACTAGAGCACCAGCCGCTAACCCCTCTCGCACGGTTTCAACACTGCATACGCCACTACTCCTTATTAATCCACTCATTCCTTGCGACCATTGCGTTTGTGTTGGCCATAATTTCCATCACCTAGAACCACCGCTCATGATTTCCAACACCCACACCCACCGCTCCACTTCCTAATCAGAGAAGAGAGGAAACTCTAAGCCCCTTAGACCCTTGGCCCCACCCGATCGGATATCTACCTGCTTGACAACACATTTTGCAACCAGGTAACATTAAATTTTTCTTCTTGCACCTGCTGTCCAGACTAAGACACAGTCTAGCTAATTACGTAGAAACCAATTGCACGCATAACACCGTACAATTTCCTATCTGGTGAACGAAACAGCATCGAATTGCATTGTCTTGTCCAAGTTAAGAGTGTGATGTATAACCTCTAATGCAATGCAGCACTAATTCAAATAATAAATCGTCGGTAGTGTCCTTGCTTGTTTTCTCTCCAGTCTCTCCGTTGTGGATAAGTTCAGACTATTTGGGACAAGTGGAACCTGACGACCAGAGAGGCAGAATGTGTCAGCATCGAACAGGGCCCGAGCAGCAGACCCTAACCCCTATAAAGTCGACACATACTCCTGGGACCTGGGATCTGGGAAGTATACTCCTATACATTCTGCAAATTTGCATCGTGTCGCCAGCCCCCGGGGTACTCCCCATCACCGCGTCCCAGATGCCGCCGAACTGGCAAGTGGCAACGCATCGCCAGCGTCGTGCTATGACCCCGGGCGCCTCGCGTCTCTCCCGCGGACGCTCGCCGACCGGCCCGTGCCCGTCTGTCGTCTGCGTCGTCTCAGACTCTCAGCTTGGGCCTCGTCTCTACTAGCATCGACGTGGAAAAGGGCATGCTGCATTGCATGCATTGGTGCCACGCTGCCAGCCTGCCACCAAAGTTTAGTTTTTCGTTTCCAAAGATCCTCCCCTCATCTGATCCATGACAATGACAAGACCAACAACTGATTTTATAATTAAAAATCTATAGGTGCACAGCCTTGTACTAGTTTTATATTGCAATTTGCATCACGTTTTGTACTGTGTCTGTGTGCACGCACGCGATTTTGGATTCTAGGCTCTGGATTAGGCCATCCACTCACCTCGCCTGCTCAACCTAATCCCCCAAATCCATCTGAGAGGATGGTCCAGCTGAGAGAAGAACTGCAAAATGTATGGTCCTAGTCCTACTCCCTCCTAGTGGTATTAGAGATCGTTTAGGACTGGATTGCGCTTACTAAGAAGTGATTTATTAGGGATAATTTTTTTCATGTTTGCCTCTAATAAATACGCAGACGGGTGCATTATAGACACCAATATCACCTCAATTGATTGGCTACTACAATGCGCGGGTGGAGGTCCCCGATGCGCTATTTTTATTTTTGACTTTGCATGCTTTTTGCATGGGGCTCCGTGCGTGAGAGACGAATGATGAGAGGGGCATTTTCGGCCAAAACCACCGCATGAGGCCTCCAGCGACTTCTTTTCTGCTCTGCGGGTGGAGGCCCAGAACAACCTCCTTTGGCATTATAGAGGGAGTAGCTATTAGAGTGTTCAATAAGCTTGGCTATAAGCCAAGACATGTCAACAATAGCCAAGCATAATAGCCAAGTTATACAACTCTACTCTAAATAAGATTTATTTAGTTGTATGGGCCCTACCATCATGGGAAAAGAGTGGATGGGATCATGGTCACGCATGCACAGAAGGTGGCGGACCCACGAGCATAAGGAGTCGAGCAAGCATCGGGCGCCGGATGCGGCGCCGAGTTGCTTGTCTCACCTAGTTTCTCTCTCATCCACATATTTGCTTATGTGTCTTGGCTTTAAGCCGTGCTCAGGTATATTATTGTACCTGCTTTTAGCTTTTCTGGATTACTATGGATACCTATATGAATCCAGTTATAGATGAGAAAAGGAAGAGGATCTTGTTAGGTCCCACTAGGTTAGAGTCTACTTCCTCCATAGGCGTATAGTATATATAAGACATTCTACGTGGTGCCCCTGCTTGGATTGGCAGAGTTTTGTCAAAAATAAAACATATTGGAGGGAACCTCAATATTGGCTTGGTGCAGTCCGTGCAGACTGTTAAGGCTAGCGTGGGCGGATATGGGCATGGGGCCACTAGGGCCACAACCCTAGGTGCAACCCAAAAAAATTGTTAGAGTACCGGTTGTTTTTGGCCTAGCCCTAGGCGTTGGGCCAAACTTGTTAGATTCCTAGTCCAGCAGATTGAAGGCAGAGGCAGCGTCGGCAACAAGCCTACCTCGCAAGCGGCGCGCCGCAACGTGAGTCTGCGATTTCCCCCGCGCAGCCAGCCCTATGCTCCACTCCACCATGCAGCCTTGCCCCATCGGCATCGCCCGCTCTGCTCCCTCCATGCTGCCGCACCTCCGCTCGCCGGCCGACGGCTACCCCAGCGGCCCCTGTAGTCCCTGCGCGAGTCGCGACGCCTGCCGGCCGCATGCTGCCCGCAGCTCCCACCTCCTGGGTCGCGGCAACTAGGTTAGTCACTCAGTCAATAATCAGTGTCTAATCCGCCTTTTCCCCAACCCCAACTGATTGCCTTCCAATTTCTAAAGTTCTAATTTATAATTTCTTCTTGAACTCTTCTAGGTATTTTTTTAAACTACTTTCATGTTACTGCCATAAATTATATCATGGATTTAAATATGAAATTGAGATATCGTGTAAACTTATGCATCCATGAGTAGTGTTTGTTATTTGTCGGTATTAGCGCCGATGCGGGCGGTACATATATGCTTTGATACCGCATTTGTGGTGCTCATCAATTGGAGTGGCCATAGGCGTCAAAATTGGCGAGCTCCGCCACTGCGTCTAACTATGTTCCCTCACATTTTCATGCGTCTGGGACTGGCGTCCCCATAAAATGAACAAGTAGATATAGGAGTAGACAGTAGTAGTAGAAAAGGTAAACAATACGATTCAGGGCAGCTCCAATCCAACAAGGCAACAATGATATTTCTCATAAAGAAAACAATGATATTTTACTTATAATTAAAAAACAATTCATGAGATATATGTTATAAATTTTTGTTTTATAGCTAAACGGTGACTAAATTTTATGTTATCCAAATAACCGAGTATGCAATTATTGTGGTGTCTGAACATATCAATGAGTATGCGATCTAAATTTAAGAACATGCAGTGGTTTCCTTTCTCTAATGACAAGGATTCCTGGACTACTCAGTGGGGTAACTTCTCAGCTTTAAAGGCATACAAACACATTATGTGTCACTCTTAGGTTTCCCAAGCCTTCAAATTGTTATGGAAAAGCACAAGGTGTTCTTTTGGGCTCCTCTTGAAAGACAGGCTAAGTACCTAGAAACGTCCTAAGAAGGAAAACCATCCAGTCATATGGTTGTGTTCTTTGCCACTGCAATGATGAATAAACAGTACAACATCTGTTCTTGACATGCCAATTTTCTGTTGATTGCTGGGGTTCAATTGGGATTCAATTCACAGCCAAACAAATATCTTGCAAGCTTTATCAGGAGACAAACAAACCCAAATTTCTTCATTGCAATGGTAATCATAATGTATTGGGCAATTTGGTCAGTTAGAAATGATCTAAAGGGCATTCCAGCTGATCCAACAATAGATAAAGCAATTTTTGATAAGGAAATCGGAATCCTTTCCCCAAGGTTTATGGCGAAGTTTACTGCCTCATTTGATTTATGGATCCAAAATTTATTGTAATTAGTCTTTCTTTTCTTATTTTTTTCTCTTCTTTTTTTTTTGAAACTTTCAAGAAGCTTTATTCATTCATCAAAAAACGGATACATCTTTTACAAGCAGTTCTAGGATAGATACAGGTGGATCATCTACCCAAACCTGAGAACTTTTCTCTAATAAAGCTTGCCTAGCTAACTCATGGGCAACTGAATTGCATAGTCTATTACAATGGCTAATAGAAATTGATGTAAATTCTTTCCAATAAATGGCACATTCATCATATATTGCCGCTGCTGTTTGTAGCCGAGAATTAATAAATTTTTTATAAAATTTGACCTTTTTTTTAAAAAAAAATTCAAATTTGTCCCTAGTTTGAAAATATTTGTATGTCATATCCCTTTTGGTCGCGCCACCACAACAATGGCGCGATACTTACACTTTGTCGCGCCAACGCATGTGGCGCAACGCCCCCTCCACGTTGGCACCGGGGTTGACCGGTGCTGTGTGTGTTGGCAGATTAACTTCACAGCCTCCCTTCTTGCTGCCGTGTTAAGTCCTCTAACATTCCAACTCAGAGTTTTCGGATCGGTTTCGCCATTAAAAACACAGATAGAGCAACTGCACAGCCAACAAACCGTTTCCATCTATTGAAACTAAAACACAAACTGCAACATAGCCCATCAAAGTACATTAGGGGTGGCAGTGGCGGAGCGGAGAATTATTTATGGTGGTGGTGGTGGGGGGGCGAGCAAATCCAACTTAGGTTAAGTTTAGATCACCCGAAATTAACTTGAAATTCTAAAATTTCCGTCACATCGAATTATTTAATATACCAAAAGACGCATGCATGAAGTATGAAATGTAAGTAAAAAAATACTAATTGTACAATTTAGATGTACATTGCGAGATTAATCTTTTGAGCCTAGTTAGCCCATGGTAAGATAATATTTACCATAAAAAAAAAAAAAACGAAAAGTGCTACCAGTTCGATACAATTGCCAATTTTCGGGATCTAAACACACCCTTGTAAAAAAACATGAGCACAACGAGTTAAATTAGATTTTTCATGGTGACTATTAATTCATCGACTTGGCACGAGTTATCTAATAGTGTTTTGTATGATTTAATTATCTAGAAGATATTAAAAGGTATATGTGACAAGAATTTTGTTATATTCTCCATCTTAATATAAATAAAAAAATCATGGACTTATACTACTAAAAATTTTGCTTGGAAATGTTTGGGGGATGGGGGCTGGATGTCACCCAACACCAACTCCACGGACCCATCGGACAATTCATGGAACAACAAACAACCTAAGTTAACCGGTTGAAGACCGGCCGGTGCCGACAATTGGTCTAACTAACATTAACACTGAACCAGCAACACAGGAATGCAAAGAAACATGGAACTAAGCATCCATCTGCCCGGCCTCCTGCACCATGACCTCCAGGATCATGACCAGCTTCTCATTCCCCATGCGAGCAGCTGACTGGATAGCATGGATGGCCCGCCTCGGAAGATCATCGGGCGCATGTGTCTAGGTACTCGATCACCGCAGCTCGGCCCTGGCGTGGGGTGTCGCCGATGAAGCTTAGCTCCCTCATCGCCTTGGCTCGGGCCCCCGGGAGCCACCGGGCAGAGGATGGCTCGGCGGCCGCGGCGTCTTTGGAACGCGTGGGTCACCTCGCGCCGCGGGCGCGCCTTGCCCTTGGTGCAACCTGAGGTGGAGGTGGAGGTGGTGCCATCGGCACCGGGCCGGAAGCTCGCTAAAGATGGAGTCGTAGATGTCGGTTCCCAACGGGGGACCGCCCTCAGGCTCCCCCCATTGGCGCATGCCACAACAGTCGGTGATGCCGGTTCGTGCTCTTGCGCGCGGCGTCAATGTCCATCCTTGTGACAAGGTTGGAGATCTCCCCCTCCCCATCCGTCGATCCGTCCTGCGACTCGCCTGGTGTCGGGAGCTGGATCCATTGGCCGAACAGGATCTCATCCTGAGCCTGCTGCGCGGCCGGGTCCTGTAGCGCCATATCAATGAGTATGGAATCATTTATATTGTGTCATGGCTGATAACTTTAAGAACATGCAGTGGTTTCCTTTCTCTAATGACAAGGATTCCTGGACTACTCAGTGGGGTAACTTCTCAGCCTCAAAGGCATACAAACACATGCATTATGGGTTACTCTTAGGTTCCTCAAGCCTTCAAATTGTTATGGAAAAGCAATTGTGAGCCAAAGCACAAGGTGTTCTTTTGACTCCTCTTGAAAGACAGGCTAAATACCAGAAACGTCCTAAGAAGAAAAACCATGCACCTCCAGTCATACGGTTGTGTTCTTTGCCACTGCAATGATGAATAAATAGTACAACATCTGTTCTTGACATGCCAATTTGTTGTTGATTGCTGGGATTCAATTGGAATTGATATTCACAGCCGAACAGATATCTTGCAAGCTATTGAAATTAGCAAAAGGCAAACAAACCCAAATTTCTTCATGGCAATGGTAATCATAATGTGCTAGGCAATTTGGTCAGTTAGAAATGATCTAATTTTCAAGAGCATTTTTTTGATATCAGCAACAGTTTCCTTTTAAATCAATTTACTGCCTCATTTGGAAAATGGATAAAATTTATTGTAAGAGAATGATATGTTGCGTTCCCCTGGGAATTAAGAAAAAGAAATTAATCAGCCATTTTTTATTTTGTTATATCAGGGTGCTCCGCGATAGTAGATCTTAGTTACTTTTGTTTTACCAAAAGTTTGGGAGATATCCAAAACTTAGTGCGATCACAGTCATTTATTATTTTTCATAAGGGGAAATAGGCATCCATCCATGGTGTATTTAGAAAAATTTGAGAAAAGGTCCCAAACCTAGAAAACAACATTTCATATCAACTAAAATATAGATTTTAAGAAACACTAAAAGCAAATTAAAATAATGATTTGTGTATATGTTTTAACTTCAGAATAGTTTAACACCCAAACTTCCTCCCCAAATTTACTTAAAAAAAAGATTCCCCATCACATCAAAATGCTCATGAGGTATATACATAGTATAAAGTAGATGAAAAAAAAAACTAATTATCAGTTTAGATGTATATGAGAAGGCATTCTTTAGAGTTAGTTGGAAATTCCTTTTTAATATTTACCACTAACAAAGAAATTTTTGATTCAAGAGTAGTCAATTGTGACATCCATCCAAGTTTCAGCCCCAAATTCGGGATTAAACAACCCTCAGGATGAAGTTCTTTGTGTATGCACTATGCAGAAAGGCTTTTTTGAGACAAAAATGTACTATTTAGTTAATGCTTTAATCTTGTTTTGGGTGATGGTTTAACAAAAATCCTTCTCAATGTTCTCATGAATAAAACGGTTTGATCCATGGTTTGGTGGCTGGCCGGTTGCCCTTGCTGGCCAGCAGATACTGCAATGCCGGATGCTGAATAGTGAATAGTACATCTGATAATATCCTTTTTGTTGACGGTTTGAGATGATCAGATTGAGGAATCTAAAAGGAGAACTCATGTGGTATGAACAAATTTGCCCATGAGAATAAATTTTGGAAAATGAGTTAGTACCTTTAAATCTAGAGGAAGTAGGTTTTTTTCATAATCTTGAACCAATTATTGCTTGTCCTTTAGGAGATTTCCTATAAAATATCTTGGTGTCCCTCTTCATTATGGTCGGTTTGAACAGAGAAGTCATTTACAATTTTGGTGGATAAGCTTCTTAAAAAAAAATCTTTTTTACCGGTAGGTTAGAGCTTTCTTTAGCTGCTAGAGCTATGTTGCTTAAGTCTTGGTTTGCAAGCATTTGAAGCGGTTTTTCTATCCAAAATTTTATTTTTTCATAAATGGGCTAAAAAAATTCTAAAAATTCTTCATGCAATTTTAGAATGGAATGATGTCAAAATTACTCAAATTTGAGTGTAGCCAAGTATGAATTTAGTTTCATGATTGAATGGGAATAATGGGGGCCTAGGTATTTTTTTTTTCTTTTTTTTCAAACTTAGATTTGAAATTTTTTTATACCAAAAGGAACTCAAATTTGAAAAGATGTTAAACCGTTGGCTAATTAACCACAACTATTTTAGGGATTTTTTCCTAATTTTTTTTCAAACTAGATTTTGAATTTCAAATCTTTTTTCAAGAACTTTATGTGGGCAGCTCAAGTGGCCAAGTTAGGGTATAGATGGAAAGTAGGTAATGGTAAACCCTGGTCGGATTAGAATTTTGGGAGGATATGTGCATAGGATCCTAGAGAAAGTTTGAATACATTCAATTTTTAAAAAAAAATATACATAAAATCAATAATCTTGTCCTCTTTTTCTTTTTTTTCTTTGGGATGGTACAACTTTTTAAATTTACTTTTTTTTTTCCTCCTTTCTCTCTGAAGAGCACTTATCGACCGGATTGGCATAAAATTATCCAGTTAATTGCCTCAATGCCCATGTCTAGTCAAGAGGATGTTATGATCCGGGAGTTTAAGTCTTCTAGAATATACTCCTCACAGTCCTTATACAAAGTCATTAATTTTAGAGGTATTGAAGCGGTGCATGTTCCGGCTTGTTTGGAACCACGAAAAATCCCTCCAAGGGTGCATTTTTTTTCTCTCGGCTGGTTATGAATAATAGAATTTTATCTAGAGATAATCTAGCAAAGAGAAAGAACTTGGATGATGAAACTTGCCTATCCTCGGTCTTGAAAAAGAAAACGGTACATCATCTACTTTTTGACTGTGTAGTTGCCAAACGACGTCGGCTGGAAAATTCTTTTTCGATGTTTTGGGTTACCAGATTGGTCAAAGTTTATTACATGTAGGAAATTGCTGGCTAAGTAATAAGAAACATTGCCTTGCTAATATGATTTCCTCAGCAGTCATGTGGTCTTTATGGAAATTAAGAAATGATTTACATTTTCAGAAATGTGGCTGGAGTGGCATGGAAATGCTGCTGTACAAGATAGCAAACCTGTTGATGAACTGGTCAATTCTATGTCCTCCGGAGAAGAAAGATACTCTTACAAGTATGGCAAAACAAGTCAAGATAGAGGCTGGGAGATTGCCGTGGCTCGGAAGGGGGCCCATTACAAACTGATGGATGTTGAAGGCTGATGATGTTAAAAAGATGGTGCATCCTATGGTGGCGGAGGAGTTTTAGATTAGTATTTTTTTTTGAAGAATTTTGACAGCTCCATTTTAGTTTTGAACATCCTGATGGGCTGTTCTTTGCAAGACGTTTAAATTTTTGTTCTTTAATAACCTGTAGAGGCTCCCCAGCCTGTCGTTTGTCAAAAAAAAAAATTTGGCTTGCAGGGTAGTCTAGTCTGTTTTGAACCACGAACGCGTGAAATTTCAGATAACTGTTGGTCCTTCAACATAGCCCAGGATATCTCTGCGCATCTATTTGATTTCATCTAAAAAAAAAATATATAAAAAATTAATCGTTGTGAACTAACCAATCGAGACTTCAATTTCAGCAAGTCGAGCCTCCGAGCAGCACGGCTGAATCAGAAATCCTACTGTCACCGTTAGTACGCGCTGCTGTAGGATTGCGATCCCGGTCTCCCCTGATTCGACTTGGACAACGACCGGCCGGCGGCGGTGGCGGCAGGCCGTGCGTCCGTCAGCTCCTTGACGACGGTGGCCATGGACGGCCTTTGGCTCCGCCTCCCTGGCGGCGCACCGGAGCGCCACCGACAGGACCTTGCGCACCTCCTCCATCTCCACCGTACCCAAGACTTCCTCCATTGATTTCGTTGGTGCCGTTCAGCGTCGGCGACACCCAGCCCGACTATGTCTGTACTGTCCGCGAACGAGGGATCCACCGCCGTCCTCCTGGTGAGCAGCTCCAATAGCACCGCCGTAGCTATACCGCGTCGGGCTGCGTGCTGCTCCTGGTGGAAAATGCTAACTCTGCAAGATAGCTCAGGCTCATTAGGGGCGTGTTTGATATGGGCCAAAAACCCGAAGCCAGGCCGGTGGGATGCAGGTGCCGGTGTTTGATACCCCTGGCCCTATTCCCCAGCCATGCCCTAGCGATGCAATTTACCTTCTCTCTTGGCTCGCGCCGCACGCTCCCTCGTTGTGTTCCTCCTCGGCCTGGCTCGGCGGCGCTCGCGCTTCGCGAATCTTGGGCGTTGGCGGTGGCTCTCGCAGGCTTCACGCGGGCGTGGGGAAACTTCCTCGCGCTTCTAACCGCCGTTGCCTTCTTCCCGTCTCCTCTCGCAGCGCGAGTTCTTCTTCTCCAAACCCTAAAGCGCTCCCGTCGAGTTACCGTCGACGAGGGACGCCCATTCGCCGGCGCGTCGGTCGACTTCCCGGGCTTCCTCTTGCCTCCCGGTGTGTGGATTCGCGTCCGGGCGCGGCGCTCTCACGCGGGCTCCGGAGAGCCGGTCTTCTTCCTCTTACGCTCCGCCTCCGGTGAGGCGGTCTTCTTCCTCTTCTGCTCCGTCTCCGGTGAGGCGGTCTTCTTCCCACGGTCGGCCGTGCGTGGTGAGGCCGGTGGTCGTGGATCTGCTTCCCGTCGTGGATCTCCTCCCGAACACCGCCCCCCGGCTAGACCGAGGTGAAATCCACGATTTCTCCCCATTTCTTTGGTTGCTAGTTCACCGGTTGGTCGGATGTGTATTGTTGATTCATGTTGCCTTATTATACCCCGATTAAATCTCATTAAGAGGGCGGCCAGGCGTTTTTGGCCCATATCAAAGACGCCCTATTGCTTCATCTTGCCTTATTATACTTGATTATACCTGATTCATGGCCAATGATGCAAAATAATCATGTCTGAGGTGGCTCCTGCATTTGTTATTGTTGTGTTTTTCATGGTGTTCATCGAGACCATGGGAAACATCCATACCGAGCTTCACATGCCCTTCTACTTTTCTTTGTGGCTGGGTATGGATGCTACCATGTTCTTCATGGATATCATGACATTGTTATTAGTACCTTCTCAAAATGCCACCAATGATGCATCCTACTAATAATCTGTTTATATATGCTGAGGCCTGTTTTTTTGTTACCTGATGATGCTTTGCAGCTTCTGTTTTTTTGGCCTATGATGCACTCTTTGTAATCTAAGGTGCCAAAACAATGTAAGGTGCCAAATCATGGTTGTTAATTAGTCTTACTTGATTCATGTTAGTCATCAAGTGTTGTGGTACCATCCACAGGACTGCAACCATTACAGCCTCTGGCCTAATAGGATGGCATCTTGTGGTTGGTCTTCTCAACACTCCATGCCTGATATGAGATATACTATTATCTTTGAGGCCACTAGTTTATGCCTCATATAAGATGCCACTATTCTGCTGATTGCAGCATCTGTGCTGAGGCCTTTGGTTGAGGCTTTTGAAGCAATTTTTGTCATTATGAGGCCCCTGTTCTCCTTTCTCTTCTTTTGAAGCAATTTTTGTCATTATGAGGCCCATGTGTCCCTTCTTTTTAAGACATCTCGTGCACATCACAAGAAAAACTGTTCATTTTTGTTTGTATTGCCTGTGTTTCTTGGCTGCATACTTGTTCTAACCATGTTATAAGGTATTGTGCCTCTCCCCATCTCCTCACTACTTCTCAAACCTTGCTAAAGTGAAAGAACATCGAGCTCCTCACTTCGTGAGCTCGGAGGGAAGAAGTGAGGGGCTCAATGTTCTTCTCTTTAGCAAAGAGGCTTCACTACTTGCGACCCCAGCAATTTGATACTACTTTGCTCCTACTTTCCCCTTTTTTTGGCCAATGATGCGACTAGATGTGTTTGATTTATTGATAATTCCTATATAGGTTGATGGGCCTTAGTGTAATGATCTTTGCAAGAACCTTGATTTGTTCATTCATTCATTTTGGTTGATGGCACATGGGCTGATGATCTTTGCACCACGGGTTTGATTTAATGATTCCATCAAATTCTTTGAGGCCACTTGTTTATTTTCTTTAACCTCCTATGTCATACCGATAATGAGGTCGGGAGAGAGATGGTAAATTGCATCGGGAGGCATGGTGGGGGAACAGGGGATACAAACTGTCTTTGTTTCTTCATGCACGCCATCAAACTATTTGTGAGACACCATTCAATTTGCAACACCAAGCTCTAGTAGCTTGAGATGATGGCAAAGAATGATGCCCGTAGGAGTTCCATGTCAGGTATGAGTTCTCATATAATGATTTTGCAACACTCTTTGGCCTATGATGCAACCTTTTCATGTTTCATGTGGCTTCATATTTTCTTTTGCCATGAAACTAAGCCTAGTGGGCTCGCAAACCGAGTAAAGTTCTTTGCTCCTACCGGGGGTGTGTTTCATGGCGAAGGATATTGGTAGCCACATTTTTTTGCTAAAAAGCCGAGGCCACTTATCGGTATTCTTTGGTGTTTGGTTATCTTTTTTGCTTCTCTTGGGCAATGATGAAGTTAATGGCAGCTAGTGCAAATGAAAGAGATGGTCATATTTGGCTTGTGAGGAAGTAGAGATTTGTTTACATGTTGTTCATCGAATCACCTTGAAACTTGCATGCACAAGTTCATCTTTTGTTGTATTCCTTGTGCTTTTTTATGAGGTCTTGAGCATGCAAGTATCTTGGGGATTTCATGGCCCCATGTGTTCTATTTGAGTTTGAGTTGGTGAACTCCAAGCCAAAATATATGAAAATCTGCCATTTTTCTCGAGGCCATTACGCGGGATGATGACTTTGTTTTCATGTTGTTCATCGAATCGTCGAGAAACTTACATGCCTCAGTTCATCTTTGCCTGAGGCTGTAAGTTCCTCGATGATTTCATGGGCCCAATCTTCCTGGTTGAGGCTGTGATTGAATCTTTTACAAACACCCCACAGTTGCCAAGTTGAGGCTGCTCTCAGGAGTTTGTGGAAGATTCAATCACAGCCTCCCTTGGCACCTATGACAGTTCTCTTTAGATCTTATGGATATGATGATATTTCTGTTTTCCTCCTAGCCTATGATGAATGCTTTGCCAAAATTATATAATCTCCCACTTGTTGAGGAACTGGCCATATGCACATATTATTCATGAATGTCATCGAGACGTGACTCACATCCATGCCCAATGCAACTGTTATCATCCAAAGATGACTTGTGCCTGGGCTGGATGTGAGCCACGCCTTCATGGCCTTCATGACTTGTTACCAGTGGGAGAGATGCCTAGCTGTGGCCCTTAAGCTCCAAGTGGGAGAGATGGTTATGGAATGGCAATGCAATCTGAGGCCTATGATGATTTTAGAACTCAATGTTGTTCTTTTGTATTGGCCTATGATGATTTTTAATGGCGACTAATGGCTTGTGAGGTAATGGGGATTTCTTTTCATGTTGTTCATTGAATCATCCGAAACTTACATGCCTCGGTTCATCTTTGCTTGAGTCTGTAAGTTCTGGATGATTTGATGGGCCCCATGTGTTCTATGTTTGAGTTGGTATGCTCCAAGCCCCCAAAAAATGTTTGAGTCTGCCATTTTTTAGAGGCCAAGCCCAATCTTCTTGGTGTTTTCGGTCGAGCCTTACGTGGTGGGTGGTGAGCACAATCATTTTCCTACAACATAACATATATCTTCTCATCTCACTACATCTTTTTCTTTTTTTTTTGAATGCGGTGATGGCTTGGTATGTGGTGTACCGAGGCAGGACGGTTGGTGTGACTAGCTCATGGGCAGTTTGTGCAACTGAAATCAGTGGGTTCCCAAACAACTTGCATCAAGCCTTTCCTATAAGACAAGAGGCAGAGGTCTCCTACTTGCAAGATTACTTTGGAGGTGACCAAGTCCCTCTATTGGACCTTGGCCCTCCCCAGGTTGCACCTGCTGACCATGACCCTCCCATTCATCCCCAGGTTGCACCTAATGACCAAGTACCTCTGTTGGACCATGCTCCTCCCCAGGTTGCTCCTCATGCACCTCTTGTTGCAGGGTCTCATCAGGCACCTATGGTTGCTTGGTCTTTTCTTGCACCTATGGTTGTTAGAGGTTTCTGTATTCTTTGTATTCTTCTGGTGCTGTTGGTTATTGTACTGGTGCTGGTCTTAGTTATTCTCCATGGCCGATGATGCAGCTAGATAAAAACTGAGGTGACATTTGTTTATGTTCATTTCAAGGTAGTCATCAAGGCATGGCATACCTCCCCTCCCAAGCAACCGAGTGCTTCCTCACCTTCTGGATGGCTGGGAGGGGACGATGTCATGTCTCCATGGCTACTTTGTGCTTGCAAAGTGATGATATTTTGCGCATCAAATTTGAATGCTGAGGCCAATTTGGATGTCTAATCTAGTTGTATGATCTAATTTAGCCCTTGACAATCTGTAATTTCTGGACAACTGTCACCTGTTGAATGTAGTCCTGGTCAACTCAAACATGAACTCAATGTTTGAATTAATGGCTTATATATGCATTCCTATGCAACTGTGTTCCTTTTGATCTTGAAAACCTGTTCAAACATGGGGTTGGGCCTGGCTGCAATCAAACACCATCTCATGGTGGTGGTTGATGGCGGTTGGGGTTGGGCCAGGCCGGCCAGGCGGAATCAAACACCAAACAGCAAAAAAACAGGCTCCTGGGAGCCAATTGCATCAAACAGGGGCTTTGGCCCGTGGGAGCCGGGCCAAGGCTGGCCTGGGCCTGGCTCGCAGGCCAGGCCGCCCAAGGCCACGATATCAAACACGCCCTAGGTGTGCATCAGTGTGTATTCTCAAGACCAAATTTTCAGTCTCAAGATGACAACATGCTAATCAGGTATGCATCAGTTTCTATTCTGAAGACCAATTTTTCATATAGAAGTGTGGTGTAGTCTCAAGCTTCCAACATGCTAACCTACAGTAGCAGGACTTTTTTTTTTTTTTTGAGAATCTACAGTAGCAGAACTTTAAGTGTAGTATTTACATATATAACAACAAGGACGACATGACAGTATCTGACAAATTGAATTTCCAAATAATACATATAGTGAAATTACTGTTTATAAGCTTCTCCTGTCCATGACTTTCCATGACTTTTTCTTGTGATGTAATTGGTAATGCCTATGCTTATACTCAGATTACTCGAAACAATTCTAGTACATGGAGATTTCAAATAATTGCTTCGCTAGTATACGTGCTACACGAAACGTTTCAGAATCCTAAATTTCCAATCAATGTATACATTCTAGTGAGGAAAAATTAACAGTTATGAAAGTGTTTTGTTTCAACCATACCGGGGGGCCATATATCTAATGGTGCCGACGATTCCAGTTGTCTGTGGAGTAGCAGAAGGCTCGTCCATGAGTTTTGCAATGCCAAAATCTGAAATATGTGGCACCATGTCATTGTCCAGCAGTATATTACTTGGCTTGATATCGTGGTGAATGATTGCAGGGCAGCAAGTCATCGTGAAGATATGCTAGTCCATGGGCGGTGCCGAGAGCTATGTCATACCTCACACACCACTCCAAAGCTGGTGCTGGCATGAATTACATGCAGAACATGTGAAGGCTACCTTTTTCCATAAGATCATACGGTATGAATCCATTGTCACTAAATGTGAAAGGAGATTGGTCAGTATTTCTTTGTTCTTAAGTGATGCTGGTAGGTTGGAATGACAAATGCAGTTTTCTCTGCTCTGCCCACATTTGCAATGTGTACTTTCAGGTTTCTGTTATCAAACAAATAGATAAGTACAGAAAGCATTACTTATGGAGGGGCTCTGATGTGAATAACAAAAAGCCTCCTAAAGCTGCCTGGGAGATGGTTTATGTTTCTAAATATCAAGGGGGGTCTAGGTGTCTTGGACCTTTCTACTCACAATTATTGTTTGCTTCTTAAGCATCTGGACTAGTTAAATGCCCGTGCGATGCTACGGGGCAACTAAATTTTATATAAAAAACATGAATCACATGATAAAATAGCAATACTATGAAGATTAAACAATGATATTAAAGTAACATTTAATCCAAACAAGTTTTTGTGAAAGTAACACAATCAAATCCAAACAAGTTTTTGTGAAAGTAACACAATCAATCATGGATTTCGCGGGTTTATAAACTCTATTTTATGGACTTTTACGTAATTCGACTAAGGTAATGTTTTATAGTGGTAGGAAGATATCTTCGATATCCATTTTTTTTCGTGCGCCAATAAATCCACCGGTAAGTTATGACGCATCTTCATACCATCGTACACATGAGAGTGTATGCGGGCATTAGTGCTTATCACATGGGCAATAATGCATGTCTTTAAAAAAATATGCTATCCTCATCGTATGAATAGTTGCGGATTTATTTAGTATTCAACACAGACATGTATTGTAGAATAAGTAATCCACTTGAGTGTGCGGCATAGTAAGATAGTTATTATTATAACAATAGATACTAAATGGATAGCATAATATAATAGATCAAAAGTACAAAGTACCTTGCTTAACGATGCAGTAGTCATTGATTTTTGGGTTTGTTATGCATCGAACCTATCTTATCATTATGCAGCAAATCCTTTTGTTGTGACGAATCTACAACAATAGAATCCATTTAAACTTCGGTTGTAAACATTAATACTTGTCATATTAGTGTCGTTCATATTGGTCGTACCTTTATCACATTCTGCGGCACCCTCTAGTCCTAACTTCTCCATATCATAGATTTCCTCCTCACAAAGCTGACTCATCTGTATCGACACTTTTCCCTATAGGGGCATGTTCTTCCATGGAATTTTCTACTTGTACAATATCCTCAGAAAGCTTCACATCCGAAGTATTCACATGCTCCTTGGAAGTTTCTATTTGCACCGTACCTTTCGAATTATCCACAGAGGCTCCTTCAAAACTTTTGTATCTGAAGTATCCATCGAGACCTATAAAAAAAAAAATAGGTTATCCTTGAAATGATTAAGGTACAAACATACTTATAAAAGATTAATTCATCCTATTTTTTTTTTTGAAATAATTAGGTACAACCTCAAAAATTGAAATGATATATAGCTATATGAAATTCTATTATATTTGTTCTATTTAGTTTCTAAAAGAGTATTGTACACTAACAAATTAGTTTTTTTTAAGATCTAAATCATTTGACTTGTAATGTAGAATCGAAGAATCAAACATAAATAGGGATAATTATATAGCTTATTTAGTAAAAAAAATAAATTATGACATATTTTTATCTATGCATAAATAAATTCAAATGTTGCTACACATACTATATATAATTTTCCGTAGAAGTACGAACTGCCGTTTAATAAAAAAATAAACAAT
Source organism: Hyparrhenia diplandra (assembly GCA_015847255.1). NCBI lineage: Eukaryota > Viridiplantae > Streptophyta > Magnoliopsida > Poales > Poaceae > Hyparrhenia > Hyparrhenia diplandra. Next base: position 166,189 of record JADLZK010012727.1, read on the forward strand.
TAGAAAATTCCAATTTCGTTTTTAATTATTATTTTGTGTGTGTGTGTTATGTCTCTAGTGATAGCTTTGCACTTGCTCGTTTGGGCGACTGGACTCTTCCATCCACCTCGCCAGTCCTCTCGCTTCCCCTCCCCACCCCCACCACGCGCACGCCGCCGGCCGGCATTCCGGAAGCCGCGCCACCACCTACCGCCGACCTGCGCCACCACCTCTCGCCGCAGCAGCAGCAGCAGTAGCTCGGGGGCCAGCCGCCGGTGCCGCGCTCCCCGACCCCGCTCGACCTGGTCTCTGCCTCCGGCCCTGCCGCGGCGCACTGCCCCGCTCCCCTCCCTCCGATGCCACGAAGCCCACGACTGCGCAACCGCAGGCCGCCCCGCTCTTTCCTTGTCGTAGAAACACAACAGCCGGCGGCGGCCTCTCAGCGGTGCCAGGACACCCCGCTCCCGGCCTCCAATCCCCCGACGGCGGGGGCCTCTCACCGGCGCTGCGGTGGGTGCTGGCCTCCAAGGTGAAGCGGGGACAGCGGCTCCGCTTGGAAGAGCTGCGGCGGCCTCTCACCGGGGCTGCGGTGGGTGCTCGTCTCCAAGGTGAAGCTCTCCCCCAAGGCGACTGGTGCAGCGGTGGCGCCGTTCCGGAATAGGGAGCAACTCCTCCGGTCTGCCCCTCGCCACTGGATCCGCCGAGCCGTGGCCACCACTCGATTCCTGACCGCATTCGTCAGCAGATTCGCCAGCGTAAGCTCCTTTTTCCGGTATTCCCCGCATGTCCTGGCTGCCCCCTCCCCCCTTCACTGCTGCTATGCCACTCCATGACTGACCAGCTGAAATGCGACATTCAGGCTTCCGGCTAAATATGGCATCCTCACTGCAGGTCAAGCTCATCCGTGACCTCGCAATCCCCGTGACGTGACATGCAGTTCCAACTCTCTCTCTCTCTTGACTTCCACAAGATCTAGGTGAGCTTTCTCTTCTTCCCGCTGTTGCCAACGCATGGCATGGCCCGGCTTTTTGTTCTTTTTGTCGTTGACTATGGTATTTTGATCATCTAGAATAAAATCATGCGCTCTTGTTATGTTTTCATCAGATTATGACCTTGTGCCAATGTACATTGAACTGCTTACATCACTACCAATTGGATCCCCAGGCAGTAAAAGAGTTTATAAATCTTGTTTGTCATTTGTTTATGTTTGCCATAAATTCCATTCTCTTGAAAGTATCTGATGCACATGCATTGCACAACAGCGCCTGGTGAGATATGGTTTTCAGATATAGCTACTAAGTATGATTTTCCACTAATGAAGAAGACTTGAGACAAAAGCATTAAAAAAAAATGGTACTCAGGACAATATGCATTGTAGTCTGATGCTCCTACCTACGTGAACTGTTAAATTGATTATGTGAAATGAGCAAAAAGAATTATGCTAGCTTGATAACAGAATGACGCTGAGGAAAAAAAAAAAAACAGTTATATCAGGTGTAGCTACCTAAATGGCTAAAATTTAAGGTAAAAGTTCTTGATGTGGAACAACTAAAAGTTCTGAGATTATCCTACTTTATTAAAACAAAAAATGCTTACCAGTTTTAATGATTGGCTGCAGATAGGATCGGTACATCGGTTAAACCCAATTTATGTGAGTCCAAGCATGTATATGAGGGTAGGTCTATGCATTTAGACTTGTCTCAAAACATAAATCGTTTTTTTGCAGGATTCTCCAGGAAGAAACAGCAAAACTGTCATGATTGGTAGGTCTATTTTTTCCCAGACATTTATGCTTCTCCTATTTTTGTTTGAGAATAAAATATCCTTCTCCTAGTGTTTGAGGCACTTAAATCATTCTTTTCTACTCTTTTCATGCAGCATGCATTAGCCCTGCTGGTAGCTAAAGAATTCTGAGCTTAACAATGAACTTAAGGAAAGGGAAATGTCATGTGAGCAGTTGGCGGAGCGGGCAAGGGCTGCTCGGGTATCTATCGATCTATCATTCTTTTTTGTTCTGTTAAAAAGTGCTGGATTTGTGATATAATCTTTTAGCTCGATATACGCCTATGATCTCACTCTTCTTGTGTAAAAATTTTCTTTAGTAACCACATGCAATAAAAATGGCAGTTGATGTTGAACCATTGGTTTCCTCTTATGATTAATAACTCTTTTTTATTGCAGGCCACAAAGATCAGTATTGGAGTGGATGTCTGCATGTCCTGAATGTGATCAGTGTAACTTATAAAATAACAAAAATGCCACTGCTCGAGAGAAGCACATAGGCTCAAATGTGGCAAAGGTATAACTTATTTCCTGAACTTCTTTTTGTTTCTAATCTACCAATATATGATGGTGTATGACTCTGCCTTCCCTGATATTATTGTTGGACAAATGAACTTGTTTGCTCATTATTTTGGATTTTATGAATTTGGTGAGGAGATGCAAACATATAAACATTATGTGAAAATGAAATATACCTCCATGATTTCTATTGGTAAGGTCCCCAAAAGGTACCCGATGACCGGTGTTGGTAAAAGTTAAGCCCACGAGAAATATTTATGATTTGTATAATCCATAAAGCGCACGGATACCGGTGAGCACTTCACCCGGGGAGATGGGTTTTAAATATCGTATCCACAAGGAGAAATGTTTTACGAATAGTGAGGATATAACTAAGGCCGGAGAATCTCAACAAGGAAGGAAGTTGATAAATCTTTAAGAAGGCGGCTATGGTTGTCTAATTGATATCCTTGTAAGGCTTGTGAATATTTCTTATGGGAACTTTATTCAAGGAGAAAGACACTAGCAGAGAGTGCAAATAGGTTCTACCGAGGCCTATCCAACGGGATGTGGACTGCAAAGAGTTAACGTAGCTATAAGTCACCTACGTTAGTTACCACAATCCAGGAAGGTAGGGTGCATCTACGAGCTATCTAGTCTAAGCACCACGCTCACACTAGGGGTAGCAACCTCAATCTAAGAGCGACAAGAATTGAAGTACTCTAAAAGAGTCGCAAACCACAAGAATAATATAAACAAGTAAACTTACTCAAATAAGAAGTTGATCCACCGTAGTAGTCTTTGTCTTGGAGGCTTGATCCCAGGAGGTACAAGCGAAGAGGAGACACCGACGGGTTCGGAGCTTCCCTTAACTTCTCCTTCCACTCAATCTCTATCTTTCGAACAAGACTAGATTTAGCTACTCTCGCGGGGAGCTATGAACTAGTCTCTCAACTTGCTAATCTTCTCTCTCAACTAGATCTAGAGCTCTTCTAATTAGAGGCTAGGGCATAGGCCGTTGATCGCCGAGGCGATGGAGTAATGAACTAATGAACCATCATTGCCCGGGCGAGGGCCAGGTGGCATGCTTATATAGCCGGGGTCGATGAACCGTAGCCCTTGGATGAAACCGACCTTGATAGATGGATGAGATTGATCCTCAATGGCGGTTGTGAACCGACATGGAACAGGAGAGGGCGGGGGGGGCCCCACGGGCGGCCGCCGCCAGGCCTGGGGCGGCCACCGCTGTCAGCGGCAGTGGGCCCGGTCCCGGGTCTGGCGGCCACGAGTCTTCTAGGGTCTTCTTACGTGGGTTTCAAGTTGGGTTGCTTCACGGTCACGTCCTTCATCGTATGGGGTGCAAAACTATGGGCTTTTACCCGTGAATCCCCGAAAAATATATAATTCACCAAAACTCGTGGAAACTTGTTAGTAAAGCCCCTAGTTCTACATAAATATTCATTTATACCCTTATTTTATTTTTAATTGAGCTATAAAAATATAATATAAGATGTGTCAACAAGCTCCCCCACACTTAGGCTTTTACTCGTCTCGAGAAAAGGATGGATAGGCAAAGTTTGTCGAGTTAAGACATCAAACATAAAACAATCTCATGGTCTTATTTATTTGCAGGATTTATTGTATCTTACCAAGAATTTTGAGGAGTTGGAGAAACGAGAATAGTTGATATAGAGTACCTTTTCCTCTCAATCGAGCCAAGCGGAGATTTTGCAATGATTTTTGAAAAGAAACATAGCTCACCATCCTCCTTTGTGGTACTCTCAATCACTTAGTATATTTATATGTGGTATTTTTGGATCCTCACAAGGCACATTTAATCAATGCCCTTAAAAACATCCTTCTTCTAATAAGGCTTTATCTGGAGTTTCAGGTATGTCAAGGATGTATCATACTTACCTTGCATATATTTACAATGTCAAATTTGGATCCGAGGAGAGACATTCTCAAGATGTGCAAATGTGTGTGTGGTTATCTAATTCTACTATGCTCTTGTAGATTCTCTCTTTTTGAAAGATGGACACTATGCAAGCAAGGTCATGGGCTATCTTTATTTGTTCTTTCTTTTCTCTCTTTTTTTTTGGAGAGGTGGGCTCTGCTCGCCTCAGACTTTTGTCTTTTATTTCCTCTCTTAAGAGATGTGGGTTCTACTCACCCTTGGACACCTGTCCATTCTTCATCTCTTATTATTATTTCTTTATATATTCTTTTTCAATACTTTTGCATAGCCATGCCTTGTCTCACATTTGTATCAACACTTTTAATATAGAGAGATCAAAACTTGGAGCATATAACAACATATATATGTGAGTGTATGTGTTCTTGATAGCTAGTCTCTCAACTTGGATCACAGGACTTGACAAAGCTCAATGCAAAACAAGTAGCTTATGGCTAGTTTTTTTTCAGCAAGCATGGCTTTGGTAGGATAATTACCACAAAGAGGAGGTATAGCTATCATTTTTAATATTTTTGAAATAAATTCTCCAGTAGACAAGATATCAAGAATCAGGTTCTCACCAATCTTCTATATCATGTTCTACAACAACTTAAGTATCTTGGGATATTATTTACTTTTAGTTTTCAACAATTTAGTTAGACCATGAAAAAGAATTATGTGAGTCCAACTTAAACCAAGCATATCAATCTTTTTCTTTTTATATTTATTTATTAGATATCGAGAGAGCTTTTCGGTACTTTGCGAAATGGGAAACAAAAGTTACGTAATTAAAAAGATCGGAGAACAAACCGACACGTGGGACGAAGGGGAGGCCGAGGAGGTGACGCGTGGCACGCGCGGCCGTCGCCCGCCCGGTCAGTGTGGCCGCGTGGGTCCGGCGAGGGCCCACGGCGATCTTCGTCGTGCGTGATCTCTCGCTCTGTATCTTTCGGTTTCTCGGTATTTTCAGGGTTGTTTTGGTCGTTTCGACGTTCGTCTTTGTCTCCCCACACTTTTTCCTTGTTACCTTTTATTCACAACATTGTGGAGACAAAGAAACTTTGCACGGAAAATAAATGATAAATAAGAAAGATCAACTTCGAGAAAAATAGAGTGCTTCTTTGTTTATTCTACCAAGATATTACATAATATTTAATCTAAGCAAACCGATCTAGCAAACTTCTAAACGAACTAAATTAACTAAGCAAACTAATCAAACTAGCTAATTGAAACACTCTAATTATTACTAGGGCTCCTTCCCTAGTTGCGCTGACGGTTCTCAAGAGATTCAACTCTCTTGACTAACGCTGCGATCTCGGCTCTAGCGTCTTCTACGCGCCTATCTAGAGCGCCCACGCTTCTCGTCGTGGCACTCCAGTTGCGATGCTCCGTTAAGGTGAAGCTCCTCCAATCCGCGACTTCCTCGCGGAGGTTAGCTACTGTGCACTTGCCAAAACGACGCTTTGAAGCGCGTTCAGCGGCCTCCTTTGGTGGGATGAACTTCACTTGAGACGGCGTAGCGCGCACTCCATCAATGGAGACGCGAGGATGTGTGTAGTTCGGCCGACGGATGTTGTTGAACTGTCTCCCGCTTGACGCCCGTAAAGCGTCTCGTTTGGACGAGGCGGCAACAATTTGGTGCCCTCCCGGCACGGGGAACTTCTTCGTAGCATCATCACGGCGAGCACTCAAGATCGTTCGCCATGAGAATAGCGAGGGTTAAATTTGTGGTGATGGTGGCCGAGGTGGTGGAATAACGGCGAGGGGTGTAGGTGTTGGAGGTACGGCGGCGAGAGCGGATGATGGCGATGGCGTCGGAGGTGGCGGCGTGGTGATCTTGGTGGGATCGTTACACCACCATTCTCATCTACGGGTTGGCCATGGCGCGATGGTGGTCTTGGGTCGTCGGTCTTCGGAGAGGTAGATGGGAATAGGCTCAAGGTAGAATGGGTCGGTTTATATATTGGGAATGCCTTGGAAGGGGAGTTAGAATGACGGTTATCGGGACGTCAACGCGGAGAATCGCGCCAAAAGGTTCGGTATTCGGTAGGATATCCTATGGTAGATCCGTGGGAAGATGCGGGGCGCGTGGCGGCCACATGGCGCGGCGGCCGCGGCCGCCGGGGCGGCGTCGCGTGGGCCCCACGGGTCCACGGCCCGGCTTTTCGTCTGCGGTCTTCTAAGGTATATTCCGATCTATTACTCGTACTTTTGGGCGAAAAACCGACACTACGCGATCAAGGCCTAATGGTTAGGTAAAATAAAGAACTCTAAAACATCTAATTCCTCGGGTTCTTTATTGGGCTCATAAAAGATTTTAAGGCGTTGGCCATTTACCTTGAATAACTTACCTTCGGTATCTTGAAGAGCGGCGGCTCCATATGATGACGAATTCACCACCTTGAAGGGTCCTTCCTATTTGCTCCGAAGTTTTCCATGCCCGAATAATTTAACCCTTTTTGTTCTTTCTTTGTAGATCTTGGCATTGTGATAAGCTTTCTCTCGCCATTCGTCGAGTTCGATAATTGCATCTTTCTTTTTACTCCCGCGGTTTCTAAATCCATGTTCCATCTCTTGATTGCCCAGTGAGCCTTAAACTCTAGCTCAACAAGCAAGTGATAGGTTTTGCCATAAACAAGTTGGTATGGTGACATTCCAATTGGTGTTTTGTAGGCTGTCCTGTATGCCCATAATGCTTCTAGAAGTCTATCCTTCCACTTTGTTCCCATCTCTTCTACTGTTTTCTGCAAGATATTCTTGATTTGCTTGTTTGATGTTTCTGCTTGCCCACTTGTTTGAGGGTGATAAGGCGTAACAATGTTGTGACGAACTCCGTGCTTCGCTAAGTATCTCTTGAATCTGTTATCAATGAAGTGGGATCCTCCGTCACCGATTACCATCCTTGGTACTCCAAACCTTGGAAATATTATTTCTTCAAACATCTTCACCGAACTTCATTTATCGCAGGTCTGCATGGCATAACTTCTACCCATTTTGACACATAGTCAATCGCCACTAATATGTGTTCATAATTTTTGGATTTTGGAAACAGTCCCATGTAATCAATTCCCCATACATCGAAAAGCTCTATCTGGAGATTGGTTGTAAGAGGCATGGCATCTCTTGCATTGATATTCCCATGCCTTTGACAGGCTCCACATCTTCGGATAAAATCTTTGGTATCTTGATACATGGTTGGCCGAAAAATCACGCTTGCCAAATCCTTGCGTGTGTTCGAATGCCCCATAATGTCCTCCATATGGTGATGAGTGACATCTTTCAATGATCTCGTATTCCTTCTTTTATGGGCACACATCTTACGAGTAACCCATCCGAGCAAACCACGAAGAGGTATGGTTCATCCCAAAGGTGATAACGACCGTCGTAAATAAGTTTCCTCTTATCAACCCCCGGTGGTACATAACCCGCAACCATAAAATTAACAATATCTGCGTACCGAGGGGATCGGTGCACGGGTTATCCTATAAAGAGTATCATCCCCGAGTGAGTCATTAATGGGCAATTCATTGGGTTTCTCAAAATGCATTCTAGATAAATGATCAACAAATGAAATTTTCTACTCCCTTTTTATCTTTTATTTCTAAATCAAATTCTTGGACGTAACAAAATCCATCTTATTAAACGAGGTTTAGCATCTTTCTTGGTGAGCAAGTATTTTAAAGCAAAGCATGATCGGTGTAAACAATGACTTTAGCTCCTACCAAGTAAGATCTAAATTTATCAATGGCATAAACAACGAGCTAGCAATTCTTTTTCAGTAGTGGCATAATTAAGCCGTGGCCCGAGTCAAAGTTTTCTTTGGCATATGCAATGGCATGATGCTTTCTATCCTTAGTTTGCCCTAACACGCCCCCCCGGCACAAAGATAATCATTTGGTATCACACATGATTTCAAAAGGTAAAGACCAATCGAGGGGGTTTGAATGATAGGTGCGAGAAATGAGGGCCTTTTTCAAAGTTTCAAAAGCTTTCAAGCAAGCATCATCAAATTCAAAAGGGACATCCTTGGCTAACAATTTGGTGAGTGGTCTAGCAATATGTGAAAAATCTTTTATAAATCTACGGTAAAAACCAAAGCATGACCAAGAAAACTTCTAATCCCTTTGACATTTATAGGGGAGGCAATTGTTCTATCACTTCTAATTTGGCTTTATCTACCTCTATTTCCCTTTCGACACTAGGTGTCCAAGCACTATTCCTTCTCTAACCATAAAGTGACATTTCTCCCAATTTAAAACTAAGTGCTTCTTTTCACATCTTTGCAAAACCCTATCCAAGTTTCTAAGACAATCATCAAAGGTTTTTCCATATACGTGAGAAAAAATCATCCATAAAAACTTCCACAATTTCTTCAATCATATCAAAGAATATAGACATCATACATCTCGAAAAAAGAAGCTGGAGCATTACATAACCCAAAAAAGACATTCTTCTATAGGCATAAGTTCCGTATGGGCATGTAAAAGTGATTTTGCTTTGATCACCGGGATGGATTGGAATTTGGTGATATCCTCGAATATCCATCAAGAAAGCAAAAGAAAGAGTGGTTTGCCAATCGCTCTAACATCTCATCAATGAAGGGCAATGGAAAATGATCTTTTCTTGTGGCTTTATTTAATTTTCTATAATCTATGCACATTCGCCATCCCGTGGACTGTTCTTTGAGGGATTAATTCATTCTTATCATTTTTAACAACCGTCATGCCTCCCTTTTAGGCACAACTTGCACAGAGGATTACCCACTCGCTATGAGGGGGATAAATAATCCTAGCGTGTAATAACTTCAGAACCTCTTTCTTAACTACCTCTTTCATCGCATTATTAAATCTGCGTTGGGGTTCTCTAGAAGGTGGAATATCTGGATCTGTTGGAATACGATGAGTAGAGTGCGGGGTTAATTCATTTGAGGTCTTCGAAAGTGAATAGCCAAAAAGCGATCGATGATGTTCTAAGACGTTATCAATCTAAAAGTCTCCTCCGGAGTGAGTTTATCGCTTATAATCACAGGGGACTCGGATCATTATGGAGGAAAGCAAAAGTAAGACCCGGTGGTAGAGGTTTAAGCTCTATTGGAGGTCTAGGAGGGTTTTCAAATTCATTCAAAGGTTACGATGTGGTGGGATTTTCATCTTCTTCTTCTACGAAGAATTCAGTATAATCCTCGTAACCGGATTCTACAAAATGTTCTACTGATGCCTCCTTAACTTCTTCCATAGGATCTGGTTCGGGACAAGATTACTTTTTCGAATTGATGGCTTGGGCAATAGGCAATGAGAGTTTTAATCCTTTCCCTAAGCGTATACCTAATTCTCCCTGTTTGTCCTTACGAAATAAGCCTTTCAATAGGTTGTCCTATCAACACGTCAAACTCCATGATATCAAAGATATGAAAGCTTAAGTGTACCATGATACCCTTAACATGGATTGGTAGGACATAAAGAATTCTGAACTTTGGACAATTTGTCGATGGGCTTTGTAGCAATTTGGTTGTGGGACTTAATGGTATGCTTATGAGAAGATCATTAGCAAAAAGACAATGACATGATGTTTATCCCTACAACTGGATTATAAAGGGCGTCGAAAAGAGTCTCTATGAATTTAGCAATGAATAGGTATAGAAGGTGAATCCAAACGGACTACATCGGAGGAAAGCTCGATTCTTCTAACCATTCACGCTACAATTGAAACAAGCTCTTTAGTGGTCCTTCGTAAAAGTGTTTTGTCGAGGAAGGTTCTATAAGTGAATGTTTAGCCTTACGAAATATCTTTTCGTTTTGTATTTCGAGGTATCCCCATAATCGGAAAATAAATCATCCTCGATATCAAGTAGGAAATCAGATATTGGAGTGTCCTCGTTTTTCGATGATTTCGATGGCTCTGGATTAGTTGGTGGATTGGCTAAAGGTTGCAATGAGTTTGGTATGAAATCGTCCTCAACTAATCCTATCTTTTCTTCTTCTTCGTCTAAAGAGTTCTCTCGCAACAGGATCCTTATTATTCTCCACTATTATGGTCAAGAGTTTTCTAGCTTTGTATAGGTGGGAGATGGATAAAAGATCCATTTGCCGAGGTATTCAATTCTTTTCTTGATTTTTGTTCGGACCAACATAAAAATGTTGAAGTAAAACTGGTGCAGCATGGCTAAGTCCGGTCCGGATTTGGAAAGAAGTTCAAGACGTTCCCGGAAGGAACTCAAAGATTCATTATCCTCTTTGTGTAGAGGATAGGATCGAGAGCCTAAAGTTGACTACTTTGGACATGGGGTAAAAATCTAGGCAAAATTCAACTAGTAACTTTCCCCAGTCGCCTTCCATCTTCTCCTTGTTCGTGTCGTACCACTGGCGAGCCTTCCCTTTCAAAGAGAATGGAAAGAGTTTCCAGCGGATGGTTTCATTGGACATGCCTTTTATGTGAAGGCAGTCACATGTTTCTTCGAAGGTCTGGAGATGGTGATAAGGGTTTTCGTCTATTGTACCTGAGAACATATGATTTTGGACCATCTCTATTAACCTAGGACGCAACTCGTAGTCATCGGTAGTGATTGGTTTAGATGATGGCAAAGGGCTACGAGAGTGTTCCGTGGGTGCCATGTATTTATAAAGAGGGATGGTATCCATTTGGACAGTGGAAAAAGATAAAATATAAAAGAAAGGAAAAAAAGATAAATTCTACGCTACGATAGTTTACAAGACTTAGTTATACTCACGTTTTCTTAAACAACCGTTCTCCCCGGCAACGGCGCTAGAAATGCTTGTTGGTAAAAGTTAAGCCCACAGAAATATTTATGATTTGTATAATCCGCAAGCGCACGGACACCGGTGAGCACTTCACCCGGGAGATGGGTTTTAAATATCGTATCCACAAGGAGAAATGTTTACGAATAGTGAGGATATAACTAAGGCCAGAGAATCTCAACAAGGAAGGAAGTTGATAAATCTTTAAGAAGGCGGCTATGGTTGTCTAATTGATATCCTTGTAAGGCTTGTGAATATTTCTTATGGGAACTTTATTCAAGGAGAAAGACACTAGCAGAGAGTGCAAATAGGTTCTACCGAGGCCTATCCAACGGGACGTGGACTGCAAAGAGTTAACGTAGCTATAAGTCACCTACGTTAGTTACCACAATCCGGAAGGTAGGGTGCATCTACGAGCTATCTAGTCTAAGCACCACGCTCACACTAGGGGTAGCAACCTCAATCCAAGAGCGACAAGAATTGAAGTACTCTAAAAGAGTCGCAAACCACAAGAATAATATAAACAAGTAAACTTACTCAAATAAGAAGTTGATCCACCGTAGTTGTCTTGGAGCTTGATCCAATGGAGGTGACAAGGCGAAGAGGAGACACCGACAGGTTCGAGCTTCCCTTAACTTCTCCTTCCACTCAATCTCTATCTTTCGAACAAGACTAGATTTAGCTACTCTCGCAGGGGAGCTATGAACTAGTCTCTCAACTTGCTAATCTTCTCTCTCAACTAGATCTAGAGCTCTTCTAATTAGAGGCTAGGGCATAGGCCGTTGATCGCCGAGCCGATGGAGTAATGAACTAATGAACCATCATTGCCACTCGGCAGGGCCGGGGGCATGCTATATATAGCCGGGGTCGATGAACCGTAGCCCTTGGATGAAACCGACCTTGATAGATGGATGAGATTGATCCTCAATGGCGGTTGTGAACCGACATAGAACAGGAGGCGGGGGGGGGGGCCCACGGGCGGCGGCCGCTTGTCGTCATCGGCAAGTGGGCCCAGCCACGGTCCTGCTGGCTTCGAGTCTTCTAGGGTCTTCTTACGTGGGTTTCAAGTTGGGTTGCTTCACGGTCACGTCCTTCATCGTATGGGGGTGCAAAACTATGGGCTTTTACCGTGAATCCCTGAAAAATATATAATTCACCAAAACTCGTGAAAACTTGTTAGTAAAGCCCCTAGTTCTACATAAATATTCATTTATACCCTTATTTTAGTTTTAATTGAGCTATAAAAATATACTATAAGATGTGTCAACAACCGGTTGTCCCACTTGTGTCCATCAATACTACACATCAACTATGCACGACACCACAAAGCAAAGGACTCTTGTTTCTCAGCTGAGGTAGAGAGCAACAAGTTTGGTAACAAGAGTTGCATTATAAAGCAATAGCTTCGGTACAAAATCTATGAATTTATATAAAACGTCATGGTGAAGTTATTATGATTTAGTGACTCACATAAAATCAACCGTAGCTAAAAAAAGAGAGTGATAGGTATAATATAGGCGTGCTGTTCACACAAAATATTTCATTGCCGGATCATGAATAGTAGAGACAGGCAAAACCTGAACCGTTTTCAGCGTTGTAGCGAGTCGTTGTTATTCTGACAGTCTGTTGAAATCGTCTGAAACAAAAGGCTGATTCAAAGAAAAGTCAACATAATTGTTATTCCGATTCAGATAGTAGTTCAGAGAGCACAACCAACGTCAACTAACAATGATGTATCACAGAATATGAAAGGCCCTCCTAAAAATGGAATGATGATTAATTCATTCTCAAACTGCTTACAGGCATCAAGTTGTGTGATCAACATGAACCTGACACATGGTTGCTACAGTAAAAAAAGACATTTGTGTGATCAACATGAACCTGACGTTGCACCCACATAGTTCCAACCTGTATGTGCCTTATTAAAAAAGGGAGATATAGTGCCACCAATAAACAAATGTCATAAATTTGGAAGTAGAGCTATATCTAAATGATGACTGTTGTTCAGCAAAGAAAAATCTCATGGGATGAAACAACTGATAATCACATGTCAAGTGGAGTGAGCACCAATGACTTGAATCAAAGTTAGTCACAACCAAGGGAGGGTTGGCATACCTATTGGGTGTTCGTTGCCGGCTAGTTGACTGACATCCGGAGGCGTGGAGCAGTGACGTTTTCGGCAGCATCACCTGTTGCTCCCGGTTGAGCTGGCTGACTCAAGCCTTCCGAGATGTTGCTTCTGTCTGGCTATTTTCAAATTGCTGGGAACCAAAACAGAGTCAGCAAGGTGTTCTTGTACTTAACTGAGTGTTTGGGTGATAGCCTGTGATACCTCAGTTTGACAAAAAAATGTTAACTGATAAGAAAAGTTTAGCCAGAGCCCGGCACAATTCCTTTAAAACACTGTTAATTTCAGTTGTGTTAATTCCTTTAAACCCTCTCGAATTCTTTCGAAGTCACATTTACCTTGCAATTTTTCTTTGGTTTATGCAGTAAATTGATGAGAAAAATTCAGATTGAATGGTATAAAATGTGCTTCATAGATTCAAGCTATTAAGATGTCCTCGGTGAAAAAAATTCCAACAGATGATAAAACCATTCGATCTCATGCAGTTATGTGCTATCGTTTGATAAAATTCCAACAGATTTACCTTGATGTGATCTCATGCAGTTATGATAAATTTCCAACAGATTTACCTTTGTTTTTATGCAAAATTAACAGGCCTGACCAGTGATATTTCAATTTAAATTGTCCTATCGTTGGATCTCATGCAGGCACAATATTACTTGCTACGTGATGTGGGGTGGCGACATGAACACCCAATCAAAGAAGCAAGACCAACAAGGAGCCCTGGATTTAGGGTTCTCAACAGCCGTTGGCTTGGTTCCCTATCGGCCGCTTCTTTGATTGGGTGTCCTAGAGGAAAATTCAAAGGGACAGTCTTAGAGACTCAAAGGAAAACCTGGAGGAAGGTGATGAATGGATCGGACGTCCTGCCGCCACAGCGACGCCTTGCACGACCGGCTTCAATTGACGCGATCGAGCGCCATCCCAGTCGTCTTGTTGGAACACGACGTCCTGCACCACCAGCAACCCTAGCCTCGGCTTCGTCCTGCACGCAATCTAGGTCCGGTCGTGGGTGGAGGCAGTGACCGGCCTTGTTGCCGCTGGCAGCCGGCCGGGATCGCACGGGGAGGCACCTAGATTAACGTGAGGGCGTCGCAAGGGAGATGATGGGGATGGATATAGCGTGCGTTGAGGAGTGGCAATATTTGGGCATTCCTTTCCTTTTTATTCGGTCAATCATTCCTTTCATTTTTATCTGGACATAAATGGAAGTGTGCTCGGTTTCCATGTATTGCACGGTGGCGTATTATAAGATTATTTAGGTTGGTCTCACAAGCAATGGTATTTTTAGGGAAAGCGCATGGACGCATGCAGGCGCGATTTTATCGTGAGGGGGAGTCGCGGTCGCACGGCCGGTGGAGGGAGCGACCTCAAAATTTTTACCTCACGAAAAATCTGCCTCCCTTTCATCCTTTTTTATGTAGTAATAAAGATAAGTTCTTTAACAAGGCCCCAGTGCCTTGGGTTCAATTGGTCTGGGACAAGTACTATTCAGATGGTAAGTTGCCTAGGCTAACAAATAATTTCAGGCGATCCTTTTGGTGGCGTGATAACCTAAAGCTGTTGGACTCTTTCAAAGGTATTTCAATGGTAACTGTCATGGACGGGCCTCATGTTTTTTCTGGTTAGACCTCTAGAATGGCAGGTTCTTTAGCATATTTATCCCTAGCTGTTTTCTTATTGCAAAGACCCTTTTATTTCAGTCAAAAGAGTGAAAGATGAAACACATGATATCAGTCCGTTCCATCTGCCATTATCAAATGAGGCTTATGAGCAATATCTGCATTTACATGATTTGATTCAAGAAACTCAAACTCTAGCTGAATTTGACAGATGGAGTTACATCTAGGGCAATAATACATTCACATCTAGCAGGGCTCACAAGCATCTAAAAGGGGTTGCTGCTGTTCATCGGGTTTACAAATGGTTATGGAAGAGTTCTTGTCAGAATAAAAGAAAAATTTTCTTTTGGCTACTTCTAAAGGACAGGCTAAGCACCAGAGATCTTTTAAGAAGAAAACGTATGCATCTGCGGACTTATGATTGTGTGCTCTGCTCCCAAAGAACTGATGAAACCTTGCTACATCTATTCTTCCAGTGTTCCTTCTCTCAGGCTTGTTGGAACGCCCTCCACCTGCTAGTTCCTGATACATTTTCAGTTGAGCAGATTATGGAATCTTTTAGAGATCCATATGCCTTTCTTCCTGAAAATCATAATTACAATGTGTTGGGCAATCTGGTCATGCCGAAATAACCTCATCTTCAGAAGTATCCCTGCAAACATTCAACAATGCAAGTCCATCTTCACAGAAGAATTTGCTCTAGTTATTCTAAGAGCAAAACAATCTTACCATCCAGCAATTGTTTCATGGCTAGAAGCTTTTTGTAATTTTGTTTAATTTTGTAAGCTTTTTTTTTTTTTTCTTTGTAAGACTTTTTTGTTTTTAATAAAGAGAGAAGCTTTTTGTTGTAAGACGTTTTGTATCTTTAAATTCAATAATAAAACGTAACCACAGTCGCTGGAAAAAAGGCCCAAAAACAGATTCTTTCTTGGATCCCCGGAGTCCTGTTCACCCACGCAATTTTGGATTCAACAAAAAAAACCGCCAAGCTGGACAGCTCACGGACATCGGTCGGGCTAGTTTGGCAGGCGCCGCACTGGATCTAGCTCTCATGGTCACGGGCATCATATTGATCCGTCTTGGAAAAATGAACATGCAGCCAACGGTAGGAGAACGGAATCGTAGTCGTTCGCCGCCTGTAATGAGGCCCAGTGCGAGTGCTGGTGCCGCGGCCGCCGCCGTGTTCGCGGATCCCGCTGCCGAAGACCACCGGGAAAGACCAAGCTCTGGCCAGCCGCGTCCCTGCCTTTCCGCCCTATCCTGTTGCTGCTCCTGCTCCATCTCCGCTCCAGTGCAAAATCAATCTGAGCCAAGGCATCCGAGGCTGCTGGAAGGTGCGGTATGGGCGTTGGGACAGTCCTGGCCTGGTGAAGCGTGAAACGTGGAATATCCTAGAGGAGGAATGGAAATCGGATGGCTTCGTATAGGTGAGAATATAAAAGAAATCGTTTACATAATCCTCTATATTTTTAAACATGTTTGAGTTAGTGTAACCGAGATATAATCTCAAAAAATAATTTATGACATATAATATATAATTAATTTATAACCATGTTCAATATGCTAGAACAATGTGTATAAGGCACTATACGAAGTCTGGTTCCAGAGATGCTAGAACGTATGACATGATCTTTCAATTTTCAGCCCACAAAATTTTCAGTTAAAAGCTGCGGGCATATTTTCTAGTTCAATAATAAAAGCACAGTAGAGGCTTAAAACCCCTCCTTTTTTTTTGTTTTTTTTTTTTTTAAAAAAACAAGCTGAAGAGTTTGGCGCAGCACTGGATCTAGCTCATGGTCACGGGCATCATATTGATCCGTCTTGGAAAAATGAACATGCAGCCACGGTATTCTAGTCTAGCCTGTAGTGTGCAGATGGTCTAGATCCCAAAAATTTTGGGGCAAAATCCTTTTTAGCGTGTCATATATCGCGCTTTTTCGCGTGTTTCGTTTGTTATTGGTAAATATTATCCTACTATGACGTAAGTAGACTCAAAATAATTCGCAATGATAGGATTAGTTTTTTTGATTTACCTAAATTTTATGCAAGTTTTTAGGTGCAAATTTTGTGATAGGATGTGATGGAAAGAAAATTTTGAGGTAAATTGAGGCTCTAAACACACCCGTACCACAGATTTTTCACATTTCAGGAAGGCCCACGGGCCCAGCATATCTCTCCTCATCTATTTCATTTCAATTAAAACTAAATCGTTTGCTGTAAAAAAAAACTAAAATTGTGTAAAACCAATCGAGACTCAAGTTGAGCAAGTCGGAGCCTCCGAGCAGCTCGTCAGAATCAGAAATCCTACTGTCACCGTTAGCAGGCGCTGCTGTAGGATTGCGATACCGGTTTCCCCTGATTCGACTTGGCCAACGACCGGCCGCCGGCGGCGGCAGGCCGTGCGTCCGTGAGCACCTTGACGACGGCGGCCATGGACGGCCTTTGGTTCGCCTCCCTGGCCGTGCACCGGAGCGCCACCGACAGGACCTTGCGCACCTCCTCCATCTCCACCGTGCCCAAGACTTCCTCCATGAGGGCCGGGTCGCAGACGGCCTCGATTTCGTCGGTGCCGTTCAGCGTCGACGACACCCAGCCGACTATGTCCGTGCTGTCCGGGAACGAGGGATCCACCGCCGTCCTCCTGGTGAGCAGCTCCAATAGCAGCACGCCGTAGCTGTACACGTCAGACTGCGTGCTGCTCCTGGTGGAAAATGCTAACTCTGCAAGATATCTCTGGCTCATTAGGTGTGCATCAGTGTGTATTCTGAAGACCAAATTTTCAGTCTCAAGATGACAACATGCTAATCAGGTATGCATCGGTTTCTATTCTGAAGACCAAATTTTCATACAAAAGTGTGGTGTAGTCTCAAGCTTCCAACATGCTAACCTACAGTAGCAGAACTTTAAGTGTAGTATTTACATATATAACAACAAGGACGACATGACAGTATCTGACAAATTGAATTTCCAAATAATACATATAGTGAAATTACTGTTTATAAGCTTCTCCATGACTTTTATCTTCTGTGATGTAATTGGTAATGCCTATGCTTATACTCAGATTACTCGAAACAATTCTAGTACATGGAGATTTCAAATAATTGCTTCCTAGTATACGTGCTACACGAAACGTTTCAGAATCCTAAATTTCCAATCAATGTATACATTCTAGTGAGGAAAAATTAACAGTTATGAATGTGTTTTGCTTCAACCATACCTGGGGCCATATATCCAATGGTGCCGACGATTCCAGTGGTCTGTGGAGCACCAGAAGGCTGGTCCATGAGTTTTGCAATGCCAAAATCTGAAATATGTGGCACCATGTCATTGTCCAGCAGTATATTACTTGGCTTGATATTACGGTGAATGATTGCAGCCTTGCAGGGCAGCAGTCATCATGAAGATATGCTAGTCCATGGGCGGTGCCGAGAGCTATGTCATACCTCACACACCACTCCAAAGCTGGTGCTGGCTGAATTACATGCAGAACATCATGAAGGCTAGTGTTTTCCATAAGATCATACAGTATGAATCCGTTGTCACTAAATGTGAAAGGAGATTGGTGTGTATTTCTTCATTCTTAAGTGATGCTGGTAGGTTGGAATTGACAAATGCAGTTTTCTCTGCTCTGCCCACATTTGCAATGTGTACTTAACTGTTATCAAGCAAATAGACAAGTACAGAAAGCATTGTTTATGGAGGGGCTCTGATGTGAATAACAAAAAGCCTCCTAAAGCTGCCTGGGAGATGGTTTGTGTTTCTAAAGATCAAGGGGGCCTAGGTGTTTTGGACCTTTCTAGTCACAATGATTGTTTGCTTCTTAAGCATCTGGATAAGTTCTTTAACAAGGCCGCAGTGCCTTGGGTTCAATTGGTCTGGGACAAGTACTATTCAGATGGTAAGTTGCCTAGGCTAACAAATAATTTCAAGGGATCCATTTGGTGGCGTGATAACCGAAAGCTGTTGGACTCTTTCAAAGGTATTTCAATGGTAACTTCATCATGGGCCCTGCCGGGTCTCATGTAGCAAAACCAAAAAATTTTTCTGGTTAGACCTCTGGAATGGGCTGGTTCTTCAGCATATTTATCTCCAGCTGTTTTCTTATTGCAAAGACCCTTTTATTTCAGTCAAAAGAGTGAAAGATGAAACACATGATATCTGTTCCATCTGCCATTATCAAATGAGGCTTATGAGCAATATCTGCATTTACATGATTTGATTCAAGAAACTCAAACTCTAGCTGAATCGACGGATGGAGTTACATCTAGGGCAATAATACATTCACATCTAGCAGGACTCACAAGCATCAAAAAGGGGTTGCTACTGTTTATAGGGTTCACAAATGGTTATGGAAGAGTTCTTGTCAAAATAAAAGAAAAATTTTCTTTTAGCAACTTCTAAAGGACAGGCTAAGCACCAGAGATCTTTTAAGAAGAAAACATATGCATCTGCCAAGTTATGATTGTGTGCTCTGCTCCCAAAGAACTGATGAAACCATGCTACATCTATTCTTCCAGTGTTCCTTCTCTCAGGCTTGTTGGAACGCCCTCCACCTGCTAGTTCTGATACATCTTCAGTCAGATTATGGAATCTTTCAGAGATCAGATCCATATGCCTTTCTTCCTGAAAATCACAATTAAAATGTGTTAAATCTGGTCATGAAATAACCTCATCTTCAGAAGTATCCCCGCAAGCGTTCAACAATGCAATTCCATCTTGAGAGAAGAATTTGCTCTAGGATCCATATGCTGAAAATCATAATTAAAATGTGTTAGGCAATCTGGTCATGCGAAATAACCTCATCTTCAGAAGTATCCCTGCAAACGTTCAACAATGCAATTCCATCTTCAGAGAAGAATTTGCTCTAGTTATTCTAACAGACAAAACAATCTTACCATCCAGCAATTGTTTCATGGCTAGAAGCTTTTGTGTAATTTTGCTTATTTTCTTTGTAAGCTTTTTTTTTTTTTTCGTGAAGCTTTGTTGTAAGACTTTGTACCTTTAAATTCAATAAAAGCACCGTAGGGCTTAAAACCCCTCATGTTTTTCTTTCTTTTTTTTTTTAAAAAAAAAAAAGCTGAAGAGGAAGAGCTTGACGCAGCACTGCATCTAGCTCATGGTCACGGGCATCATTATTCATCCGTCTTGGAGAAATGAACATGCAGCCACGGTATTCTAGTCTAGCCAGTAGTGTGCCAGAGATGCCACGAACAAGCCACAGATTTTTCACATTTCAGAAGGCCAAGCGCAGCTTCACACACGAGCCCAGCATATCTCTCCTCATCTATTTCATTTTAATTTAAACTAAATGGTTTGCTGTAAAAAAAAACTAAAATTGTGTAAAACCAATCGAGACTCAAGTTGAGTACTCCCTCCGTCTCAAAATAACTCATCATGTTGACTCTAATACATCGTGTTTGACCGTTTGTCCTATTCAAATTATTTATACAATTTAGGATATAAATAAATCATTATTAAAGTATCTCTAATAATAAAATAAGTCACATCAAAATGGATGATGTTTATATAAAAAATATGAATAAGACTAGCGGTCAAACATGACATCTTAAAGTGAATATGATGAGTTATTTTGAGACGGAGGAGGGAGTAAGTCGGAGCCTCCGAACAGCTCGTCAGAATCAGAAATCCTACTGTCACCGTTAGTAGGCGCTGCTGTAGGATTGCGATCCCGGTTTCCCCTGATTCGACTTGGACAACGACCGGCCGGCGGCGGCGGCGGCGGCAGGCCGTGCGTCCGTCAGCTCTTTGACGACGGCGGCCATGGACGGCCTTTGGCTCGCCTCCCTGGCGGTGCACCGGAGCGCCACCGACAGGACCTTGCGCACCTCCTCCATCTCCACCGTGCCGAAGACTTCCTCCATGAGGGCCGGGTCGCAGACGGCCTCGATTTCGTCGGTGCCGTTCAGCGTCGACGACACCAAGCCGACTATGTCTGTGCTGTCCGGGAACGAGGGATCCACCGCCGTCCTCCTGGTGAGCAGCTCCAATAGCAGCACGCCATAGCTGTACACGTCAGACTGCGTGCTGCTCCTGGTGGAAAATGCCAACTCTGCAAGATAGCTCAGGCTCATTAGGTGTGCATCAGTGTGTATTCTGAAGACCAAATTTTCATAGTCTCAAGATGACAACATGCTATAATCAGGTATGCATCGGCGTGTATTCTGAAGACCAAATTTTCTTAGTTTCAAGATGAGAAGTACACTAGCAGAACTTACAAGTGTAGTATTTATAACAAAAACGATGACATGACAGTATCTGAGAAATGGAATTTCCAAATAATACATATAGTGAATTTTCTTTGTCCAGAGGAATTTACTGTTTATAAGCTTCTCCATGACTTTTATCTTCTGAGATGTAACTGGTAATGCATATGCTTGTACTCAGACTACTCAAAACAATTCTAGTACATGGAGATTTCAAATAATTGCTTCGCTACACGAAACGCTTCAGAATCCTAAATTTCCAATCAATGTATACATGCTAGTGAGGAAAAATTAACAGTTATGAATGTGTTTTGTTTCAACCATACCGGGGGCCATATATCCAATGGTGCCGACGATTCCAGTTGTCTGTGGAGCAGCAGAAGGCTGGTCCATGAGTTTTGCAGTGCCAAAATCTGAAATATGT
The DNA here is from genome assembly GCA_015847255.1 of Hyparrhenia diplandra. Taxonomy (NCBI): domain Eukaryota; kingdom Viridiplantae; phylum Streptophyta; class Magnoliopsida; order Poales; family Poaceae; genus Hyparrhenia; species Hyparrhenia diplandra. The sequence continues at coordinate 187,555 of JADLZK010012727.1, forward strand.
GGCACCATGTCATTGTCCAGCAGTATATTACTTGGCTTGATATCACGGTGAATGATTGCAGGGCAGCAGTCATCGTGAAGGTATGCTAGTCCATGGGCGGTGCCGAGAGCTATGTCATACCTCACACACCACTCCAAAGCTGGTGCTGGCTGAATTACATGCAGAACATCATGAAGGCTACCTTTTTCCATAAGATCATACAGTATGAATCCATTTTCACTTCTGAACCAAAATTCTTTCAGATTTATCAAGTTTCTGTGCTTAATTTTACCAAGTGTTTTCAGTTCTCTAACCATGCTTTTGTATGAACCTTTGTGTGCAGAAATCACAAGTTTCTTTACAGCATAAACACCCCCTGACCTCAATGTTGCCTTGTAAACAGTGCCGTGACCACCTGTACCGATGATATACTTGTCATCAAAATTTTCAGTAGCCTCAATAACCTCATTTAGTTTAAATGAGGAACGTTCAAACATGTTACTGACTGCTTCCACACTGTTCTTCCGGTCTCGAGATTTCCGAAGGATGCAACAGAGTATAAGTAGCAGCACTGCTCCCACAAATAATGACCCAAGAGCTATGAGAACAATTTTGAATCGGCCATGCACTCCTCCTTTCTTTGACCCACCACAAGGTTTCAAAACATTAGCTCCCATGCAAGAAGAATAACTGGTGTTGCAAGAGATACAAAGGCCTGGGTTTCCACTAAAAGAATTTGGTGTGGAACTCAGAAACTTAAGAAGATTATCTGTGACTGGTCCACTAAATTGGTTGTCAGAAACATTCAAGGCCTCCAAAGCGCGTAGACTTCGCAATGTAGCAATGCCTCCTGTGAGATTATTAAATGACAAATCTAAGTTTTTCAAGTCCAGCAAATTACCCAATTGTGGTGGAATATCACCCACTAGACCATTGCTACTAAGGTTGAAGGCTGTACTCAGTTTCACCAATTGTCCTAATGATGAAGGGATACTACCCCCAAGAGTATTTCCACCAAGTTGTAGCTCAATAAGCATTTCCAATTGTGAGAGAAAATTGGGCAAGCCTCCGCTGAATCTATTCTCTTGCAATCGTAGTTCTTTCAGAGACTTCAGGTTGCTTACTGTGCTGAGGGCCGAACCATTCAAAGAGTTGAAACTCAAATCAAGTGAGTACAACTTGGAGCAACTGAAAATTTGCACAGGGACTGAACCATGTAATATGTTGTGTGAGAGGTCAAGTCTTTCCAGCTTCACTAAGTTTCCAATTTGAGGTGGTATTGCCCCATAAAGCTTGTTGTTTGACCAGTTTATATTAGTAATGTTTGCACATCTGCTGAAGCTTGCTGGAATGTTACCACTCAAGGAATTGTGGCTCAGATCGATATAACTTAGATTTGCACAGTTTATAAATTGAGGAATAGACCCATCAAGGCTGTTGTTTTTGACAACGACTCGCCCCAGACTTGGGCAGTCCAAAACATTGGATGGGATGCTACCGTTGAGACGATTAAACCCTAAGTCCAAAAGTTTCAATGCTTTTCCTGAGCAAACGTTTGGTGGTATACCACCAACAAAACTGTTGTTTGTGAAATCTATCTGGACCAAGGGGCTATTAACACCCAGCTCCTGTGGTATGACTCCAGTAAATAAATTATCAAACAGTTTGATGTTCTTTAGGGACTTCAGCTCAGCTAACTCTGAAGGTAGCTTCCCTGTGAATCTGTTGCTATAAATAAGGACACTCTCAAGGGTTTGGATACTCCAAATATTCCCAGGGAAGTCTCCTGTTAGACGATTCTCAAACAGAAAGAGATTTGACAGGTTCTGTAAATTTGCGATCTCTTCAGGAACAGTGCCATCCAGCTGGTTTGCTTCTAACTCTAGCCACTGCAGCAACCGACAGTTACCGATCTCAGGTGGTATTGGCCCAGACAGGGAATTTTGAGAAAGTAAAAGATGTGTGAGGTTGCTCAATAAGCCTAGAGAAGTTGGAATTGTACCAGACAAACTGTTATTGACAAATGCAAGTTGCTGCAGGCTCTTGCATTTCCTAGCCATGATGGAATTTCACCATTTATATTATTGAATGACAAGATGAATCTTTCTAGCTTGCAGTTCTTCTCAAAACTGAACGAGAACCTGCCTGCGAAGCTATTGTTAGCGGCATCCAAAACCCTGAGGCCTTTGATGTCACTCAAAGTTTCTGGAAGACTGCCACTCAGTTGATTATCATATAGGTACAACTCCTCCAACTTGGTGCAGTTGCCAATTGAACTGGGTAAAACTCCAGACAACTTATTTTCCTGCAACCCCAATAACTTAAGGCTTGTCATTTTACCAACCGAGAAGGGTATCGAGCCACTGAGCTGATTGCCATTTAGGTACACTTCCTCCAGTAACTGGTTCTTGAACAACTCCTCTGGTATTGTTCCACTCAAAGAGTTTTGGTACAGTGACAGTGCTGACAATTTCGTGAGGTTGCCCATTGATGCTGGTATCTTTCCAGAAAGCAAGTTTTGGGACAGATCCAATTGTTCAAGCATACTGCAGCTGCCCAATTCTGGAGGGATCAAACCAGATATGTTGTTAGCAGATAAAAAGAGAAATTGCAGATATTTCAGATGCCCTATTTCTGGTCCTATAAAACCTGAAACCTCTGATGATGATAGGTCCAGAGAAATCACTCTGTTCCTTCCTTTGCAACCAACACCATACCATGCACAAGGAGTTGCATCAGAAGCACTCCAGTTGGACCGTAGGGAACTTGGCAATATGAGGCTTTTGGATAGAGCAAGAAGAGCTAGGCCATCTGAATTCAAACCCTGTGATGTCGAAAGTAATAACATGAAGAATAGCCAAAACCAATGCCAGAAAACTAGCTTCATCTTGGTCCTGAAATTTTGCATAGAAGTCAGCAGATCATTTTGTATCCCCTATATACAAGTTTTTTTTGAAGGGAACACCTATATATAAGTAGTATGTCAATGCACAAACATAAGCCATAGTAATCAACGACATGGGAACCGATCTCGAACAAAGAAGCATACATGGGATCCGATCTCGAAAACAGAAGCACTTTCCCAATGCGCACCACCAGCCACCACATGGGCTGATGGGCACCTCCGATTTCTTTTATTTTTTTATTTTGAAAGAAAAATGGGCACGCACCTCGGTTGCAATTGAAACTTGCAAGAGATCCTCTGCAGTCTGCACTACTCCACCGACGGCACCACCCAAGAATAAGCAGCTTCCTAGGCACAGCAGAAGCATTCTCAGAGAAACTATCTTTTCAGAAAGAAAAAAAAACATTCGTAGGGAAATTGTCACCCAGGAAATCTCATATCAGGAGGGCTACAACTACAAATGAAACAGCCATCAGATTTGCTTCGTTCCTGAACACCACTCTCTCAATCTGAGAGCCCGCGCTGCCAAGAACACGAGAACTACGGCAGATGTGGGGGAAGCAAATGCGAGAATGCAACAGACAAGACAGCAGGAACGAAGCCAATGACGGAGCCGCGGTTCTTTCGAACAAACAACAAGCAACACACAGCAGGAAGTACCGCCGCCTGCTCTGTCGCGAGCACAGGGGAAGCGAGCGAGTGAAGTGAGCGGGCGCTTACCAGATCAGAGACGGCAACTCGTGGTGCCCGCGGGTGGGAGGCTCCTGGGAAATGGGGGGCCGGCCGGCGGGCGCTGCTCTAGTTTTCACTGAACTAGCTAGCAGCATCCACGGTGGTGGCGATGGCACAAGCCGTGCCTTTTAGACTGCCGGCATTTTTAAACGGGGACTCGGGGGGGAGTTGGATGCCAAAGAAATGTTCAGCATTTTTCACAAAATTGTGTTACTAATGGAACTGCAGTAATGCTCCGTACATCCATAGGTTAGGAATTTCAGCGAACGACAATAACCAAAGGCCTGCTACTCTGATGGTATCCAAGTCAAACCCACGTTTTATCCATGGATGAAGCCTAGCCTGGATATTTTTCTAAGAATTTAGTGTTTTCTAGTGTACTGTATGACATCGTGGATGTAATAGTTTGTCAGCAGGCCTGTCGGTAAGCATTTTTTTAATCACAAGCTCCAAGTTTCTGTGTAGGTCAGTTCGTCTTATTATACGTCCTCCGTCCATGGAATGCAGATATGGTATTCTTGCTTGTTAAAATAGTTCAAGTTTAATTCAGTTTATAAGAAATAGTATTTACAATATTGTTTCTAAATCGGTTTATTATCTAATGATGATATTTATCTTGCATAATAAACATTAGGATTTTTCGCATAACTTTGGTCAAACTAGAAACATTTTGATCCTCAAAATGTGAGTACATTCTTCTCTGAATGGAGGGAGTGTTTATTTATAATTTAGATCGAGCAAAGTCTGTTGCTCACTCACATATACATCATCCCAAATTATAATCACAAGTTTAACCATTCGTTTTATTCAAAAAAAATTGCGTAAATATTGTCAAATTCAAGTAATTCTTTAAGAACTTATACTAATCTAAAAAAGTGATATTTTGCACAAATTTTTTTGAATAAGATCAAATTAAAAAGTCAAACGACTTATAATTTGGGATAGAACATCACATCAGTACCCGTTTTACAAAAGGTCTTCTATAGAAGATCAAATTATAACAAATAGAATCATGGGAAGGCAACAACATTGATGCCGTTGGGAAGACAAATCTGCAAGCACGCATGTGTGTGTGGGGCGGTGGGGGTTCAGTTACTTGAGTAACTGTCTTAGTTGTTATTAGTTGATCTAGTTGCCAATTAAGATTGTGTAGCATATATCTTGTTCATTGTGTGAATAAGATTTAATATCAACTAGAATTGTCAAATAGGTGGCTTGCATAACCTTAGAGCTAGAGCAACCACATTTTATCCTTTTGTCTTACTAACAAAGTTGCTCTAGTACATTTGTAGATTTTTTAATAGCCTATTCAACCCACCTCTAGCCATCTAGGACCTTTCAGAAGGCCCTCGCAACAGGTGAGTCGAAAGGTAGAAGCTAAGTCGTTGACCTTCGCAATCGACAAGTCATCATCATCATATCATGGCTCCTAGTGCCTGTTGTCGAAGCACTTCCTGCCCCGGGGATACTCATAGAAGAAAAGGATCAACCAGGGAATGTACTCTTGTGCATTTTTCCTATTATTGTAGCAACTAGGCTCTCTTGTACCAACCAAAACCTAATGGCTAAGGGGCTACTGTTGGGGATTGGGACAACAACACCTACCCCCATCCATGTAAAAAGCACATTGCCTAATGCATCTAGGGATCAACATATAAATTTATGAACCGAAGGGGTTGGATGGAAAATTTTCTCCTCCCACCTATATGAAAAATAAAATCCAAGGGGAGGGAAGGGGGACTCTCCCCACTCATCCGAAACTTCCCTCCACTTTCCATTCTGTATGAGACTAAGCCTAAGCACAACCCTCACAGGGAAAGGGTACCCTCGCCTTGTTGGGAGAGGGTACCCCGCCACAAAGTGAGGGTATAGCGAAGTGCTTACACTTCAACAAGTATTTGGGGAAAGAGATCCACATTCCTCCGGAATTCGACCAGTTTCTTTTCTCTGTCCACTTTTATATGAAATAGGTATATTGTATTGTGAACATAGACTTGCAGAAGTTTAACTGAAAAGCAAACATTCAATGAGTTTCAAGTAAATAACAAAAACAAAAGAGAAGGCAACACAATCAAGACAGATTTAACGTGTTTGTACCTTTCATTCCATTGATGCAATTCTAGCTTGTTTGAAGCATGTTCTAGAGTGAGTTTAGGTTCCAAGCAAGTTCTAGAGAGAGATATTGTTTCCTCAAGGGAAGAGGAGTCTTGGCGTGCTAACGGTGATTCAATCCTTCTACGGCCAATTCTCAATTTGTGGAAAGCCTTCTAGATAGAATTTCGAACTTGCTATCCTCTTGCCTAATAGGCAAAGATTGACCTCAGCAAATGAAGTCACAAAAGCTAGAAGTCACAAAAGCTAGTAAGCGTAACAAGTTCTCAAAAGCTATAAAAAATCTAAAGTGTGTTAAAAAAACTATATGTAGTTCTTTCTACCACACTTTCATGTAAATAACAAAAGCAAAAGAGAAGTTAATGCAATGACAACAGTCCGTACCAAATTCATTATTGATGATCAAATCTATTTCATGGGTATTCGAAACTCTAAAAAGTGGGTGTCCCATAAGATAAGAATACAATTTCGGCGCTTTCCCAAGCGTGAAAGCATCCACAGAAAAGTTGATCTACAAGGAACATCAGGTTCGCCGCTTCTAGATAACATCAAACTCTTCATACTTTGTCTTTCTTGTTTTGAGGAAGTAGATACAATGCCCCTGTTCGTGGCCTTGTGTTCAACTTGTTCTTCACCCGTGATAAGATATCAGACCACAAGCGCACCTTGTGTAGCTTCAAATCCTCACATTTAACAATAATGCTACGATTGCTAAACATTCTCGCATGGCGGCTATTATTGCATATGGTACACATACGAAAAACAACAATTGATCCCCATTCCAAATGATGATTGCAATATCTACAGATCCTTCGCCATCATTTACGCCATCGCATCACATTTACACGGCCCAAACTTTTTGAAGCTCGTTTCATCACATTCTAATGTGCACTCGCTCAAAGATATGGCCCCACCATGACATTGAGAGAAGTCTATAGAGATTCTTTCTTGGTCATGCCCAAACTTGTAATTCCATGAAAGAAGGAAGTTATAACATTTTTTATCCCGTTAGGTCTCGAGACGATACCAAAGGTTTCATCCCTTTAAAAACATCGCTAATGTGCACTTTCGGCGTGCAAAAGATATGTTCAAAGTCTTTGGTGAAAATGCCCCATCTTTTTCTATGCGAAAGACCTTTGGGTCAAAAAAATACATATTTTTGAGATTTTGGTCGGGGAATGTCGAAGATATACATTTCGACACCACGAGGCACGAGGCGCCGCGGTGTATCTAGGTTCGGCCTATCGGCATGACGTAAAACGGTTTTACTAGAACCCTACATTTTGTGCTCTGTTTTATATATTGGCTATCGTATACAATGAGGTATAACCTGGTACATGATATGAGATGAGTTGTGATTGAGAGGGGTCCCTGCCCACCTTTATATAGTCGGTGGACAAGGTTACATGCCTTGGTAAGCAATATGGTACAATATGTGGTACACGCAGGGCAACGCCATGTGCCGCGACGTCTTCATCTCATGGGTCGGACCCTCTGTTGGTGCGGCCCATGTCTCGTGTTGTGGGGGTACAGGAGGATTTCCCCACGGGGAATTATTACATGGCAAAGATGCGTAGGATATTTATTTATGTTACTTTTTTGAATTTCTTATTACCCTTCTTCTTGGACATTAGGGCATGTGGATGCAACCAAGGAACTTTTAGAAAGGTCTTATCTCGTGTCTTTTGCAAAGGAAAAGGTAAATTAATTCATATGTTACCAATGAGTTTTCCATCTTAGGTTTTTGTGAGTTGTCGACCTTCTTGAATGGTGTATACCGGGGATGTCACTCCCTCTTAGTCATAAAGTCAAAAGGAGTAGAACCTCGTTCTTGTCTCTATTCTCATCTCTCTCCGGGGAAGTTGTGGCCACTTGGCTTGTTTTAGTGTCCTAGACTATAGCACTATGAATAAAACTGAAAGAATTGTAAAGATAATATGTTTTACTTTAAATATTTTGTGCTTATATTTCCCCTCTTGTCCATGTGTGTGATAACCTTTGGTGTTCAATGGTCTTGTTTGGTTGTTTTTAGATCACAACTTAGGTGAGATCTTCATTAGAATGATTGAATCCAGTTCATATTCTTGTGGAATAGTAAAAGATAAGGTTGCTAGGCGTCTGTTATTTTTCCATGCTCGGAAACATTTGTACCTTTCATCATTGGTTTGGGTATTGATCTTTTTCTTGCTCTTGAACTAAGAAAACGAGGAAACAAAATCGTTGGAGGAAATTGTGTCGTGCTACTAGTCTTCAAGGCCCACAACAAATTGTGCTATAATTGTTGTGTTTCTACATATGTCGTGGTCTTGCTTTGTTTTGAAGACGGCGGAGTCAACCATTGTAAAGTAAAATAACTTTTTATGCGTAGTAGCTTAATCATCACATCCATGAGCAATGAAAATATTGCGAATCAAGTTCTCTAGCCAATCGTCTTTGAAACATGAATGTTCTAGGGTTAACAACGCATTATTTATTCTTTAATTGATCTAGGAGGCGGGTTGTGCAAAAGAAAGTACTTAAAGGATGGGATCCAACATACACAAAAAAAGCTTTTTCCGTATTGGAGATTAGTATTAGGGGGGCTCGGTGTCACGTGAAGTGCGGCTGATATTGCACGACTTCATAACAAATTGAGCAACGGACCTTTGATTTTAATCGGAATCTTTGGGTAGTTGCAAGAATTCGGCAACCGCAACTCTTGGTCAATCAAGAATGTATAGTCTTCTGCTGCGATCAAAACATTCGCGAAGGCTGCTAAAGCATGCGTAGAAAGGTATGCCATGGAAAAAGTTGCTCAACAAGTCAACATAAAATATATTGAAGGAAAGATAATATGGCTCATAATAACTGAAATAAGAAGTTTATATTGTCTTTGCCTAGCTGTCTTAGATTTTGGTGTTAAAATTTGTATACCCCCGTACTTCTCTTGAACTAAAAAGTTGCCAACTGTTTCATGAACATGCTTCTTGTTGCGTATTATTTGCCAAGTGCGTCGTATTCTCATCAAGTCCCCCCGATCCCATCAAGTCCACTTGTATGAGAAACAAATTGTCTTCTCATATAAACACAACTTGTCTTCACCGGCTATGTTTCGATCCTTCGATTTATATTCCGATGCATCAAATGGAATATGTGTGACTATTGGATTAAAAAAAGAAGAGGCAACCTTTATTCTTTAAACTATATAAATGTGGATGGAAATACAAGTGAAGTCCACTCACACAAAACTCAAGACAATGCTTCCCATAACTTATTTCTATATGTAGGGCATGCATACATAGTTGATGCTCACACCATATCATTTATCAAAGTAGTTGATGATACAATTGATAAATGATCATCTTGGATTTTATTTATTTTTTAGTGCTACGAGTTCGGGTGGTAGATATGTTGTTGATATCTTCATCATTCTTCATCTCCAATGTAGTGCTAATTGGAGGAACATGGTCATCTTCGAGGAACTTGTGAGTCTTCTTTCCCATTTGTGCAATGTAGACTCGAGAAACCACCATATCCTTATTAGAATGAATGTTGTTACTACTTGCACAATCATAATTCTTAGGGCATTTCTGCACAACAATACTTTGGTGATCACCATAAGTGACTTGTCCATGGCCCGATAGAGGAGTCAATGTGGTTGGTGTGGCGGCTCTAGTACTCTCGAGCTTGATGCAAGAAACTGTGTTTTCTGAAACAAAAATAGGGAAGTGAAGATTCCATGTTAAATGAGTTATGATAATGGAGAAAAATTGGACTTTCAAAAGTTATCTTATGAACCCGCAAGTAGTTAGTTGGGACGTATTGTTGGACATTGATTCTGATCGAGGATTTGTCCCATGCCTTTGGACAACACCATTGAGGAAAAAATAAGGCTTGGTAGCATTAATGGCCTCTTTGATATCGATTCGAGTATAGTGAAGCGGCCATGGGATGAGGCACACATCCAAGCACGGTTCGCCAATTCTTGAACAAATAGCTCACATAGCTTTGTCACATATGGTGGAGTGTCAGATGATGTCATGACACTACCAATATTGGCTCTGATGATTTCTTCAATATTTCCCATGGGTAAATTGTGATGGTTGAAGTTTGTTATATTCTCAATTTCCTCTTGTCTTCTCCTCCAAAACTCATTAATTGCTTATTCTTGTTGTGTAATCAAAAGTGTTGATGGTGATCCATGCAACTCCTGTGCATGCTCACTTTTTTTTTCTGATCCATTTGACATTGCTAATGATCTATATGTTCAAATTGATTCCACACACATAGTGATTCAGGTACTATCTAATTCGCAATATAATCCTACAAATTGACAAAATCAATGACATGCATGAACTTTCTAAAAACTATACAAAATTAGATGGACACAACCAAGGACTTATTACTTCCCAAATAAAGAAAGCAATCCTTAAACAATCACCATCTCCATTAATGAATTAACTTACAAAATAACAAGGTAGACTTATTACCTTAGTCAAGGCTCGATTAACTTATCCTTGAACTTGTTGATCAACCAAATGATGATTGGTATGAGAGGAACAATGGCCTTGGTGGTTTATATAGAGGATTCCAAGGCAACTTTATGGTAACCGACAAATTAATGTCCACATTTGAGCGAATGAGAGAAAAGGTTGATACGTTTGAGCGAATGGCGAAAAGGTTGATGGACTCTAGTGGATTTCTTTCGGGTTTGTTAATGGCATGTCATCATCCTAACAACCTTGGAGTGTCTAAAACGCCATAATGCATTTATGTGCGTGGCGCTAACAATAACTTATAATTATCTAAATCTTTTTTTAGATATATCTTTTAGCTCATCCTTATCTATCCATCCCTACTTGCAATCTTTTCACCAAGCAAAGAGACCTTTTAACATTGAGTATTTAACCCATGGTTCATGGGAAACTCAACAACATCATAAGAAAAGCATGCACTATTATGTGTTTGGGATCCTATCATATCCTCTAGTATTTCATTTAGGCACTCTCAAACTTTTAATTGAGGAAAATAACATAATACTTGATGTCATCCATCCTTTTGATGTATATATTACTTCAATTTGTTGTTGTCATGAAAAAAATTATTTGTATGAGGTGTAAGGACTAATAAATTGATTACTTGTTGCTATAACAAACATTTGATATTGTCATGAACAGGTGGGCCACCCCGAAAGTGGCTAGATGGGCCGACACTGACGCCGCCGCCCGAGAGGGGCCGGGGGCAGCAGCGTGCAAAGGGGCGGCGCCCTTACGCCGCCGCCGCCTTCCCTCTCCCGTACGATTCGGTTTGCTTCATATTCAAGTTAGGATTATCTTAGGTAATTTTTGGTGTGCAAGGGGATATCTCATCTATAAGGGAGACCCTTATTAGGAAAGAATAAATTAGGATATGCTTGTAAAAGGTATTCGATCGTATAAGGAAACCTTATAGAGATTGCTTAGATTACAAGTCCCACTAGTCGGGCTATATAAGTAAGAGGCATGTAATCTCTAGGGGATAAGCAAGCAAATAAAACATATCTATCGTTTTCAGCTCTTGGCCTCTCCACCCCCTGCTCCGCGCCTCTCCACCCCTGCTCCCGCGTCGCCGCCACCGCCGCCCCCGCACCCGCCGCCGCCTCGCCCCTCCCGGCGGCTCCTCCCCTCCATCTCGTTGCTCGAGCTGCTGTTCGTCGCCCGCCGGCGAAGGCTGCAGCCCCCGTCACGCCATCTCGGGGAGCTCCAACGGTCGAAGAACACATTGTAGGGTCAAGATGGGGACTAGAGGGGGGTGAATAGTCCTTTCTAAAACTAATTGCGCCGGCTAAACAAATATGATGCGGAATAGAAACTATTCGTTTAGCCAAGACTTCACCCCTCTAGCTATGACTCTAAATCACCTCACAAAAGGTCCTACACAAAGCAAATAAGGTGATAAGCCTAGCTTGAGCTCCTAACCGTTTCTATTGCAAGGTCACACAAACCTATGCACTAGTACTTCAAACAATGGTGAGCTCCTACACAATTCTAATGAGCAAAAGCACAAAGCCAATCCTAAGCTCACTAGATGCACTAAGGACAAGGCGACACACGCCTAACCCAAAGGCTCAAAATACTTAGCTACACAAACTAAGCAAAACAACTAACAAGCTACACAAGCTAGTAATTGCAAGAGCTACTCCACAAGCACAAGCACAAGGTATATATGAAAGTAAATACAAAGCTTGTGATTTGGAGAATGCAAACCAGAGAAGAGTAGACAAGTTGACACAGGTGATTTTTTACCGAGGTATCGGGAAGCTTGCCAACTTCCCCTACTCCTCGTTGTGTCGACCAACACCTTGGGTGGTTCCTTTGGTGTTTCACCTAGATGGTTCTTCGGTGTGATTCTCAGATCACTTGCCCCTCAAGGCACGCCCGCAAAGGCACCGCAAGACACCACTCTCAAGTGAGCCTCTCAAGGCACCGCAAGACACCACACGCACAAGGGAGGTACTACTCACCGACACGCTCTAGTAGTGTCGCTCTTCGCGATCCCAGCGAGGTGAGCACGAACCTCTCACAAATCCTCCTTCGAGCACCGCACAATCTACATTTGCGTGCTTCACGAAGTCTATTGCCACCAAGCCGTCTAGGAGGTGGCAACCTCCAAGAGAAACAAGCACATCGGCTTGCAACACGATCACCTAGTGCCACGAATGTGATCTCTCAACGCGAATGCACTAGAATCACTCCTCACTTTGATTTGGATGAACACTATCAATCACAAGTGAGTGGGTGGGAACTCTCAAGCACTCTCAAGCATGGACACAAAGTCCCCAAGGTGCTAAGCACCGACCATGGCCGACCACCACATCTATTTATAGCCACAAGCCAAAATAGAGCCATTGGGGAGGAACATGCAATTCTAGCGGGCGGCCGGGGCCCGAGCCCGGACTCATGCATGAGTCCGGTCGATGAGTCCCGATCGAACCGACAAACCCAACTTTGCCCAAAAATAGAATCCTGCGCATGCGTCCGGTCGGAGCAAACATGCGTCCGGTCCACGAAGTCCGGTGCATGCGTCCGGTCACTCCCCGAGAACGACCACGAAAAACATGCTCTCTGTTTCTTTGACCCGGAACCACACACCGGTGCGTCCGGTCGATCTGCATGCTTTCGGTCGCGGGTCCGGCCACCGTGTCCGGTCGGACCAATCGCTTTCGATAAAGCGGCGATATCTCCTTCATCCGAACTCCATTTTTGATGATCTTGGACTCTATGGAAAGCTTACTCAGAGGGCTACACAACCCACATGGTTACTTGATCCAACTCATAATAGATCAAAACAGTATTCCACTCTAAGAGCAGTCCAAGTGTCCGAGAAACACCGAAACAACTTCTCATTTGCAAATGTGCCAACACCACCAAGTGTACATCACCATGTGCATGTGTGTTAGCATTTTCACAATTATTTTCAAAGGATTTTCTCTTGCTCTTACCACGCCACTCGATCCTAACACATCATAAAGTTAGATCGCTCAAGTGGCACTAGATGACCGATATGCAAACAAGTTTGCCCCTCTTGATAGTACGGCCATCTATCCTAAACCCGGTCATAAACTTCTCTAAGCACCAATGACCGGCGAAATGAAATGCCCTATAGGTTATACCTTTGCCTTGCGCATTTCCATTCCGCTCCATCTCCAAGTGCCGATGCAACACATGCACCAACACGATCAAGAATGATATGATCCACTTCATATCATCACATGACCTTCTTGGTCCATCGATCTTGACCTCACTTGCTCTTCACCGTTGCGTCGGTCCCTCGGTGCCAAGTCTTGCCCAAGCTTCACCGCCTCACGGTCCATCGCTTCACTGCCTCGACTTGCCCTTCACACTTGCAACCGGTCCATCAAGCCAAGCCTTGTCTTGATCTTCACCACCTCGGTCACATGACTCCATGTCATGTCTCATATGCAATAAAGCTCCTTCATTGCGTCACCACATGTGAACTAATCTCCTGTGTATTATCTCAATCACACATTATTAGTCCACCTAATGTTGTCACTGAATTACCAAAACCACAAGGGACCTTTCACACGTGTCAATTCGGCCCAATCTATTTGGAATCGGCGGTGGTATCCGGAGACCGGGGCGATTCCACCACCCATGGCTTCCGAGATAAAGGAGTTCAACGTGGCCCTGGCGGCTCCTCGGCGACAAGCTGCGCCGGATCGGCAAAAGCGCTTCGACGACATGGAGGACCGCCTCCGTCGTATGCGGCACGCCTGCACCGCCTCGAGGATCCCGGCGACGTCACGGCGACCCGCTGGGGAGGGCGGCCGGCCGCGGCCCGCCGCCCGGCCTGGCCGGCCCGGTACGGCCACGGCCGCCGCCCCCCTCCCGCCTCGGACCTCGGCGTCGGCTCCGACCTGCTATCCTATAGCTTGAGGAGGCGGATGGCGGTATGCGTGGCCTTGCCGCCGTCATCGGCGTCATCCTCGGCGACCGCGGCACCGGCTGCCCTCTCCTCTCCTCAGAGCACTGCGGCCGCCAAGGGACTCTCGGCAGAGATGGCATGCCGCGGTGCCCCTGCCCCTCCCCAAAAGCGCCACCGCGGCGCCCCACTCTGTCCACATGTCTGCGCCACCCGCGGCGCCCGGCCGTCTTTGCCAGCGGCATTGCACCCCCCGCTACGTCACGGCGCCTACAAGTCCGAGGAGTTCGGACGGCACCGGCGACCCCGACCTACGGATTCGCAAGGCTGGAGCTCTTCTTGAGCTCAACTTGGACATCGACTTGGGACTACTACGTGAGTTCGCTGCCTTCCACCTCACCGGTCTTCTTTGCGGTGCGGTACATCGACTGTCCAAGAAGAAGTCCGCTCGAGTGGGGCGAGTTCACTGGCGCCGCGACATCGCCGGCCCGCCCGACACCTCGACGCCATGGGGGCATACGCCGCGCCGCCCTCGGGGGCAAGGCTGGGCGACTACATCGACGCCCGAGGTCTATGCATCACGCATGGATTTTGAGGGCGGCGCCGCAGCGCCCGACCTCTTCGTCGAGGGCTTGCGCACCTCCACTGCGGCACTCGAGTGGTTCGAGCCCGTTCGATGGAGGCCATCGACCTCGCCCGCCCGGTATAACGACGACGAGCGGGACGACGCCCGACCGCGGCGGTAATAGCCCGGGCGCCGCCACCACGCGGCTACCGGCAACATCAACGGCGACATCATGGCTGCCCCTGGTTGATCGCGCATACCGGGCCAGCGGTGTCTCGCTGTTGCTATGGGCGACATCATCGGCCTGACGTCGAACGACATGATCACGCGAGCTGCACCGCCCAACGACCAACAAGGAGCTCGGGATCATCTCCAACGCCATCGAAGCCGTGGGCTACGGCGCCAGTGGAGCCTCCACTATGGCATCGTGAGGTACTTCCACCGCTACTACATCCATCGGCCGCTTGAGCTTCTCGGGACTTCATGATGGGGAGAACGCCCCGCCGCATGGCGAGCGGTGGGCTTCCACCTCCCCAATTGCCCCGGGAGGATCAGCGGCGTTCCCGACGTCCTCCTCCTTCACCAGCACGCCCCGACGAGCGGATCGAGGGTGCCACCGATCCTCCTCTTCGACAACAATGGCGACGTCTTCTTCCGCATTGGGAACGCCACCGTCGGTGCAAAAGATGAACGCGGGAGATCCGGTTTGGGGCGCCCGTGAGCACGCCCAAATGACCTACTCACGGCTGCCTCCTCGACTTCACCTCCCCGCCGCCGTCGTCGATCCGACACGTCTACTGCAGGCGGCTCCATGCTAAGGTGGCAGTGCGGCGACCTACACCTACACGTCTCCTCCGCCCGACCCGCCCGGATGATCGAGCTGTCAGGGACCCTCGGCGCCTCCATCATGCGTCGTGCATGGGCGGAACGTCCGCCGTGCGGCCCCGCTGAGCTTCAAGTTCAGCATGTACCCGGCGACCTCCACCTCGACTTCGCTTTCGCCCGACAAGGACGCCAGTGTGCGCAGCGGCGACAACGACAAGTGCGGTCCTCTCGTCTTCTACCGGGCCTGGGTGGTCACCTCCCCGATCGGACTGCCCTCCGCCACTACATGGTGGGTTGGGGCGGCACGTGGACGCGCCGCCTCATCGAACGGTGGGGAGATGTCATGAACAGAATTGGGCCACCCGAAAGTGGCTAGATGGGCTGACACGGCCGCCGCCCGCCCGAGAGGGGCCCGGGGGGCCTTGGCGTGCAAGGGGCCGACGCCCCTTGCCGCCGCCGCCTTCCCTCTCCCGTCACGATTCAGTTTGCTTCATATTCAAGTTAGGATTATCTTAGGTAATTTTTGGTGTGCAGGGGATATCTCATCTATAAGGGAGACCCTTATTAGGAAAGAATAAATTAGGATATGCTTGTAAAAGGTATTCCGATCGTATAAGGAAACCTTATAGAGATTGCTTAGATTACAAGTCCCACTAGTCGGGCTATATAAGTAAGAGGCATGTAATCTCTAGGGGATAAGCAAGCAAATAAAACATATCTATCGTTTTCGACTCTTGGCCTCTCCACCCCTGCTCCCGCGCCTCTCCACCCCTGCTCCCGTGTCGCCGCCACCCGCCGCCCAGCGCCGCCGCCCTCGCCCCTCCCCGGCGGCTCCTCCCCTCCATCTCGTTGCTCGAGCTCGCCGTTCGTCGCCGCCCGGCGAAGCTGCAGCCCCGTCACGCCATCTCGGGAGCTCCAACGGTCGAAGAACACGTATCAATTCCGACCCAATCTAGCCGGAATCGGCCGGATATGATGTGTAAAAAGTGATAAAATGAATTTAATTTCATTTTAGATTATATCAACAGACCCATTGCAACACCAAGGGCATTTTTCTAGTTAACAATATTTTTTTATCAATTTTGTCAAACTTAAGATAAGTTGAATGAAAAAAAAAATAAAAGACTAAGATTTATATAACGGATGCAAATAGGAAACTCCTTCCAAAAAGCATGTAACTAGTTACCATTTGTTTTTCACAATTGATTGCACATACTCCCTCATCCTACAATATACTTATACATATTGCAATTGTTCTATGAGTAAAATAATCTAGTTTTAACTTCGGTATATAGAGAAAGCAGTATTAATTAACATCTATTATACCTATATTTAATAAATTTCATTTGACATTGCAACAATCTAAAATTTAGTTAAACTAAAATATAACTTATAAGTTACAACAATAAAAATTGTTATAATTCAAAACAGTGGGAGTATTTTTATAAGATAAATTGGTGTCAAGTCGTGTTTTACTGCGTGCCTCTTCCGGAAGACACACGAGTTTCACCAAAACTAGGAAACCAATTATGTGGATTGGCCATTACTTAAGGTCTTGGAAAAAGTAGAGCTCGGTATGAAACTTGAAAACCACGCTCACGGCCCGGCCCGGCCCTTATAAATACATACGACCCATTAGCAAAGCTTCTATGACACAAACATACACAAGGAGAAGCTTTTTCCCGTATTGGAGATCGGTATTAGGGGCTCGATGTCATGTGAAGGTGCCCGGCTGATATTGCCTAAAACTTCGTAACAAATTGAGCAATGGACCTTCAAATTTTAATCAGAATCTTTGGGTAGCTGCAAGAATTCGGCAACTGGCAACTACTGGTCAATCAAGAATGTACAGATGCTGCTGCGATCAAATCATTCGCGAAGCTGCTAAAGCATCCATAGAAAGGTATGCCACGGAAAAAAGTTGCTCAACATGTCAACATAAAATACATTGAAGGAAAGATAATATGGCTCATAATAACTGAAATAAAAAGTTTATATTACCTTTGCCTAGCTGTCTTAGAGCTGGTGTTAAAATTTGTATACCCCGTACTTCTCTTGAACTGAAAAGTTGCCATTTGTTTCATGAACCTGGTTCTTGTTGCGATATTTGCCAAGTCGCGTCGTATTCTCATCAAGTCCCCCGATCCCTGGAGCCATATTGTATTGTATGGGCCATGCCAACTTGACCAAGAAACTAGAAAAAGAACACAGGTGGCGGTGTTTGAGAACATCATCTAAATGACTGAATGTTTCCATGTTATTACGGCAGGAGATACTAATGTGGCCATTTCATGATAATCTTCATTCTACACAGGGTAGTGAAATGTATGGTGCAAGAGCATAGAGATGCCGTGCAATTGCAAAGCATGTCCTTGTGCTTCATTCTACATGCCTTGAGCCATATCGGCAGAGATCCATCCTATATACACCGTTCAATATATGTATATCACGAGATGTCATACCCGTACATACCACGGAATCATCTTTGCTAGTGCCATACACCTATTTTGTAACATCTGTAGACATGGTCTATACGAGAGGGGCCCACATGTAAGACAATGTGAAGGAATGCACATAAGACCAACAGATGAGGCGAGAGAGGGCATCAAGCGAGAATACGAGAAGCGAGAAACGGACACAAGGAAGGAAGCGATTCTTCCTCCTCCGTATCGAGATCATACTCAGATTATCCACTGTGATTGCTCGCGTCTCGGATTGATCTCACCGGCGGCCACGGGTTGTTCACGGTGGTATCGAGCGGGGTTCTTTGTAACAACCCGTGGCCACCGGTGAGATCAATCCGGGGCGTGAGCAATCGCGAGGATAATATCAGTATGATCTCGATACGGAGGAGGAAGAATCGCTCTTCCTTGTGTCCGTTCGCTTCTATTCTCGCTTGATGCCCCTCTCGCCTTCATCTGTTGGTCTTATGTGCATTCCTTCACATTGTCTTACATGTGGGCCCTCCGTATAGACCATGTCTACAGATGTTACAGCTAGGTGTATGGCACTAGCAGTATGATTTCAGGGTATGTACGGGTATGACACTGAATCTTCAGTCCCTCTACAGGGTAGAGTAACTCCTACCAGGTTCATCGTTGTGAACTTTTAGACTGGAAAGTGCATGGGCTCAATGTAGCAAAGGAAACAATGTCAACATCAAATGCTGGAAGGTTGACATGATTCAATCAACCGATTGTAATGAAGAATATCATTAATTTATCTCTACTGATTGGTTTTCCTGTGTAAATTGCAAATTCAACAGCCGTCAGCCGATCATAATGATGCTCACATGTAGTGATGAAATTGTTCTCTTGATTACTCTGAGTGTTTCTCGTCATACTAATGCAATTACCCTGTTCATCGTTCTGTTCAGCTGAAGGGGTTGAGGAATTAAAAAAAAAAGATCACAGACCGATATAATTTCACATGTCAGTATCAAAGAGATTGTCCTGTTAATGCAGTTACCCTGTATGTAATGCATCTTAAAAAATTCCAAGCACTGTCAAACTCAGCTTAAGTTAAAGAAAAGTATTATGTCTGGCATGTTACTGAAGACACCATACATGAGAACAATATTCCAAAGTTCTGTAGAGAAGGTTATCAGGCTATCGAAACCATACATGGGACTAGAGAAACCTTACCAATAGCAACATCAATAACTACTCCATCCTTGAAACAGTTGGTTTAATCTGTGAAGCATTAAATCTAAAATGCAGCAAATGATTTGACTGACAAGAAGGTACCGAAGTAGTGATTAGTGAACAATAAGCCTTTGTAGCTCTTCAGTAGTGATTAGTGAAACAATAAGCCTTTGTAGTTACCTTTTCCAACAAAGGCAAAGCTAATACAAATCAACTGAGCAAACTGGTAAATATGGGTGAAGCTCTAAAAAAAACTGGACGCTAATGTTTTTTTCTCGAATACAAAAGATTTGCGCATCTTTGTATTTAAGAAGAAGAGTTTTTACACCGCCGCGAGGCGCGTTTGGGAGGGTAAGATTTACAATAGGTACCGTCTCCCTTGTCATTTTACACATGGTGATTGCTAAACTTGCTAATTCCCTAGGTGGCGTGCCCCGCCTCTATGGTCAGCGATCCGCTTAATTTTGGCGAGGAATTGCACGCTAGTGGCCGCCGTTCGGAAGAATCTCGCTTTTCTTTCTTTTCAAAGCTCCCATGCACTAGGGCGAAGAGGGTGTCTGCGCCCTTCCTCTTCCCCTCGTGCCACCTCCGTCTCCACCGCTCCCACCGGTCGAGGATGGATCCCCACCCACACGTGGAGGCGTCAACCCCGGCGTCGCGGGATGGTCCACGGATGTGTCCGGAGAAGGAGCGGCGGTGATGGCGTGGTCGATGGTTTCAGTCTTGATCACAAAGGTAGCACTCGTCGGCGCATCTAGCCCGTGGCGGGTGCCTCTGTCTGTGGTCAGTGCCTCCTCAGGAGAGCCAGCCATAGGAAGATCGACATGTAACGGCGCCCAAGTGCTCCAGACCCGAGTGCACCCCGGGATCGGGTGGGACGACAGGTGTAGGGCCCCAGTAGGCCGATCCGGAGGAGTAGGTCCCCGCTTTGGGTCCATTTCCACACCAAGCGGTCGGCGTTGTTGTCGAGGACTTCCGGCTCGACCAAATCCCGAGACGCCCGGTATTGCTGTGTAGCGGGGACGAAATGCCTCCGATAATCTGTCATACCCATGCGCGTCCCTGCAACTAGACGCTAATGTTAACTCCAGTATAAAACTAAATGCTGAAAAAGGGCCTACACGGACAAGGAGACACTTAGGGCTATCACCAAAGCAGCTAAACGTTCTCTCCACAGTAAGATATATGCAGCAGTGACAGAACTACAAAGGCACAACTCTAGTTCTCAGTTTCCAGTTCAAAGATTGAGAAACAAAGAAATGATTTCAGAAATGCTAAAAGTTCACATTACACAACAAAGGCACGAAACACCGAAGAAGAAGCATTTCCCTGCACGTATTAGGCCCTGTATCAGCTGACATTGCTGACCTCATCAATAGCAAAACTCAAAGAGGCCGACCAACCAAACTTGAGAAGGGCATTCCAAGTGATGGAGACTAGTAATGGAGGTTTTCGCCAAGAATGGATGGTTGCTTTCTAATAGGCTTAGAGCTTAATTTATTTATAGTCTCCCATACTTTGATGTTTTTGTGAGCTTTTCTTCATCAGTTGGTGGCTGCTGAAACGTTGTAATAATGAATGGTTAAGTGCAAAACTCTTGCAGAGGCGGAATAAATTTCCTTTATCTAAAAAAAACCCACACCTGTGAGATCGAATCAAACAAGCACAATGTACTTATTGTCAAAAAAAAAAGCACAATGTACAAATGAAATACAGAAGGCTGACTGAGGTCACGACGACGGCAATCAGATTGGCTAGTTTTCCACACTGTACACCAGAAGCAATGAGCCCACAGATTTCAGAAGAACAAGCAATGAGCCACGGACAAGCCACAGCCCACAGATTTCAGAAGAACAAGCAATGAGCCCAGGATCTGTCGCCCGTTTCATTTCAACTAAAATTAATCATTGTCAACTAACCAATCAGGATGTACACCAAACGAGGGTACCTACAGAGTAGAGACTACAAGTTCAGGAAGTTAGTGTCCCCGAACAGCTCGGCACAATCAGGAATCCTACTGTCAGTATGAGCTGCTGTGGGATGGCGATCCCGGTTTCCCCTGCTTCGACTTGGACAACGACTGGCTGCCGCCGCTAGTAGTGGCACGCCGTGCGCTCGTCAGCTCCTTCACGACGGCGGCCATGGACGGCCTTTGGCTCGCCTCCCTGGCCGCGCACCGGAGTGCCACCGACAGGACCTTATGCACCTCCTCCATCTCCACCGTGCCGAAGACTTCCTCCATGAGGGCTGGGTCGCAGACGGCCTCGATTTTGTCGGTGCCGTTCAGTGTGGACGACACCCAGCCGACTATGTCCATGTTGTCCGGGAACGAAGGATCCACCGCCTTCCTCCTGGTGAGCAGCTCCAGTAGAACCACGCCGTAGCTGTATACGTCAGACTCCATGCTGCTCTTGGTGGAAAACGCCAACTCTGCAAGACAGCGTATGCTCATTAGGTATGCATAGGTGTGTATTCTGATCTCTGAAGACCAAATTTTCATAGTTTCAAGATGACAAGTACACCAGCAGATCTTATGAGTATAGTATATGACATGACAGTATCTGACAAATTGAATATCCAAATAATATATACTTGTATAGTGAATTTCTTTATCCAGGGGGATTAACTGTTTGTAAGCTTAATCTTCTATGAAAACTTCTCAGATGTAAAAAACTTCTGAGATGTAATTTGTAATGTGTATGCTTGTACTCGAATTACTGGAAAGTACACACAATTCTAGTAATGGAGATTTCTGCTTTAGCTACACGAGACGTTAAAGAATCCAATATTTCCAATCAATGTATACATGCCAGTGAGGATAAAAGTCATGTGCTTTGTTTCAACCATACCTGGAGCCATATATCCAATGGTGCCAACGATTCCAGTGGTCTGTGAAGCAGAAGAAGGCTGGTCCATGAGCTTTGCAATGCCAAAATCTGAAATATGTGGCACCATGTCCTTGTCCAGCAGTATATTACTTGGCTTGATATCACGGTGAATGATTGCAGGGCGACAGTCATCGTGAAGATATGCTAACCCATGGGCAGTACAGAGAGCTATGTCATACCTCACACACCAGTCCAAAGTTGGTGCTGGCTGAGTTATATGCAGAACATCATGAAGGCTACCTTTTTCCATAAAATCATACAGTATGAATCCATTTTCACTTCTAAACCAAAATTCTTTCAGCTTTATCAAGTTTCTGTGCTTAATTTTTCCTAGTGTCTTCAGTTCTCTAACCATGCTTTTGTATGAACCTTTGCGTGCAGAAATCACAAGTTTCTTTATAGCATAAACATCTCCCGACCTCAGTGTTGCCTTGTAAACAGTTCCGTGAGAACCTGTACCGATGATATACTTGTCATCAAAATTTTCAGTAGCCTCTATAAGCTCATTTAATTTAGATGAGGAACCTTCAAACATATTACTGACTGCTTCCTCACTATTCTTCTTCCGATCTCGAGATTTCAGAAGGATGCAACAGAGTATAAGTACCAGAACTGCTCCCACAAATAATGAACCAAGAACTATGAGAACAATTTTGAATCGGCCATGCACTCCTCTTTTCTTTGACCCACTGCAAGATTTCAAAACATTAGCTCCCATGCAAGAAGAATCACTGGTGCTGCAAGAGATACAGAGGCCTGGGTTTCCATTAAAAAAAAGAATTTGGTGTGGAACTCAGAAACTTCAGAAGATTATCTGGGACTGGTCCACTAAATTGGTTGTAAGAAACATTCAAGGCATGCAAAAAACCTAGACTTCTCAATGCCACAAGGCCTCCTGTAAGATTATTAAATGACAAATCTAAGTTTTGCATGTCCACCAAATTACCCAATTGTGGTGGACTATCACCAACTAGACCATTCCTACTAAGGTTCAAAGCTGTATTCAGTTTGACAAGCTGTCCTAATGATGAAGGGATACTACCCCAAGAATATTTCCACCAAGTTGCAGCTCAATAAGCATTTCCAATTGGGGAGAGACTCAGGCAAGCCTCCACTGAATCTGTTGTCTTGCAATCGTAGTTGTGTCAGAAACTTCAAGTCGGTTAGTGTGCTGAGGGCCGAACCATTCAGAGAGTTAAAACTCAAATCCAGAGAATACAACTTGGAGCAACTGGAAATTTGCACAGGGATTGAACCATGTAATATGTTGTGTGAGAGGTCAAGTCTTTTTCAGATTCACTAAGTTTCCAATTTCAGGTGGTATTGCCCCAGAAAGCTTGTTCTCTGACCAGTTTATATCAGTAATGTTTACACATCGGCTGAAGCTTGCAGGAATGTTACCACTTAAGGAATTGTGGCTCAGATCCATATAACTTAGATTTGCACAGTTTTTGAATTGTGGAATAGACCCATCAAGGTTATTGTTTGTGACAATGAATCGCTCCAGACTTGGGCAGTCCACAACATTGGATGGGATGCTACCGTTGAGACGATTAAACCCCAAGTCCAGAATTCTCAATGCTTTTCCTGAACAAATATTTGGCGGGATACCACCAACAAAACTGTTATTTGTGAAATCTATCTGCACCAAGGGGCTATTAACACCCAACTCCTGTGGTATGACTCCACTGAAGGAATTATCAAACAGTGTAATGTTCTGCAGGTGCTTCAGCTCAGCTACCAATGAAGGTAGCTTCCTGTGAATCTATTGCTATAAAGAAGGACGCTCTCGAGGGTTTTGATACTCCAAATATTCTCAGGGAACTCTCCCATGAGATGATTCTCAAACAGAAACAGCCTTGACAGGTTCCGTAAATTTGCCAACCCTTTAGGAACAGTGCCCTCCAGCTGGTTTGCATCCAACTCTAGCCACTGCAGCAACCCGACACTTACTAATCTCAGGAGGGATTGGCCCAGACAGGGAGTTCTGAGAAAGTAACAGATGTGTGAGGTTGCTAAAAGAGCCGAAAAGATGGAATTGTACCAGACAAACTATTATTGACAAATCCGAGTTGTTGCAAGCTCCTGCAATTCCCTAGCCATGATGGAATTTCACCCTTTATATAATTGAATGACAAGATGAATATCTCCAGCTTGCAGTTCTTCTCAAAACTGAAGGGAATCTCGCCACTGAAGCCATTGCTAGTGGCATCAAAAACCCTGAGGCCTCTGATCTCACTCAAGGTTTCTGGAAGACTGCCACTCAGTTGATTATAAAGAAGATAGAGCTCCTCCAACTTGGTGCAGTTGCCGATTGAACTGGGCAGAACTCCAGACAACATATTTTCATACAACCACAAGGACTTCAGGCTTGTCATTTCACCAACTGAGAAGGGTATCGAACCACTGAGCTGATTGCCATGTAGGTACACTTGCTCCAGAAACTGGTTCTTGAACAACTCCTCCGGTATTGTTCCATTCAAAGAATTGTAGTAGAGTGATAGTGATGACAATTTCTTGAGATTTCCCATTGATGATGGTATATTGCCAGAAAGCAAGTTTTGGGACAGATCCAGTTGTCCAAGCATACTGCAGTTGCCCAATTCTAGAGGGATCAAACCAGATATGTTATTACCATATAAAAGAGATCTTGCAGGTATTTGAGACGCCCTATTTCTGGTCCTAAAAAACCTGAAACCTCTGATGATGATAGGTCAAGAGAAATGACTCTGCTCCTTCCATCACAACTAACACCGTACCATGTACAAGGATTTGCACCAGAACTCCAGTTGGATCTTATGGCATTTGGTAGTATGAGGCTTTTGGACAGAGCAAGAAGAGCTAGGCCATCTGAACTCATACCCTGTGAGGTTGAAACTGACACGAAGAATACAAAAACCAATGCCAGAAAACCAGCTTCATCTTGTCCCTGAAAATTTTGCATAGAAATCAGCAGAAGATCATTTCCCCCTCCTATGTACAAGTAGTTTCAACGCAGCAGGCAATGCATGTATGAACAGTTGTCATCAACCAAAAATTTGGCATTGCAACCAAAAATTTAATTAAACTAGAAGTTACTTTTCTTTTTTGAAACATACAAGTTACTTATTTTTTCTAATAAAAAGTTGGTAGAAATCCTTTTTGTAACATTATCAATCTTGAAGGAAGCCGCGCCTACTATTATGGGACACATACGAACACCAAGTAGTAGAATGTACTCATGTAAAAACATAATAATATATAGTATGACAGAAGAATATACTCATAATAAATAAATAAATAATAAATAAATGGGTTTGGTTACTAGAGGCCCCCAAACTGCCAGGCACACCTACCGGTAGTTTCAATAATCATTACCGTGAGAGAAGCGAAATGTAAATATGGCAAAACCAAAACCCAATGGTAAACTTAATAATAATTAATTGATATATATAGTACTCAGGACGCTGGATGGTTTCCGAAGCCACTGCAAATGCGGCAGGAAGACGGAATCTCACAATTTTCCTAAAAGGGGTCAGAAACTGTGTTTATGACGGGCTTCATAATTTCTTATTACTGGAGAAGATACGACAACTAATCAACGAGATGGGATCCGATCTCGAACTCAGAAGCATTTCCCCATTTCCAAAAGAATGGGCACCACCACCACAACATGGGCTGATGGGCGCCTCGATTGCAATTGCAAGCGAGAAATCCTCTGCACTACTACTGCGCCGACGGCAGGACACAAGAATTAACAAGCTTCCTAGGCAGAGAAGAAGCATACCGTTCCAAAGGTAAACCGGCACCCAGGAAAGTTGATTTGATTTCAGTGGGCTACAATTGAAACAGCCGTCGAATTCGCTTCGTTCCTCAACAACACTCCGCTCACTTAGGGCCGCCAAGAACCCAATAAGCACTATTACTACCTACCAAGCAGATGCGAATGCAACAGACAAGACGACAGCAGGAAGGGTTCCGAACGAACGAAATGAAGGAGCGGCGGGTGGCGGTTCCTTGGTTCAAACAAAACAACAAGCAATACACAACACAGCATCGAGGGAAGCGAGTGAGCGGCGCTTACCGGAGACGGCAGCTCGGTGCGCCCGCGGCCGCTGCGGGCGAGAGGAGAGGATCCTGGGGAAATGGGGGCCGGCAGGCGCTGCTGCTCTAGTTTTCACTAGTAGCACTAGAAGCATCCATGGCGGACGAGAACGAGAGAAAGAGAGAGCACCGGCAGCAGCGCGTGAACTGTTAGGCGGCCGAGGCCGGTGGGCGAAAGCCGTTTTAGACAACAGGCGCCGCCTGCCTTCCGGGTGGTTGTTGTTGCGGTAATCAGGCGGTTGGGGAGATCCGTTCACACGGTACACACCGGGAGCGAGGGTGCTGCGCCTGTCGACACGTATGGCGCGATCCGCGTGCGGCTGGCTGCGGGTTGGGTAGGGACGCGTCCACGGTCCATGGACTTGCGTTGCGTTCGCACGCTGTGGGGCTGTGGCCTGCGCGGCGCAGGTTCACACGGGAAGTTCGCTTCAGACTGGCGGCATTTTTAATCGGAGAGTTTGGGGCATTTCTAACTGTTTATTGTTTTTCTAATCTATTAGTTACGTGGATGTATTAGTTAGTCAGCAGCTCTGTTGTAAGTTTTTTTTTTTTAATCACAAGTATTGCAACGGTTCTGTATAGGTCAATTCGTCTTATATTTATTTTTATTTATTAGATAGACGTAGCAAGTTTGCTGTTCCGGCGCATATACATACGTCACCCGGGGGCGCAAAAAGTTTACTTTGAATGAAGCGGAGCCCACGAGTAGTTAGAGCATAGCAATACTGGTTTGGCAATTTCCCTATTTGCCAAATCTAAAATGCAAATGTCAAGTCAAAAAAGTCATCTCCAACAGTTTTGGTAATTTGGGCTTTGGCAAAAAAAAAAGTGGGCCCGAACGCACCCGATGGAGTTGGAATTTGATCGCGACGTGGCTCGATCGTCGCTTCTTCGTCTAGCGATGCTTTCCAAGGCGTGAAAAAGGGGGGGAGACTGCGGAGCCGAGCAGAAGCGTAGGAACAATCATCGTTTCTGAATTCGAGGTACCAACAGAACGCGGGAGGGAAACTGCCGAGCCGGCGACCGCGAATGCCAAAGGTGTTGTCCTTTGGCAAAAATGTCAAAGGAGGGGAATATTTGCCAAACTTACTAAAATGACAAACCGATTTGCAAAACCGTTGGAGCATCGTTTTTCAAAGCATTTTGGCAAAAAAATGCAAATGTCAAACTCATTTGCAACACTGTTGAGATGCTCTTAGAGAAAACGATGCATATCTGATTCATTCTTTTTTTCGGAACGACGCTCTAGTCATCTTTAAGCTAAATGCAAGCTTTATCTATATATCAGATATCAGATGGCATAAAAGCATTTTCATGTGTGTTTCTTAAACACGATCTCTAAATCATCATTTAGACTAAGAGTCATTTGAATAAACTGTTTTTTTATTGAAGAATAAACTGTTTTTATATATATTTTATTTTCAAATATCTTCTCTATGTCTTATGCATAGTGCAGAGCTAGCCTCGTTCTCTATCTTAAACATATATTCAACTACCTATCTTAAACAGAGAGCTAGCAAGAAATATTAAACATTTATATCTCTAATAAATAAGTTTATTGTGAAAACTATATTCAACGATCTATCTAATCATACTAAAGTAGGAAAAAGTTTAATTAATACAACATGCTTTAATGGCGCCCTGTGGGGTTAGAAGAATT
Source organism: Hyparrhenia diplandra (assembly GCA_015847255.1). Lineage (NCBI taxonomy): Eukaryota > Viridiplantae > Streptophyta > Magnoliopsida > Poales > Poaceae > Hyparrhenia > Hyparrhenia diplandra. The sequence continues at coordinate 215,348 of JADLZK010012727.1, forward strand.
GTACGTGAACGCACCCAATAATCATACTAATTATTATATATCATGACTGTTAATACTTTTAAAAATCTATTTAGTCAACACTGAAAATGTCTAAATTAATTCTCGAAGGAGTACACTTGAGTAGATGAGTAGAGTATGGATCGTCGTATCATTCATTTGCCTTCCGGACCGGAGCAGCATGCGCGCGTGTACAGCCGTACGCCCGTGCCCGTGAACAGTGCACACGGCTGAAGTTTTTGTTTGCTCGGACGGTCACAACGCCCGAGCATATCAGTTTGTCTTTTGCTCCATGAGTGGACCACCATCGAGCAAGCTTTTTGCCCGTACGCTTATTACAGCCGTGCCCGTGTATGTACACAAATGGATTTCTCGAGCCAGCTTTATGGTTGAAAAATGAGGTCTGAACAGTGATCCCACTGTTAGACGTGTGATCGGCAGCTCAGCTAGCTGCTGAAAAGTTGCACAAGAGAAGCGTGCGCGCGTCTATTCCTTCCTACAGACTATGGCATGGCCTAACTGTCACAGCAAGTGAAGCGTGCACTCGATGGAAAGCAGAACATGTGCGGCCGTGACATAGACATTAGTGGTACCGACCACTATCGTAAAGAATAAGTTCTACCGTACCAAACGGGCCTGTTCTGGATTTAGTCTAAGCCAAAATTTACTAAGTTTGACTAGTTTACAGATAGAGCGATAGTGATATGGTAGCATAAATGGGCTCAGATATGGTAGCATAAATATCAGTACTTTTTAATTAAGTCTAGCTAGCTTATATTCCACTACTACTAAATAGAACTTCCGTGGTGGTTTTTTTTTTTTTTCGTGGCGGTTTTAGAACCGCCAGCTAAGGTCACGAAAAATCGCCGGATTAAACGTGGTGGGTTATTTTGATGGCAAAAACCGTCATATGGTAAATATTAACGCGTGGCGGTTTTTAACAAAAACCACCACGGTTAATTAAAAAAGAAAAAAAAATAAAAAAGAGAGAGAAAAAAATTAAAAAAAGAAGAAAAAAATCAAACCCTAACCTAACGGGCCTCCCGGTCCAAACCCACCCTTAATGGGTCGCCGCCGCGGCCGGGATGATCCGCGCCGCCGCTGCCGATCTTACCGCCGGCCGGCCGGGGCTGGTCGCGGCGCGAGCCGCCGGCGTCGCTCGCCCCGCCCGTCACGCTCGTCGCCGCTGCCCGCCCCGGTCGCGGGGAAGGTGGCGGGAGGCCGCGATGCGCTGCCCGCCAGGCCGGACGCCGCCGGGCCGCGCTGCCGCTGGGCTGCGTTGCGCCGCCTTCGCCGGGTCGCGCGCCCGGGCCGATCCGGCCGCAGATTCGCCGTCCGCGGTGGCGTCGGGGCGGGGTTCCTTGGCGCGGGCGCGTCGGGCGGGGCGCGTGGAGTGGTGGAGTGGTGGCGTCGGGAAGAGAGAGGGGGAGTGGGGATGAGAGAGAGTAGTCCGAGGGAAATGAGAGAGAGAGGGAGCGGTGGGAGTGGTGGGAGTTAGGTTTGGTGGTGTGCCCATATATATAAAGAACTCGGTAATGGGCTTTGTTGGGCTACAATGGGCCAATATTAACGGTGGCGGTAATTTGATGATTAATGTTAAAAATCGTCACGGTTAATCTATTAACCGTGGCAGTTTTTCCTTGGACAAGGCTTTGCCAAAGCCATCTATTTTCCGTGACGGTTTCTTAAAAACCGCCACGGAAAATCTTTTCAAACATCGTGTAAAATCAACTCAGAAAAGTTGTTCTTAAAAAATAACTCCCTACCCAATGCCTTCGTCTCGTCCACGAGAGTGGCAACAACCCGGAAAGTGTAACACATGAGAGAGAGAAGATTACCATTTTTTATGGATAGATCATATCGTATACATATAGATGACTAACTATGGCTATGAACTCCAATAACCTTGAAAACCTATTTATATGGGTCTATAAAGGTTGACACAATAGATATGACTTTAATTTTGTACATTGTGGAAAGTCAAAGTGCGCATATAGATAGCATAGCACACTGGACAAAACACAAAAGGTGAGAAGGGAGGACGGAACGTACAGCTCCAGCCAACTGAAGTCCTGCTTGCGTTGTTGTTGCAGCAGACGAAGATGGCAATTGCTACGGTCTTTCGAAATCATTGTGGGACCGTTTATTTTTTCCGATCAAACGGCCCACGATCATCAATTACTTCCTAGGAGGTAATATTATTTATTTAAATTTTTATTCTATAAAATAGGGTAATTCGGTTGGTGCATGCGTGATCTCGTGGTAATTCCTAGCGTTGATGCATGCATGTGTGAATCTGTAAATTACTCCTAACAGTGCATGCATACGTGACACAATTTTGTAGTGTGTACCGTGCATGCATGTTAGCGTGTGTACGTGACATAATTTTGTAATTTGTAACGTGTGTGTATGCATGTACCCAGTGGCCGTGCATAAAGCGTGCATGTTAGCAAACGTACAATTAGTTTACGTGGCCATTACTTGGCTTTATTACTATTTTTTTATGAGGTGCTACTAAATAATTTGTAAGGTGTCTATGCATATATATACGTGTGTGTGTGTCGGATGGAGAAATGACCAAAATAACAAGTGTAGATCGAGAAGTTATGAAACTTTGTAATTGACAAGTTTTTTATTTGAAATTATCTTGTTACACAAAACTACGTTTGCCTTTTTAAATTTTGAAATTTAAATCTAAAAAGTAAAAAGGGTATTATCATAAGAAATTTGAATTTAAAATTTGTAAGACATAGTTTGGATAGAATTAATATGTGTGGACATTTATTATGCCTCATATTGCTATTATTTTATCACCTTTTCTTGTGAACATTTGAAAATTTGAATTTTAAAAAATGACAACTTTAGACGTTATTTCGGAATCTGACAAAGCCGTATCGGCGGCGCCGCCCGAGGGACACGAGGGACGGCTCCGTGGTTTATGGTCCGGTGGATTTCTGTCAAAAAAAAAAAAAATCTCTCATGAATTCCTCTCCTCTGCATGCGGCCCGTGAATAGGGGGTACAGGGTTTTTGTTTTTTTGTTTTATTTCATTTATTAATTCATTTAGTAATTAGTTAGGATTCCTCACCTCTGCATGCATGTGGGAAAATCCCGTGAATAGGGGGGGGATTTTTTTTTATATATTTCACTTAGTAATTTGTCAAAATTATAAAAATCAGCCGGTCCGGATCGAATAGAGATATTACCTCCTAATAGGTAAAACGAGTACCTGAGCATTGCGCGACGAAGATCAAGGTAGTACGTACAGTCAGCTGCTGCTTTGACGCTTTGGCACTTGGCCCCCGGCCCCGCGCGGGTACTTAAAAAGCGAAGTGCAAGCCAGCGAAGCGCGTCACAACGACTTGACTCCTCATCAGGGCCATGATCGCCACAGATCGTCGTCGGTCTGGTCGTGTGCGTTCTAACTGTAAATTATTAAGCAAAGAAAGCAACGGAACGTAACGACACCTCTCGGTATGTGACAGTATCTTCACTCTTGTGTGTATATACTTAGTAGCAGAGAATATGAGCATCAGAGCATGGGTTCACATTCACGAGTCACGACACGCAACAAATGGAATAATGCATGTCAAAACGGATCCTCAAAATAGTATAGTATGTAGCAGCTTACCAAACCTCACAAGTCAAGCATATCGATCGTATTCTCATCTCAGAATCCAGAAGCCGAACGCATAATAGTACTAAAAAAGTAGTATTTACTACTACGTGTTACTGTGCTGCCACGTACCAGGGGGTGACGGCGGAGCGTGCGTGGCGAAGGTAGCCTTCTGTTGCGTTGACTACTTGGCACTCCGCGAGCGAGAGGCGAACGTCAGCACAGTGAATTGACTTTTTTTTTGTCGAAAGAGTGAATTGACTTGTACACTCCGCGTGCGAGGATGCGTTCCAACTGTAGAATAATCAGAGAAAACAACGCAATGGCCCTGCGCCATGTGCGGATGTGCCGTGCCTGCTGTTTCTCTCTCACAGCAGCAGATCGAGCGTCATGCTCATGCCTTCTGTTTTCCAGCGCCTGAGATGCGAGACGACCGACTGCAACGCGTTAGTTGGTTAGAGCATCTCCAATATCGTTTTAAGCTAACGCGTTACTAATATAATACTGTGCGTGTCAGCGTGACACGCTGCTAGTTAATTAGCAGGAGTGCGTCATACTCAACGCGGCATCCCGGCTGGAGAACAAATGATCGGCATGGACGTGGCTGGGTTTGGATGGAGGCTGTAGTAGCTATGGGCGCAACCCTATATAGCTGCTTCTCAGTTCTCGCTATCTAAGGGAACTCACAATACAGACTCTACCATAGAGTCTAGCATATTTATTACCATCATATTTATTGTCTTTTTACTGATGTGACAAAGATATTTATGGAAGAGAGAGGGAGAAAAAACAAGACTCCAAGTCTTATTTGGACTCTAAGTCTACGTTACCCAATGTAATAAATAGTTTTTAGACTCTATGGTAGAGTCCGCATTATGAGTGCTCTAATGTCATTGCTTGACGGGGAGTCAATCGGCGGAACTGTTGTTCACACTATTAATGGATCGATATGCAGTGGACAATGGCCCGTTTGGCACAACTTCTCAAGCTGTTTCCGGCTTCGTTTGCCATCACGGGGAGTGGGGGGCAAACAACTTCACCTGTGAATCCCCCGCAAAACGCAATCTCACGGGGGCCAACACCGTTATTGAAGCTAAAAATACCAGCTTCATCCCGCTTGCTCGACATTGGTGGGCCCCCGAGTGTGGACATGGGCATGGGCACAAAGGCGGTCGGGGAGGGCGGGTCACCGAGGCCGGCGCTTCGCCCGGGTCGCGACCGCCCGGGCAGGATGGGGGACGTGGCGCCGAAGACTCATGCCACGGACGCTCCGCTGCAGCCTTGAACGGTGTGCGGACACGAGGCGTGGCGCTGAAGCGCTACCGCCGACAGCGGCTTCGCCAAGCCGCCGCCCGACCGGGGCATGGGCACCGAGAGTGCGGTTATTTGGAGGCCGACATTGGATGTCACCACTGGATGCACGAATCGCCGTGGGGCGTGGCTCGCCATCAAGGGCGAAGGTACATATACATTAGGGGTGCAAATGCACCACCCAAAAAATACAAAAATAGTGATTATGTTCAAAATTTCATCATATATGGACCTCCCATGGAAGATGTTTATGCACCCACAAGCTAAGTGCACCACCCTCTAATTTACTCTAGCCGCCCATCGCTTTCGCCATGGCACGGCCGCACAGCTCCAGCGAGAATCGAGAAGAAAGAAACACGACTCGTGGGCCCGGGGCTTCATAAACGTCGGGTGCGGCCTCGAGGCTCGCGGCCATAGAAGCACGGCGCCGAGGCCACGCAAGCGCTCGCATTTCTCGCGCCCATGAGACAGCGTACTAGGGTCTGGGAGGGAGAAGATAAAGAAACATCCAATGGAAGGAGATAATTAAAGGAAAAATAGAAAAATAAAATAACCAGATGTAATATGGTAATTTAATCTTTGATGCACAAATGAAGTTGTTTTGCCAAATAAAGAAAGAAAACAGCTCAACTTCGTAGCATGAGCTGCTCATAGTGCTAAATAAAAACAGTTTTAGTGATGAAGCTGAGTTGTGCCAAAAGCGGGGCCTATATATAATCATTCATGTTGACGGACCGGACACCCACTCCTCCTAACGGCTCTTCATTTGCTGAAAACATTTGTCTACTTTTGCTGTAGGTTCTAAGCGTTCAGAAGCATTTAAAATACTGTCTCACTTGTACACCAGGATTCATACCGCTGAGGAGAAATTGCTGAAGTGAGGATTCATACAGTTATATATGTTCCAATACTACTCATGGAGTCATGGTTTTCTTCGTCCGTCTTACCTGTTTAGTTGGTGAAATATTTTGGGTTAAAACTCTTTGTAGACTTTTTCGTTTGTATTTGTTAATTATTGTCCAACACTAACTAGATTCAAAAGATTCGTTTCACACTTTTTAGTCAAACTGTGCAATTATTTTTTTTATTTAATTATATTTAGTACTCTGTTTATACGTTAAAAGATTTGATGTGATGGGTACTATAGCACTTTTTTGGTTCACTTCTCATGAAGTCAACACACCCGAGATCCATCGATGAAGGCTGTTGAAACTTCGAAGTCTCGAACACGGGGTTAAGGGATATCCGCCTAGGCGTGGCCCTAGGGGAGAAACGGGGAAACTGTAATAAATGTGTACAAACTTAATAATAAGTGTTTATAATTGGTACTCACCAACCATCCATAAGGGGGAGGTCACCCCTATTTATAGTTTTACAATTGTCTAGGAATACAAGATTACAAGTTTGCCCTTCAATATTCCTAGCATATTCCCTCCCTTCCAGACACAGCGCGGGGACCTTCTCGTACTTGCGCTCCTCGTGCGGCCTCCCCTCGAAGGGCCCTCGCCAGGCTGGCCTGAGTCCGTTTGACCGGATCTCCGCCAGTCCTCCCTTAGGTGCTGGCTCGAGTCTCACGTGAAGGTGTCGACCTCCGCTTGCCTTCGCCGCGCGGAGGCCGGGCCTTTGGCTTCTGAGGCGCCATCTGTGAGAAGGTGGCGACCTCCAGCGCCGCCTCAGCCGCGGCGGCGAGACCTCCGTCGGCCCGGGTGGCGGAGGTTCCCAGCGTTAGGTCCCTTCCTGAAAATCAAAGAGATAGGATAGGAACAAAACTCTGCATTGTTAGCGAAGGTCGTCGTGTACACTTGGTGACCTGAACACCTCCGCCTACTTGCCGGGATCCGTGTCCCAACAAAGGCGTCTGAAGTCTGAACCCAAAACTCTCGAATCTGGACGACTGAATCAGCAACCCGCACAGCTAACTGTTGACAGGGATGTGGGCACGTCTCTGGTTTTTGACAGATCGGCTATAAAGCGCGACCAGTACTGGTGTCGTCAAGACCATGAAGATGATGGTCGTTGCTGATTGCAGTTCATCGTTATCGCTACCTAATGGCATAAATGGACACTATTACTACTGGATTCAGTGGACAATATTCAAGTTGACGCCATTTAAGTTCATCCTAATGGTTCTTCACTTGCTGGAAGCATTTATTCACTTTTTCTGTGGATGCGGACATCCACAATTATAATAAGATGATCTGCTAGCTACGTTATCTACTGATGTGAAGGTGAGAGACAAAAGTAAAACTATTTTATATTATTAAACCCACATGCTTCTTCCACATGTTCTTGGGCTACGTAAAATAGTCTTGTTATTTGTTTGTAGCTAGTGACTACTCTCCCCTACTTTTTTCTTGTCACGTTATATCTAGCTAACCATTGCGAACACCCTAAGACTAGTCATAGTTAGTCCGGCTCACGCTTTCAAGACTCTTGAGAATAGTGAGGAGTTTTGCTGGCGCCAGTGTTTTTTCTCTCCCACATACGAGAGGTGGTTTCGACCTGCCAGCTACACTCCTCGGTCTGGTCGCTCCACAACTTCCGACCGAGCTCACTCTCATTGAGTATGCGAACACATGGTTGATATTTGTCACATGTGCTCGGTTTTGTGATGGAGTCATTGTCAACGATCAACATTCTCCTTCTATTTTCTTTTATTTCTTCTATGTTTCGGCTATGTTCACCGGCACACGTGGAGTGTGTCGAAGGCGGTCTCTTGGTTCGTGTTGTGCAGGTGTTGAGCTCGGAGATGGTAGCTGCGGAGAGGTGAAGGTACCAAGGAGGGCGTGCGGGCCGACCGGACCGTGGAGGTGAAGGACGGACGTGAGGCTTGGACCGACGGACCGGGTGCCGGGGTGGCTAGCCATAGAGGCGACATCCGGGACATCGACGGATGCAAGAGGGCGTGGCGGGGCGTGTCGATCGAGTCAAGGCGCGTGCGAGGCGAGGCGAGGGGAGCTCGGATGACTTGGCGACTTCGGGCGGTCAAGGCGGGCGGTGACACGTGTCCGAGGAGGTTTGGTGGTTTGTCCTCAAAACCATCGGCGCGGGTTTGGTGGTTTGGGCCTCAAAACCACAGCGCTGGTTTCGCGGGTTTGGGCCTCAAAACCGGAGTGTTCCGGGCGGACGGAAGGGCAAGACGTGGCGGCATCGGTGAGGTTGCGTGGAGGCAAGGCTACCGATGAGGGAGGCGCGGTGGCCGTCGGATCGATATTACCGAGTCGACGGAAATAGCCTTAGGGTTAAGAAAAATCGACTCATGTATCTAGGGGTAGTTTAGGCAGAGGGAATTGGGGCTATATAGCGTAGGCATACCCCTTCATCCTCCCTTGCCTCTCATTTTGTTTTTCTAGCTAGAGTTTCCGGAACAAAGGTGTGAGAGGTCCACTGGGTTGTATCGAATCTTTGCGAGCAAGGGCTAGCTCGAGTAGCCCGTGCCATGGTGGCTTTTGGATCGATCGATCGGTGTTTATTGTTCATCTTGTGCTGCGATTTTCGTTCTTCGTGTGTTCATCCCGAGTTCTTCCTCTCCCCCTCTATTCTCCTCGCGATTTCTTAGTTTCCGCACCGTTTGATCTCGTTTTTCTTGCCTTGATTCGTGCTAGGGCGTGAGAGGATCATTTCATCGAGTGGTTTGAGCTAATTCCTCACGAGCACGCCAGATCGGGGCGAGTTTTGTCTCGAGATCATCTTTTTTGGGTGCGTTCTTCGTGTGATCGCGATTTCTCTCGATTCACTCCGTCAAACTCGAAATTTCCAAAGGGAAAATGGTCACCCACATGCCTAGATGCTATGGCTCAATCCTTGTGACACGAGGTTTTGATTTGAGTGAGTTTGATCGAGTTTGGGTGAGTCGCCGCGGCGGCGCTGCTTTCGCAGCGCTGTCGAGCCGACGGACGACGATCGGACGCTTCGTCAGCGCCGGACGGACGCATCGGTGTCAGCGCTGTCAGGGGTGACCGGACGGACTTTCGGCCGGACGCACGTCGAGGCGATCGGACGCCCTCCGGTCGGTCGCGTCTAGCAGAGGTCTGCGCTTCGCGATCGGATCGGGCCTTCGACCGGACGCTGGACCGGACTCACCGATGAGTCCGGTCGGTGAGAGTCCGATCACTCTGCGCGCAGAGGCATTTTCTTCCGTCTCTTGCGTGTTTGTTTAGTTTTGGTTTCGGTTGATCATTTGTGAGTCTAGAGCAAACTCTAGCTCATCCACCTTGCATCCAAGGTCGTGATCATACCGTGTGGTGTGTGCTTTTTGCTCGAGGGGTCGTGGAGAGCTACAAGTCATCTAATTCGAAAGAATTTGATTGAGGCTCCCATTCACCCCCCTACGAGTCGCCGTTTGGTCCTTCAATTGGTATCGGAGCCAGGTTAAGGATCAAATCCACCTTAACCGGTTCTTGATCCCGAGGAAGGCGACATGGAGAGGTTTGGTCACCGGTGGCAAGCCTCCAGGAGTTCGATGGCACCAACTATCCCTATTGGAAGATTAAGATGCAAGCGCATCTCATGGGGATAGATTGAGAGTTTGGGAGATCGTTGAGGATGAGAACTACCAAGTGCTAGCCGCTCGAGTGGGTGAGGAACAAATTGCCCAACACAATGCCAACAACCGAGCGAGGAGTGTCTTGTTCTCTAGCCTCAAGGATACCGAGTTTGAGAGAGTTGCTACTTGTGAGACCGCTTCGTGAGGTGTGGAAAACACTAGAGAGCTACCACGAGGGAACCCCACAAGTAAAAGCCCGCCTATATGAGACCTACAAGAGAGAGTACAACAACCTCATCCGGCTTGATGGCGAGACGCCGATTTCTCTCTTTGCTAGGTTTCGGGCGATCCGCAACAAGCCGGGCAAACAAGCCGTCCAGAGAGGTTGGGACGAGCACGAGAAGGCGTCGCGGTTGCTCATACTGGATCGGAAGGTGTGGGATGTGAAGGTGTCGGCGATCATGGAGTCCGCCAACTATGACACTCTTACACCCGACGAGCTTTACAAACAAGCTCAAGTCCTCCGAGATCGAGGCCCGGATCCAAAGGAAGTCGAAGAACCCATCTGCGGCCGAACGTCGCCCTCGTCTCTGGTAAGAGTGGTTCAGTTCCTCTGCTAACCCATCACGCATTTGTTTCGCCTTGTCTTCTTTGGTGTTTGTGGCGGGAGGAGCGGATGGAGAGTCTTGGGGATGATGAGCTAGCGCTAGTCATCGGTAGATTCTCGCGGTTTCACAACAACCGCTTGAACCGTCGGCGTGGCGGCCCATCAAGGGTGGATGCTTGAGTGCGGAGATCCGGATCACTTGATCGCCGCTTTTGCCCCAAGAAGAACAAGGACAAAGTACTCAGCCGAGAAGTACTACTCCAAGTCACGACTCCGACAAAGCGCAAGGACAAGCAGCGAGTACACCTCCGGCAAGTACAAGTCCAAGAAGGGATTCGACAAAGGGAGGCTATCAGAAGAAGTACCTCAAAGCGTGCCAAGCAGCACGAGCACGCCTTCCTTGCTTCCCTCGGCGACCTCGACAGCGACTCCTCCGGCGGGCGATCTTCCTCAAGCGGCGAGGAGCCGGCGCAAAGGTCGAGGATAAGGTGAACGGACTCTGCTTCTTCGGCCGACTCAAGCGGGGGGCTTCGCACCATGGCCCTTGATGGAGCGGTGACCGGCGCCCGTCAAGCCACATGACAAATACACTTCTCCCGAGGTACCTCCCACGCATCGAGTCTCTCTCGATGAGGTTGAATCTTTGGGCGATGCACTTGTTTGCCAAGAGAAGCTGCTTTTTAGGGCGTGCCGCTAGAGAGAGGAAGGAGTACAAGGAGAAGTGGGAGATGGGTGGATCGAGATTGAGCTTCTTAGGAAGCTTTGTGGAGGTGTTCGAGGAGACCGAGTGTGATGCTTGTGCGGTGCACATGTCTAGCATCATGACTTTGCGGTCCAAGTATTCGGCTTTGCTAGACGAGCACGTTGAGTTGAAGTCTAGGCCGATCTTTGTTGGTGCGTGCAAGTCCTGTCCAGGGCTTACAATGCGAGTTGGCAGAGAAGGATGCCAAGCTTGCCGTGCTTGAGAAGGCCAGCTTTCGAGATAGCACCGTCGGCCGAAGTTGTGCTAAGTGTGAAGCTTTGGAGCTGGAGGTCATGTCTTGTAGACATGACAAGGGTAGAGTCGAAGAGGAGAACACATATCTTCGCTCTATCCCGAGTTGGGTGTCTAGTGGAGAGCCGCTGACTAGGCATGATGATGAGTGATTCAAGAGGGGGCTGACACATCGGGGTTAGGCTTTGCTATAGGTGGGAAGGGTGAAGTCATCTATGGTAAGGTTGGTCGGGGTAGTGGTTTGAGCTCGAGTGAGAAACCCACAAACACTCCCAAATTGACCGAGATCACCCCACCCGAGCCTCCCAAGCCTATTGTGCAAAATGGCATTCTCAAGAGACCCCAAAAACTCCACCTCCCAAACAAGTGTGGCTTCCCAAACCGAACCATCTCGGGAACCCACTTGACACTCTACCGGGATCCCTGAGGAAACCCTTCCTAAGGCCAAGACCACAACAAGAGTGAGCCATCCACCCAAGAGAGTGAACCAACCACCACCCAAGAGAGAGGTGAGGTATCACTTTGTGAGTACTTGTCGGAGGGATGGTCACTTAGTTGAGTTTTTGCTTCGGGAGGAAGAGGGATTCTAGGCGTAGAGTGGAGTTTGAGAACCGTGACTTGTATCACCCACCACTTGGCATGTATGAGAGGGGTGTGCGGCCGGTTCGAGAGGGGTTTGCTAGGCGAAGGTAGGAGGCCTCGAGAGGTTTGGGACACGGTTTTGTGAGACCATTTGGTGGTCGTGCTCGCGAGTGGATGTAGATCCTCGCTTTGGGAGTTTTGAGGTTGAGAAGAGGAGAGCACCGCGCTTTGTTGTGCGTGGTGAGAAGTTTGGGAAGATGGGGCGTGGGATGTATGTTTTACACGATGCATATTTTGGGCATGATGGTCAACACCGGTACTCTTCCAAGTTTACTAACTTGATGTTGTGCCATATGCTCATCCCATGTTCTATTGTCGATCATTTGGAATTTGGAGAACATGTGGCTCATTGACTCCGGTTGTTCTCGTCACATGACCGGAAAGTCAAGTGGTTCTCGGCCTCACCCCCATGAAGACAAGAGAGTACATCACTTTCGGGGACAAACAGAGAGGGAAGATTCTTTCACGAGGGTCGATCGGGATCAATGACCACTTTGTGCTCAAGGATGTGGCGCGTCTCCAACCGCACTTCAACCTTCTCGCATGCGTTTCTCGGCTTATGGCGCAGACGGGTATGAGGAACGTTCAAAGGTTGGATGCTCTCGAATTTTGGATTCTCGTGATGATCTTATTTCTTTGGATCGTGCCATTTGGGCAAGTCTTTCGAGCTGATTTTTCGTGGCTTTGGCACTTCTTGTTGCTTGTTGGCCGGGTCCTCTTCGATTTGTGGAAGTGGCATAGGAGACTAGGTCACTTGAGTTTTGATCTCCTCGCGAGGTTGAGTTCAATGGATCTAATCCGAGGATTGCCTAAACTCAAATTTGAGAAGGGTTTGGTTTGCCATCCTTGTCGTCACGGGAAGATGGTATCTCGCTTCCCACCATTCGGATCCTTTTCAGATCATGACCTCAAGACTGGGGGAGAGATCCTTCACATGGACCTGATTGGTCCATCTCGGGTGAGGTCGGTGGGTGGGAAGTGGTGCTTGTCTAGTGATCGTTGGCGATTTTTCGAGATATTCTTGGGTCTTTTTTTCATGGAGGGCAAGGATGAGGCTTTTGGTTTTGCTTTCGAGATTTGATTTTGAGACTTAGAACTGAGTTGGCAGATCTGACCATTCGGCGATTCGCGGTGACAATGGCACGAGAATTCAAAAACTCTCGATTCGAGTCTCTTTGTGCTAACTTGGGTGTCGAGCACCAGTTCTCTAGTCCTTATGTTCCTTGTGAAGCGGGATTGTTGGCCGGAAGAATCGGACTCTTGTGGAGATGGCGAGGACCATGCTTGATGAACACAAGACGCCGAGGAAGTATTGGGCTGAGGCGATCAACACTTTGCATGCCATGTCTCCAACCGCATTTTCCTCCGTGCTTTCACCAAGAAGACATCTTATGAGTTGCGGTTTGGGAGATTGCCCAAGGTGAGTCACTTCCGTGTGTTTGGATGCGAGGTGCTTCATTCTCAAGCAAGGTAATCTTAACAAGTTTGAGTCTCGATCGGTGATGGCATATTTCTTGGTTATGCTTTACACTCACATGCCCTGGGGTTCTTAATCTTGAGACTAACCGCGTTGTAGAGACATGTGAGGTTACCTTCGATGAGGCTAGCGCCTTGTTCCTCTTACGGCTTTGAGTGTGCGGGGAAAGGAGGAGATGGAGCAGAGCATCTTTTGGAGGAGGAGCAGAAGACGTTGTTTGGGGTGATCCCGGCGACTCCACCGCTTGCCCCCGGTGACCTGTGGCGGCGGCGGCGCCCACGGACGAGACCCTACTTCCACTACTTCTTGGGGTCCGGTGGAGCGGCTTCCTCGAGGCGAGGGCAGTACACGAGGAGGTTTGTCGAGGGGGAGGCGACATCGCCGCGCCACAAGCGCCTCGACTTGTTCAGCGTCACCATCCCCCGGAGACCATGATTGGAGATTTGAACCAAAGGGTAACTCATTCCAAATCTCATGCCATGTGTCATTTTGCTCATTACGCATTTGTTTCCACCATTGAGCCCAAAGATGTTACCCTTGCATTATCCGATTCGGATTGGGTCAATGCCATGCATGAGGAGTTGCGAGAACTTTGAGAGAAACCAAGTTTGGGTGTTAGTTCCACCACCGGCCGAGTGTCATCCCTATAGGTACCAAGTGGGTGTTCAAGAACAAAGCAGTGAGGATGGAGTGGTGGTGAGAAACAAAGCGATTAGTTGCCGGGGGTTTTTGTCTTAAAGAGGGTATAGACTATGAGGAAACCTTTGCTCCAGCCAGCCGCATATAGAAGCCATTAGGATCTTGCTTGCCTTTTGCGGCATCGAAGGGTTTTAAGCTCTTCGGATGGATGTCAAGAGTGCTTTCCTAAACGGGTTCATATAGAGGAGGAGGTTTATGTGAGGCAACCCTTGGGGGTTTGAACATCCCAAACACCCGGACTATGTGTACAAGTTGTACAAGGCCTTGTATGGTCTCAAACAAGCCCCCCCGAGCGTGGTACGAGAGGTCGAAAAGCCTTCTGTTAGCTAAGGGTTTTGTGATGGGAGCTGTAGACAAGACCTTGTTCTTGCTTAGGAAAGGCAAATTGACATTCTCTGGTTGGATATATGTAGATGATATCATCTTTGGTGGCTCTTCACATGCTATGGTATCGAGTTTTTGCGAGATTATGAGCGGGGAATTCGAGATGAGCATGATGGGCGAGTTGACTTACTTCCTTGGACTTCAAATCAAGCAAACCAAGGATGGGATCTTCATTACACGGGGCAAGTACACGAAGGACATAATCCCAAGTTTTCGAATGGGTGAGGCCAAGCCTCTTTTCGGCGCCCATGTCGGCGGCAGCGGCCCCGGGCGAAGACAAGGATGGAGAAATTTGTGGATCAAAGGGAGTACCGAAGCATGATCGGTTCGCTTTGTACGGCGGCGGCAGCGCCCCGACATCCGGTTTGCGGTGTGCCTCTGCGCCGCGCTTTTCGATCATCGCCCGGCGCACCTCTCACTATCGAAGCGGTGAAGAGGATCTTGGTACTTGCGATTTACTCTTGAGTTTGGCCTATGGTACTCGGCTTCTTCCACCCTTCCACCTGGTTGGCTATTTCGATTCGATTATCTTTGGTGATCGTTTGCATAGAAAGTCCACTTACGGTACTGTCGGTTTCTTGGTACTTCTCTTGTGTCTTGGTCGTCTAGGAAGCCCCGGGTGTCGCTTCGGTCATTTGTCGAGGCCGAGTATGTTCTTCTTCTTTGCTGTTGTTCCCAGTGCTGTGGATGGTTGCCACTTTGAGAGACCTTGGTTTGAGTTTTTCTCGTGTACCCTTGTTGTGTGATAGCATGGGAGGCGTGAGTGTAGCCAAGAACCCTGTTTTGCACTCCCAGACCAAACACATAGAGGTGAGGTACCACTTCCTGAGAGATCACCAGGAGAAGGGGGACATAGATGTCCAGCATGTTTACACGGAGCAACAGATTGCGGACATTTTCACGAAACCACTAGACCAAGTCCGTTTTGCTAAGCTCCGTGGAGAGTTGGGGGTGTGCTATCCTTTCTGAGGGGTAGCTTTGTAGTTGATGTCTGAGACTTAGATTTAGTTTTTGTTTTGCTTTTGTATCATACTTGCATATCATGAGCTTCATCTTTATATCGATTTGAATGAGGTTGTGCTCTTAGTAGTATGAGTTTAGCCATTGCTTCTAGCTTGAGCTCTTGTTAATCATGTGATGTATGTTATGAGCTGAGCAATGCTTTTCAAAATGTAAATGAAACTTGATCTTGGTTCACCTTTGAGCTAGCTTCTATCATGAGTAGGATGTTGAGATCCTTTTGAGCTTTTATGTGTACTCTTGGTAGCTATGTCTCATTCTTTGATTCTCTCACTTGCTTAGATTTTCATGATAATACCATGCTAAAACATGAAGTCTAAAGTCTAAGTGATGAAAAGATCGAGTGGGTCCATTTTGCCACACTTTGAAGTTCGAGACTGCTTTCAATTGCACTTTTGAATGAACTTGGACTTCATTGTGTTTGACCAGAACCATTGTCTTAAGCTTCTGATTGCTCACTCGCATAGGCTTGACATGGATGATTAGTAAGGCAAGGCAAATGTGGATAACCACTCGCATGCTCTCTTGTAACTTGTGAACCGCTGCAACTCTGAACCAAAATGAACACAAAGTTACATGTTGTCTAGCATGATGTTTGAACGCTGTTTGGGGTAGTTCACCGAGTTTACATGTTTGGGCACTTAGTTGATCTCCTATCTACTTGTGCTAGGTGCTATGTTTGTTGGTGAACCTCCTTTTTTCAAGATACTAAAATTTGCTCTTTTTGCTCTATGCTATATTTCATATCATTTGATTATCTTGAGCTCTGGCTAGCACTTGTAGTTTGTTGCTAAGTTACCACCTTGAGCACTCTCTCATTCGATTGGATATAACCTTGAAGCTTTGCATTGTGACATATTGCATTTTAGCTTGATAAGTGCATGTGCCAACAAGGGGGAGAAAGGTACAAAGACATTGCATTTGCATTGCATGTGTGCTTTTGACAAGGGGGAGTTGTCAAGGGGGAATAGCTTTTTGAGCTAGATGTGTTGAGAATAGCTTTTTGAGCTAGATGTGTTGAGCCTTTGCCTCTGTCTTGAGGGTCTAATTTGTTTGAGTAAAAGTATTTGGTTGTAATTGGTTTGGAGCTTTGCTAGTGGTGTTGAGCCTGTTCTACCTCTTCTTGAGGACTAGCGGTCTTAGCTTGGTTGTGTCGAGCCGTTTTGCCCATGTCTTTGGGAACCAAGTTTTTTGCTCCACGTTTGCTATCAGGTGATTTGTTTTAGCTTTTGTCTAGCTTATGTTCACTTGGATGTGCTATCTTCTTCCTTCTATGTCTTTGTGTTGAATGTTGACAATGCACTCATCAAGGGGAGATTGCGAACACATGGTTGATATTTGTCACATGTGCTCGGTTTTTGTGATGGAGTCATTGTCCTTGGTCAACATTCTCCTTCTATTTTCTTTTATTTCTTCTATGTTTGGCTATGTTCACGGCACACGTGGAGTGTGTCGAAGAGGCGTGTCTCTTGGTTCGTGTTGTGCGGTGTTGAGCTCGGAGATGGTAGGCGACGGAGAGGTGAAGGTACCAGGAGGGCGTCTTGGGCCGGCGGACCGTGGAGGTGAAGGACGGGGCGTGAGGCTTGGGTGACGGACCGGGGGGTCTTGGGTGGTGGCTAGCCATAGAGGTGACATCCCGGGACATCGGACGGATGCAAGAGGGGCGTGGCAGGGAGGCGTGTCGTCGAGTCAAGGCGACGGCGTGCGAGGCGAGCGGGGAGCTCGGATGACTTGGCGACTTCGGGCGGTCAAGGCCGGCGGTGACACGTGTCGAGGAGGTTTGGTGGTTTGTCCTCAAAACCATCGGCGCTGGTTTGGTGGTTTGGGCCTCAAAACCGTGGCGCGGGTTTCGCGGGTTTGGGCCTCAAAACCCGGAGTGTTCGGACGGGACGGAAGGACGGCACGTGGCGGCATCGGTGAGGTTGCGTGGAGGCAAGGCTACCGATGAGGGAGGCGCGGTGGCCGTCGGATCGAGATATTACCCGAGTCGACGGAAATAGCCTTAGGGTTAAGAAAATCGACTCATGTATCTAGGGGTAGTTTAGGCGAGAGGGAATTGGGGCTATATAGCGAGAGGCATACCCCCTTCATCCTCCCTTGCCTCTCATTTTCGGTTTTCTAGCTAGAGTTTCGAACAAAGGTGTGAGAGGTCCACCGGTTGTATCGAATCTTTGCGAGCAAGGGCTAGCTCGAGTAGCCTGTGCCATGGTGGCTTTTGGATCGATCTGATCGGTGTTTATTGTTCATCTTGTGCTGCGATTTTCGTTCTTCGTGTGTTCATCCCGAGTTCTTCCTCTCCCCCTCTATTCTCCTCGCGATTTCTTCGTTTCCGCACCGTTTGATCTCGTTTTTCTTGCCTTGATTCGTGCTAGGACGTGAGAGGATCATTTCCACCGAAAGTGGTTTGAGCTAATTCCTCACGAGCCGGGGGTCGGGCGAGTTTTTGTCTCGAGATCATCTTTTGGGTGCGTTCTTCGTGTGATCCGCGATTTCTCTCGATTCACTCCGTCAAAACTCGAAATTTCCAAAGGGAAAATGGTCACCCACATGCCTAGATGCTATGGCTCAATCCTTGTGACTGAGGTTTCGATTTGAGTGAGTTTGGATCGGAGTTTGGGGTGGTCGCCGCCCGGCGGGCGCTGCCGCAGCGTCGTCGCCCGGCCGGGCGACGCGACCAGGGCCTTCGTCCAGTAGCGACGGACGCACCGGTGCTGTCCGCCGCGTCGGGGGACGGACGGACCTCGGCCGGACGCTGCGTCGAGCTGGCCGGGCCGCTCGGTCGGTCGTCGTCTAGCGAAGAGGTGCCGATCGCGATCGGCCGGGCGCTCGACGGCGGACGCTGGACCCGGACTCACCCGGTGAGTCCGGTCGGTGAGTCCGATCACTCTGCGGGCAGGCTGTTTTCTTCCGTCTCTTGCGTGTTTGTTTCGTTTGGTTTCGGTTGATCCATTTGTGAGTCTAGAGCAAACTCTAGCTCATCCACCTTGCATCCAAGGTCGTGATCATACCGTGTGGTGTGTGCTTTTTGCTCGAGGGGTCGTGAGAGCTACAAGTCATCTAATTCGAAAGAATTTGATTGAGGCTCCCATTCACCCCCCCTCGTCGCCGTTTCGGTCCTTCGAGTATGATAGAAAAAGGTTTCGTTTATGGTGTTCATGTACCAAATGATCAAGTCTAACACTTGCAATCTTGCCTCATAGCTTTGGATCGCGGCGGTTCGAATCAGCTTTGCGTGCTCTTTCTTACCTGCAGGTGCCTATATGGTTTCATTGTACACGATTACAATTTTCATGGCATAGTGTTTTATAGATCTATAGTGCATACAGCTGTTTCTGTTGCTGGTAGAATTGCTTGTGTATTAGAACTGGCTTTGCGGGGACGGTCGATCCGGTTTGGATTCTTTGCCACGTTTGTTTGCGAGTCTAAAAACTTTTCGGATGAAATCTGTTTTTACGAGTATAGAGCGTTTCTTTGAGATTAGGGTTCATGGCGTCTGGCCGAGATTAGTGTATTTAGCGTTCTCGAGATTAGGGTTTGGAGCGTCTGCTGAGATTATGGTTTATGACGTTTTCTCATTAATACACATCAAGAAGATGAGGCCAAAAGTGTTCATCCACGCCCTCAATGGATCATACGGCGATGCTTTCTTTTCATCACGCGATTCGCGAGGTGCTCAACGGCTTTGATGCACTATTCGATATGCAAGACACGTTGTCGGAGGAGCCTCGTCGGGAGCGCGATACGCAAGACACGCCGACGGAGTCTCTTGAAACCTGAAACCCCACACGCCCGGGACGGACCCCGTGAGGACGTGTGGCGGCAATGGGCTGCCCTAGCCGGCCCGACCGCTCTAGGGCGTTGTCTTCGTCGATCACTGGCGTGGCGCAGAGCGGCCGATCCCGGCACGGACGCCGACTCCATCTCCAACACCGGTGCGCCGCAATGGCTCGGCGGCATACGCTAACGATGCCGCCACCTCGCCCCTAGCACCGCATTGTGCATCGGGGGCGACAGGACGCTCCGCCACATACTCGGCGGTGTATGGGTGCGCCAAGGGGATGAAGTGGCAGTACTTGCTGAAGCGGTCGACGACGAAGAGGATGACCGTCTTGCCGTGCACCCTGGGAAGCGCCTCCACGAAGTCGAGGCCGATGTCCGCCCACACAATGGACGGGACCGGCATCCCCGTCGAGTTTCGCACGTTTGTTCCGACCGAAATCAGAAAGCTTCTAAACGCGCCAAACATGAGTGTTGGACCAAACGGGGTGGATGCGTGCGGGGTGCCGACCGGAAGCCGACGCGCGCTCCAGTCCCTGTCTCTGACGAGTAGACGTGGGCGAACATCAAACTATGCTTAGTTTCCTTCTCTCAGCCTTGTCCAAAGATATCCTCGCACAAATTCCCACCACCAAAACAAAGCATGCATGAACTATGCCAGCTAAAATTGGTTTTCTCAATTTAAACAAAGCATACATGCGTTGAAAACAATGTAAACAAGTTTCGTTCCGCAATAGTATTTTCATCTCTCTCTCTCTTCTTATTTAATACAAATTCTCATTAAAACAGGCATTGCCCTTGAGGAGTAATTTCAATGATTTTTAATAAAAAATGCTAGGAAGGGTCAGTAATGTACCAATGCACTGGTATCCATGGTTCTTCGCAACAACCGCTAGTACTTTAAAACGTAGTAACACTAACACAAGAGTAAGGTTCGACATGTCTGATTTCGAAGACATTAACCATTAAAAAAGTTATTTCAAACTTCTAGATTACATAATTGATCCACTAAGATTGTTATCACTGAGATTTAGCCGTTTCAGACTTTGACAATCTGAAATTAAATCATGTGGGATACTACCGTTAAGATGATTGGACCCCAAATTCAGATATTGTAATTTTTTCCCTGAAGGTTCGGCGGGATTGGACCCTCAAGCTTGTTTTGGAATAGAAACAACCTCAATAAGTTCGGTAAATTTCCCAACCCTTTAGGAATACTGCCCTCCAGCTGGTTTGAATCCAATTCCAGCCACTGCAGCAACCGACAGTTACCAATCTCAGGTGGGATCAGCCCAGATAGGGAGTTCTCAGAAAGTAAAAGATATGTGAGGTTGCTCAATGAGCCGAGAAAAGTTGGAATTGTACCGGACAAACTATTATGGACAAATGCGAGTTGTTGCAAGCTCCTGCAGTTCCCTAGCCATGATGGAATTGCACCCTTTATATAATTGAATGACAAGATGAATATTTCCAGCTTGCAGTTCTTCTCAAAACTGAAGGGAATCTCGCCTGTGAAGCTATTGCTAGTGGCATCAAAAACCCTGAGGCCTTTGATCTCACTCAAGGTTTCTGGAAGACTGCCATTCAGTTGATTATAAAGAAGATAGAGCTCCTCCAACTTGGTGCAGTTGCCGATTGAACTGGGCAAAACTCCAGACAACATATTTTCATACAACCACAAGGACTTCAGGCTTGTCATTTCACCAACCGAGAAGGGGATTGAACCACTGAGCTGATTGTAATGGAGGTACACTTGCTCCATATGCTGGTTCTTGAACAGATCCTCAGGTATTGCTCCACTCAGAGAGTTGTTGTACAGTGATAGTGCTAACAATTTCTTGAGGTTGCCCATTGATGCCGGTATCTTGCCAGAAAGTAGGTTTTGGGACAGATCAATTTCTTCGAGCATACTGCAGTTGCCCAATTCTGGAGGGATCGAACCAGATATGTTGTTAATGGACAAATCAAGGACCTGCAGATAGTTTAGAAGTCCTATTGGAGGTCCAAGTGAACCAGAAACTCCAGACGATGATAGGTTAAGAGAAATCACATGGTTCATTCCATCACAGAGAACTCCCTTCCATTTACACGGAGTTGCATCAGAAGCGCTCCAAGTAGATATTGTGGAACTTGGTAGTATGAGGCTTTTGGACAGGGCAAGAAGGGATCCACCATCTGAACTCAAACTCCAAGATGACCAAACTAATGTGGAAAACAGCAAGAACCAAAGCCACAGAACTAGCCTCATTTTGATGCTGAAAAAGAAAGATTGTTTCAAGTCAGCACAGCTGAAAAACAGGAAAGCTTGTGTTTTTCTGTATATATAACTTCCTAAAAAGGCAAAACAAGCAGTGATTCAAACCATTGAGTGTACCTTTTCTGCTGTAATCAGATTTTTTTTGAAACGAAACTGCTGTAATCAGATTGTGTTTTCCAGAAGAACCTCCTGGAATCCAAAGTGGCGTGTATGTGTTTTGCTGGACTGCAGGACTGGTATATGAGTAACTTGATCGAAGTCCGCAAGATATATACGACAGAAACAATAGTAAACGACACAAGACTGGCGTGTTATTTTTTGCCTAGGAATATTCTACTCACGCGACGCGAGTTCACACTGGAGATTCAGAAAATGACAGGACCGCGTATAATGGTGTCTGCTGCTCCTTGCCGCGTTCTACTAATCAATACCATGATCAATAAAGCATGTGAACGCAGCAACGTCAAACAAAAACCACTCCAGCATCGCACAGGATCAATAAAAAGACACAAACGTGGCTACTCAATGACACAACAAGTGACTTTCCTGTGTGAAAACAGAAAGTCAAACTCCTTGCGAATTTTGCTGAACAAAGGAGGATCCATGACTTGCATCCTGTCATTTTAGGTTCAATTTCACTACCTTTTTTTTTCTAGAAACAGAAAAAAAAAACAGAGGTTTTCTCTTTTTTTTTTTTTTTTTAAAACAGAGCTTTCCCTGCATTATTTTGGTGTGAAACTAAGCAGATCACATTTTCAGTACTGGAAGCACCCGCCAAATTTTTCTTTTTGCCATTGAAGTATATATGTTGTTGATTTCTTCTGTAGTCATGCGATTTTTTAAGGATACTCGATAGACGATTGAGCATAATCTGAGTCAAATCCGAAAGAAATTTAGCCGATTAACGAGTGCTCACTCCCAAGAAAATAACAACTACTCCCTCCGTTCAAATTGTAGTTCACTTTGGCTTTTCTAGATCCATTTGTTTTTGCTATGTATCTAGACATAGTGTATAACTAGGTGCATAGCAAAATCAATGTATCTAGAAAAGCCCAAAGTGAACTACAATTTGGAACGGAGGGAGTAGATAGAATACCCTCGAAAAAAAGAAAAAAGAAACTACAAAGCGGTTAAAATTGGAGCGTGCGGGCTCTGGAAGCAAACAAGCAAGGGCTTGCGGGTTTGCAGCACAGACTTCTCCGGTTCTCCCAAGTCCCAGCTGACGAAACGCTCACGGGTTATGGGCTACTTGATGCAAGGCAACGTCAGTGATGGCCCATGGATTTATCATTGTTCTCTGACTTCTGATTTCAATTGTCTCTCAAATGTTTTTGGACCCTTTCCTCAAAAAAAAAAAAAGTTTTTGGACCCTAGAACATTTCCGGATGGAACTACAAATACTCATGTTAAGTTACTCATTATTATACAACAAAGACTAAATTGTTGCACTTTATTTTTTTGTGTTGACACTTCGTATTATATTAATATACAACGTAATTTTTCTATAGCTAAAACAAAATTTATTGTCTGATTAAGTATAAAAAAGTAAATTACAGTGATTGATTTTTATTTAGACAATGATCTTAAACAGGCCAGTCGAGACATTTAGAGTCTACGGCCTAATACTAGGCACGTTTTGGCATAGATGATAATTAGTTTTTTTTTTCGAAATGTCATTTCGCGAATAGCCTTATCAAACAGTGCTCCCACTCAACTTTTCATCCTGGTCCTGGATTTGCCCATGCAATCAAGTAGCCCATTTGACGTCTGTCTTACAATCAAACGTGCACACGGCCTATGAAGCTATGCCAGTGCAAACAGTAACAATCCCTCCTCATGCTTATCCAGAGCAATTAAAACAGCTAAGGTTTCAAGCATCAATGATTGGCGCCGCCAAAATATCCACTACATGCAAGTACAAGAGGATTCCATGCTATCAAATGAGCTACCTAGCTAGTGGAAGTTTACTTGCAAATTGCAATGCATCATCATCATCATACATGGGATGATGGAAACCATGGAATTGCGCATCTTACAAACCAAACCAAAATTAAAGGAAAGAAATGCTCAAAAGAAGGTTCCCCTGCCTCACTTTCTTGTGGTGGATCATCTCATCATTTGGCATCTCACGATATATACGATGGATCTGGTTCTGCGGCTGGAGACAGTGGTGGATATGTGATTCACCAACCTATCACTCATATGGTTCGTGAGTGCTCCCAACGTCATCGAGCAATGAACTCGATCAGGTAGAACCTGTCTGCCGTCTCCGGAGATGCTGCTGCCGGTTAAACTTGCTTTGGCTGGATGGTTAGGTATGTAAGATTTGATGTAAAGTGATACCATTCTCAGGCTTACGGCTTCGTATTAAATAGCCTAAGGACATCTCCTAGCGTGGTATTAGAGACTTGGATTACAAGAAGATAAAACAACAAGGTAACAATAGAGATCTACTTTCTATACAACTACTTTACGCAACACAAAGCCGTCCGGAGACATCTGTTAACACCCCCAGTCAATCACAACTTTGCCGTGAGATTGAGATTGTTCTTAATTCAAGTAATTTCCATGTCAGAAGCTTTTTTTTTTACGATGAGTGTCATAAAGAAGTATTTTGGTGAAGCCATATGCAATTTGGTCTCTAGAGCTCATGAATCGAATATCAAGTTGTTTAGTAATCACCTGTTCGTGAACAAATGAAAGTCTATCTCAATATATTTAGTCCTAGCTTGGAACATTAGATGAGCTGAGTATGTTTCTCCTATGTCGTCACACGAAAGACAAGTCGCCGTATATATACACTACTACAGAATCGCTCATCACTACCGCCGGCATCACTGCCGGAATTTAATCCACCAGCAGTGTTGAACCTCGCCCGGCAAGTAATGAACCATTCAGCGCCTGGAAAACTCGTAAACTCCACGGATACGACCAATTCCCGGCGGTGAAGATTCAGATCACCACGGGTTGAATCGTTCCCGGCGATGGTCTTGATGGACACAGATCACTCGCGGGTTTGAATTAGAACCGAAAGCGATTTGAAGATTGACACAACCGGGTTGAATTAGAACCGATAGCGATTTGGGAGGGGAAGCAAATTAAAGGAACCGATAGCTCGCGGGGTTGAATGAAGAAGGAACAGTAAAAACAAACGATACAAACAGACAACGGAGATGAATTAAAAACGACTTGAGAGTCATTATATATTACTAGATAATATATTTACAAAACGAAAAATAAAGAAAGCGGCGGCTGCCATCGCCTCCGCCGCCTGCGCGCCCGCCGCCATCGCCTCCTCCGCCGCCGGCCGCTTTAGGCCTCGTCCCCGCTGCCGGCCTCGTCCTCGCCGCCCGGCCGCGTTCCCCGCCGGCGGCTGCCCGAACTCCGCCCGGCCTCGCCGGTATCCCCCTAGCGAGGATGTCGGCGATGGCCTCGACCTTGAAGGCGTAGAAGTTCGCCTTCTCCACCAACGGCCAACCCACCGTTGGCAGGCCGAGTTCTTCGGCCAGGCCGGTGAGCTTCCGGAGGGCGTCGTGGAGGCGCCCCACGGTGAAGACAAGCTCCTCGTTGGTGTAGACGCCGGCCATCTCGTTGATGAAGAAGAAGCTAGCCAGGGTTTATGGAAAGAGAGAGGCTAATTAGCGATGGAGATGGTACCAAATCGGGCGTTGTTATATAGTAGCAAGCCATGGAATGCATGCGGTCCATTGTCATTCCCAAGACGCGGCGCCATGAAAACAGATCAACAGCGCTTGACGACCGGCTCATCCAATGGCGTCGCGATCGGCCCGTCTCCCCACGAAAGGCCGACGGCCACGCTGGCGTTCGCTGCTGGCGTTTCCAATGGCCGCTTCCTCGGCGAACGCGGCGTTTCCCAACACCCAATCGAAATCCCCGGTTCGATCCCCAACAAGCCAGTTTTTGACCATTTTTTCAAGAACGATGATCGAGTTTAGCATTGTTATTTTGAAACAAGGAATGCATGCTTCACACTGTTTACCATTGCTACAAGATCAACCACACGTACCTTCGATGCCGACGGGTGAGGGAGCAGGAGGGAGGAAGGGAGGGAGACGAGAGACTTCTGCTGGCTGGAGCACGAAAATGACACACTCAACAAGCTGTAGCACGTCCACAACACTGCCGGGCTATTTAAAGAATCAAACTTTGTACCGCCCAACGGATAGCCATCACTTTTTTTTTCTTTTTTTTACCACAATACTGTAGCTGTCACGTTCACTTAGCGTGTTCACAGTGGCCTGTGCTGCATGCATGCCGCTCGCTTGGAGAACCGCGTTGCCGGTAGCATTCACCGCCGGTTAGGAAAACCGTGCGGTGTCTCTGGAATCGATGAGAAAAGCTGTGGCACCACCGTGCGGCGTCGGACGGGTTAAATCAATGTCGGTTTAAACACCGCCGGGTGTAGTTTCACACCGGCGGTGATGTGTAGATCAGCGTCGGGTGTAGTATCACACCCGGCGGTGATGTGTAGATCACCGCCGGTGCAGATCTTTCGCGCGGTGGTATTCGACATCACCGCAGGGTGAAAACTTAGACCCGCAGTTGATTTCAAAAATTCAACGGCCGCCACAGGTTCTCAACTCGATTTGGCCGACCCTTCGCACCAATCTTTGGCGCGACCGCTGCCACGTCCTCCGTACAACGGCGGTCGACTCAACCACGCCATCTCGCCTATTTAAACGGCAAGGGGGACGCCGTGTTTTGCACCCGATTTCTCCTCTCTCTTGTTGCATTCTTGGTTCGTCCAGTAGTTCCTAACCCTCTCCTCAAAATGCAGAGGGCTTAGTTTTGAATTTTAAGTGTCATGGGTTTTGGATCTAGGAAATCTTTTTCTCCTTATTTTTCTTGTTCTTCGTCCTCGGTCTTCTTTGCGAGCAAGTACTTTCAGTTCCACATACATATGGCCTTTCTTTGGGAGAAAGCCCTCCACATACGATATGCCTAGTCCAAGAAAATGGTTTATAGAAAAGGTGCTAGAAGAGTCTTCTTGATGAAGGAGAGACAGGGGCTTGCAAACTACGTGGGTGCCATGATTCAAGATCGAACTCACGGACTCATATTAAGAGTCCGAGTCCGAGTCCTTGTGCTTTGGGGTGCTAGTGTTCAGCCAATTTCGAGGCACATGGACATATAGTATCCGAATCATATGGTGCATCCATGGAAAAACAACCCTCATTGAACCAAGTTCTTGTGATTTCATCCTTGATCCAATGGTCAAGTTTGGGCTGAAGATGAAGCTCCCGGTGAATCTCATCCTCCAACCTCCTCAATGAGTGCAAGTAGTAGCCTCGCCACTTCTTCAATCCGAGGAGATGCTACAAGAGACTTCTTGAGGTGGTTAAATTTTAATGTGTTTGTACACTTTGATTGTAGCATTGACCTATCTCGTGAATTGGTCTTTGTTACCGTATATTTAGTTCTATGTAAGGTCTTTGCTATGGAAATATATGTAATGTAAGGTCTTTGTTATGGAAATATATGCAATCAAATTTTTATACGTTGTATTTCATTTTGTTATGAATCTTGATTGTCTCTTCAATATCTTTGGGTTCCCATTTTTACCCTTCATCGAACATAATAAAGGCGGTTGCGTCAATGAAATATCCGCATATTGTGAGGAAAATTCAACAGATATATCCAAATCTAATGTGAATGAAATAAAGTTATATATGTAACAAAAACAAAGAACGAGATAATGAATTTTATTCACATCCATATCCCCTTAAGAACAGAGATAACCAAAACCCCAAACTTGCGTGAAGCATCTACTCGTACATATGCAAAGAAGATTGCAACAATGCATGCATGCAAACCGAGTGAAGTGACAACACCGTGAATTCTTTGCCGGATACATACAAACAATCGGTAGTGATATTGTATTCACCGCCGGCTCCATTCAAATAACCGGTAGTCATGTTGTTATCACTACCGGGTATATCTTAATACCGGCAAAGTGATGTACCCTGTGATCAATCTGCTATAAATCAATGCGCCCTACCGCATCCACACACATACCCAACACGCACCCACGAGCTCCGGTCACTGCGCGAAATCCACTCGGCTCTTTCACTCTCTCTCTCTCTCTTTCTAGGAGATTTGTTCATGGCTCCAGAATATTACATTGGTAAGGATATTTTTTTCTTGTCTAAAATTCCTATATAATATGCATATAAACAATACATATATATATACTATATATATTTTTGAGCTTTGTCCTTTTTTTCCTTTTTATCGCCTCGGTGGTGGCGGTCCTCCGCCTTTGCCACCACCACAAGAACCGGGTTTCCACGGTGGCGATGAGCCATTCGCCCCTAGTGTGGACACAAGGCCATTCCCTTATCCATCATCGTATGTAATTTTTTCTAACATTTTTTATTTCTTATTTTACTATAACAAATACATGGACAATTAGTTTAACTTAACGTCATTTTGTTGCATTTATATGTTTCCAGACTTTATCCCCAATACAATGGCTAGAAACAAAGACTTATTTGGTTCTCTATCTCTCGGGTTTTGTGGAGACCACGACATCTAGAGCATCGTCACCTGGTCATCAACTATATACGTGTGAAATAAGTTTTTACATCCCTTCGAGGATTCCGGGACACAAATGACCACCTAATCCACGAGAGGGAAACGAGAGAACGACCGTGCAAAGCGCCGAGTACCATGCCGTTTCCTTGTGCTTAGATTCTCTTCGACGTGTTTGCTACATTGTGCCCGATTTCTCGACTTCAAGATATTTGCCTTGTCTGGCGATAATATCCTCCCATGGCAATATAGCGAATATGTTGGGAGTTACAACCATGATGATGTGGTAATAAATTAAATTCATCATTTTGGCAATGCATATTAGATAGATTCACATTATCCTCATTCATTTTGATTCTCCCACTTGCTGATTTTGCTCCACGATCTTACTTATCTTTGCATGTGGCTTGGCGGCCGTTCTCGACCAAGCTCTGAGACCGACTTCGAATGCGATTGGGACTTCGTGCACACCGTGGCCAGCAAACTACGGAAGGGCGACAATGCGCATAAGGTTTACTAACTTAGGCACCGGTCGTTCGATGAGGTTATATCTATGGTCGAGCATTTTTATGTCCTTGCGAGGGACGAGAGAGTGCAATCATAAGGGTATTGACCTTCATCGACTCAAGCGGATACTTAATGCGTGACATCAATTACCCGATATTTCTACAATCCTACATTGGTGTGCATGGATCACAAATTTGGACCCAATATTGATCCCGGCGGCGATGATGATGATTAGTGTGTTTACTATGTTAATTATTTGTAAGGTTGTATGGTTACTTCCTAATTAATTTGTAATGTTCTTGTGGCCCATGTGGTCTCAAACTTTTTTCTGAGCCTTTCACATGCAAATGGGGAAGCACCCCCTAAGTTTGAGATTTTTCGGAGTTGGTTTGGTATTTTTCCCGGTTTATTTGAATTTATGCGCGGCGCCACCTTATAATTATAGTTTGAAGCGGGCGTACCCGAAAAGAGACGGAATCTTTGCTAGACTTTTCCACGAGGGTCTCATGTGCCCTAGGAGGCAAATCACCATGGAGGTCCAAGAAAAATTCTTATGTTTCCATGGTTTAATTAGCCTTCTTGTCGCCGGTTTAGCTCGAAGAAAATCATAGTAATTAAAATATTTATCGGAAAAACCTAAGAACTTGTGTGGGGTCATATTTTGGGTGTACATGGCTGGAAAAAAAATTCAAGCCATTTCCACCAAGGAGGATTACACATCCTTCCGGAGAGGCACATGATCCCTACCATCGAACCGGAACTATCTGGTGTAGTTCTTGTGCTCCATGTGGTTCATATGTTTGCCGGTGTTGTAGTGGTCTCAAACTTTTTCTCGAGCCTTTCACATGCAAATTGGGAAGCACCCACAAAGTTTGAGATTTTTCGGAGTTGGTTTGGTACTTTTCGGTTTATTTGAATTTTTTGCGACGCCACCTTGTAATTATAGTTTGAAGCGGCGTACTTACCTAAAAGAGCTAGGAATGCTGCTAGACTTTTCCACAGGGTCTCATGTGCCCTAGGAGGCAAATCACCGTGGAGGTCCAAGATATATTCTTGTGTTTCCATGGTTTAATTAGCCTTCTTTGTCGCCGATTTAGGTAGAAGAAAATCATAGTAATTAAAATATTTATCGAGGAAAAACCTAAGAACTTGTGTGGGGTCATATTTTGGGTGTACATGGAAAAAAAAAAATTCAAGCCATTTCCACAAAGGAGGATTACACATCCTTCACGAGAGGCACATGATCCCTACCATCGAACCGAGAACTATACTGATTGTAGTTCCTGTGCTCCATGTGGTTCATATGTTTTGCGGTGTTGTAGTGGTCTCAAACTTTTTTCTGAGCCTTTCACATGCAAATTGGGAAGCACCCACGAAGTTTGAGATTTTTCGGAGTTGGTTTTGGTACTTTTTCAGTTTATTTGAATTTCTAGGCGACGCCACCTTGTAATTATAGTTTGAAGCGAGCGTACCACGAAAAAGAGCTGGAATCTTTGCTAGACTTTTCCAGGGGTCTCATGTGCCCTAGGAGGCAAATCACCGTGGAGGTCCAAGACATATTCTTGTGTTTCTATGGTTTAATTAGCCTCCTTGTCGCCGATTTAGGTAGAAGAAAATCATAGTAATTAAAATATTTATCGAAAAACCTAAGAACTTGTGTGGGGTCATATTTTTGGTGTACATGACTGAAAAAAAAATTCAAGCCATTTCCACCATGGAGGATTACACATCCTTCACAAAGGTACATGATCATCCATGAAGTGGCGGCATTTCTATTTCCTGCTTGGGTTGCGTGTAATAACCTAGGAAATGAATAGGATTGGGGTGAAATTTTTCAAATCTATCCCGAACCTCCCGCCATTTCGTTTCCCCACCGCGCCCAAACCAGCCTTGCCTATATATATAGGTGAGTGGCTCGGAGCGAAATTTTGGCAAGCCATTTGAACACCGCGCCATTCTCGTTCCCCACCCGCCGAAAAAGAGCACCAAATTCGCCGGCGGAGCGCACCACCAACTCCAACGCCGCCGTCGCCGTCGTCCCCTCGCCGCCCGGGCCGTCCGTTCGCACATCCCCGGTCGTTCGCTCCAACGGAATCGAGGCTTGACGGCGTTCTCCCACGCCGCGCTCCTCCCTCCGGCGGCCCCCAACGCGCGCCGGCATCCTCGCCCTTCGGCCCCTTCCACGGTGAGAACTAATTATCCCTTTAGGTGTACGAGTTTTTTTACCTATGAGAATGAGAACTAATTCGCCTTGTCCTAGCCTCGCGTCGCCCGCTTGGTCTTCCTCCACGCCGACGGAGGACCGCCGCCCACACCTCTCGCCGTCGCGGCCTCACGCCGTCTTCCTCTTCACCGCCCGATCCCGCACCGCCCGCGACCTTGTCTGCTCAAATCCTCCAAGACAAGATAGGGCGCACGGGCGCCTGGCTGGGTGAGTGTGTCGGTCCACGCCCTTGAGGTGTTCGTTGAAATGCCCGTCTCGGTCAGCGCAACCTGTGTTCGAATTGTGATTGAAATTCATGAGTTAGTGTTGTTATGTGCATTGCTTCTTGTACAACTTTTATAAATAACATAGCAATATCATCCTATTTTAGTGACATGTATAGGCAAGTATGGCGTGGTGCGTAGTGTTTGTTGGTCGCGTCTTGGGGATCTATCTAACACAGGGAAGATTGCTATGCTCAAGTCCAAGGCTACGCTAATAATTGTTCTGAAAAATACAACACCGAAGGTGAAGCTATCGTCGCCTACAATGGTGCAAACTAGCCGGCCCACGGAGATTGAAGAGAAGCCACCCCACATACTTATGAAGATTGCGAGAATTGCTACTTAATTGGTTTTGGAAAGATGTCATGCTTTTTATTCATGTCTATGACTCTATGGTCATTGGTGTTTTTATTTTAGAAGTTCATGTAGGCTTAGTTTCTAGAACATTAGGTGGATTTTGTTGTATGTAACCATTAAATCCTGTAATGTTTTGACAATATTAATGTATGATGATTTTTCGGATTTAAAAGAGCTGAATTCCACGAATAAATTCAATTTAAAACAAAACGCCGGGTGGCATGGGCCCGGCAAATGAATGAGCAACAAACCGGTAGTGTAACTATACCAAACACTATCGGTTTGAATTACTAACCGTCATAGGCGGCGAAACATCACCGTCATTTTGCACTAACCAACCGATAGTCTTCACTCTAATAACTTATTTGTCGGGTTGAAATCAGCCGAGCGGTGTTCACGTAAAGTTCAGCGGCGGGTTCAAAGTAAGCCGCCATTGTTAGCTCGCCGATACAATGTCGGCTCGGTCTAACCCGATAGTGTTATCCCCACCGATTACGTCGGTTCGTTAAAGCCCGACGGTGCTCCCAATATCAACTCTGGCGGCTGACTTCGAACGCATTGCTTGGATCAAAAATGCTGCCGGGTCGTGGAACACCCGGCAGTGTTCCATATCAAACCGGCGAGTCTCTCCTCGCATCACCGCCCGGTGTTTTGACCGGTAGTGTTTCAAACCCCACATCACTACGCTATGGTTTGCCGGTTCAGTTTTTCGGCGGTGAAGGGGGTTGGAGCCCGGCGGTGATGGACAATTCTGTAGTAGTGATAGAATAAGAAATGCCTAACTCATCAAGCAATTTGTGTACTCTCGTAATCAAGTGGCTTATTCGAAAAAAGCTTTCTTCTTTTAAAAATATATCTCATGTGCGCATTGTTCCACTCTGCAAAAGTACGAATCAGTCTCTTGCACCTCCCCACCTCCCCCACCAGTCACCAATGAGAAATATATTAGAGATAACACGAATAAATAGCAGTCTCTCACCACTCATCCTCTTTAATTTGCTTGGACCCGCTCCAATATACCCATAGGAAAATCCCCGTCACTCTGCAATTGTTTGTTTCCTAGCACCCCAAGAGACCAAGTTAGCTCCAAGGAAAATAACTCAACATTGAGAGGAAAACACTGCAACAACTAATAAGATCAAAATTGGAAGCCAAAATTTAGATTCACAAGCATTGTAAAAGGCCTCTACATACATAAATAGACTGCGATAAGAGCTACCGTACCTGGAACTAATTTATCAACTAAACAAAAATTGAAGACACATGAGTGTGCTATGCAAAGTGGAATTGTGGAAAGACTATAAATATGGATGAAAAACGTATTGAGTGATAACCAAAGTTTGTCTCTGTCGCGACTGTTGGACAGAGATTACAGTATCTATGTTTGTATTATATTAGAAAACAAAAAAGAGAGACAGAAGATTAGCATTTTAATTAGATGTGTATCAAAATTTTATTTATGAACTTCTAATATTTATATGATTATAGCCCTCGTACAAGTAGGGTTTGGTGCACTAGTGATAATAAAATAGGCATATCAAATCCTTGCAATACTTTTGTTGGCATCATCAAATCCTAATAGTTCATACAATTGCTAAAAAGTAACCACTATGGTTAAGCTTTCTGAGACTACATAATCTGTTAGTGATACTCTCGAGTGGGAAAATATAAATAAAAACATCTAGACCCTACCTTTTAACGTCCTCAGAAAACAGAGGAACACTTATGTATAGAGATGCACTATACATCACCTTTCCTTCTCAAAAGCAAAGATTTAGCAATTATAAATTTGTAAACTGACATGACCTGAATATTTAATATTAATTGTGTCAGTGTCACTCTCTTCTCCACTAGGGAAACAAAGTGATAGACTAGAAGCAATAGTCTGTATATGTGCACATATCTCTATCACATTTTCAGGTCCACACGGTTAGTCTTCATCCCCTTTGTTCTAATTTACTTCACAATTTTCCTATATTCAATGTTATAACTTCAATAAAGTATTTTTTAAAAAATATAGTAACGTCTACAAGTTTAGTTTCCACTGGCTAGACATATTCCATAAATAGTAATAAAATTAATTTGATATTGTAAATATCGATGTATTTTTAAACAAGATCAAAATAAGAAAAAAAACATTTATAAGTTAAAATAAAATATACATTGAAAGGGGGGTGTTGCCGGATAAAAAAACCACTCAACCACTAGACGGCATGATGAACTAAATGATGGTAGATCACCAACATGAGTTGATTGGATTAGTGGCTATGTGTCATTATTTCATCTCTTTAACAAGTTTAGTAATAAGCATAACGGCCCTATTGCTCAGATAGAGAGAAGAACCTATACTTAGTTTTTTGGGAAAATTCCAAACGAACAATTTCAATGGAATCTTTCAATTTCTTATTTATTATGTTCAACTTCATGTATTCCTCTATCCGTAGAGTAAGAAATTTTCCTTCTTAAACAGAGACATAGAGTGAATTGAGCATAGCACAAATAGTTACTAGTATTAGGTTTCTTGTGGTCTATCGATCTGATTTAGGTTGATGCGTGCATATAAAATGTACTTTGCAAAATAATATTAAAAAAGATAAGAAACATATCACCGTCCATACACCACTATTCTTTTAGTAGTAGGCGATGTGCTGTTGACAACGATACATTCCCAAAAGAAGCCCATAGAGGTATAACATCTCCGTCTATCTTTGTGATTTAGAAAAAAAATAGAGAGGATTGGTTCATGGCGATGGCGGGTTTGAAAATCAAATTTCATAAAAGTGAACTATTTGTTTCGGAGGGGCAAAGGATAAAGTCAAGGAGTATGTAGAGATCTTTGGATGCGTTGAGGGAAATTTCCCCTTCAAGTATCTAGGCATCCCGATGCACTACCGAAAGCTCTCAAATAAGCATTGGAACTCAATTGAAGAGCGTTGCCAGAAAAAGTTGAGTAGTTGGAAAGGGAAGCTTCTCTCTCCAGGCGGTAGACTAGTGCTGATTAATTCAGTCCTTTCTAGTTTGCCCATGTTCATGATGTCCTTTTTTATTATCCCTAAAGGGGTGAGGAAAAGATTGGACTATTACCGATCTAGGTTCTTTTGGTAGAGTGACGGACATAAGAAGAAGTACAGGCTAGCGAAGTGGGATATCCTTTGTAAACCTAGGAGCATGGGGGTTTAGGGATTTTAGATCTTGAGCCATGAGAACAAGTGTCTTCTAAGTAAGTGGGTGTTTAAACTCATGAATGAAAATGGTGTTTAACTCACATAGAAAGATGCCCAGGTGACTCTCAGTTTTGGTCTGGTTTGATGGAGGTGAAAGAGTTGGTGGTGCAACATGGGAGGTTCAAGGTTATTTTCAGGGGGGGCATATTGGATCGGACAATGGTCTTTGTTGTCTAAAGAGGAAGAGAGAACATCGCTAAAGAATGGTTGTAGGCGTCCGGAAGAAATTGTTTTTTTGCGGTTCTTCGGCTCGGATGTCTGGAGGCACCAAAGGAGGATTGGTGCTTAATGCCTTGTTATTTGTCGGTGTTGTTTGTTCTTTGTGAAATGCGATACTTTGTAACACCCCGGTGTTACTTACCGGTTAAGCTATGGTTTAGACAAAAAATGGGTTTAGTTATAGTTGGTTGTGTTGTTGGATGATGGTTTGATAGTATAGGTTGGGAATCTGAAATTTGAATCAAATTCAAGTTTGAATTGAACTTCGAAAACCCTATTTTCTATTCCCTCTTTTATCCCTTTTTCGTTATTTCAAAATCTAGGCAAATTTTGACAAAACTTCTAAAAGCTAGTTTGTCTATCTTGTCTTGATGTACAAAGTTGGTGTTTTGAGTTTTTCAAGTTCTTATGTAAATTTAAAAAGTAATTTTGAATTCAAAATTCTTCCTTTTTGACCCCATTTCAAAAAGTCATATTTAGAGGCAGAATTTGAAAATCTTCCAATTGTGAAAATTGTAGATCTTGAAAAATTAGCCTAAGTCACTTTTTGGAATTTTTCGAGTTCAGTTCAAATTTTGGGAGAATTTGGTGAAATTCAGAGATTTAGGGTTGGGAGAGCTACGGTGCACGGGGAAAACCCTGTTCTTCCCCATACCGGCCGGTCGCCAGGCGTCGCCGTGGTCGTTCTCGGCGTCTTCGGCCGTCCTCGTCGTCACCCGGCTACGGGCGGGTTCGCGCGTCGCCCGCCTACGTGTCCAATGGTCCTTTGCCCTATAAAGCTTGGGCGGCGCCGTTCTTCCTTCTTCTTTCTTCTCCTCCGCCGCCGTAGGAAAACGCCTCGCCCCCCTTTCGATTCTTGCCGCCGTTGAGCTCCAATCCATCAATTAGCTTTGCCATCGTGTTCGCAACTTCCTTGTCGTCGTTTGAGCTAGCTCTAGTTCGCCTCGTAGCCGGCGGCTACCGGCGCCGTTGTCTTCTCCCCGGCCGGCGAGGGAGCGCCGCGCAAGATCACCTCACCGTCGCCCGGTCGTCTTGGTGAATCTCGTGCCAAACCGTCTTGCCATCTAACCGCCTTGAGATCGTGGTCATGATGCGCCGGTCGTTTTGTGTTTGCCCCACGGGACCGCCAGGAACGCCGTTGTTGCCACCGGGGAACACCGCCGCCGCCGGCCGCCGCCGTCGCCCGACCATCCTCCGCCTCGTCTCCGTCCAAACCAACGCGTGAGCATCGTCGTTGGGGTGAGCTCGTAGTCATGTACGTGTCGATCGTTTTCTAGTTTTCAAGCGTAGCCGCCGGAACAGCGCTTGCGCCCGACGAGCCGGCGTTGCCGCTCCGCCGTAGCGCGGCCTTTAGCTAGGAGTCGGTTTGGGTTCGATTAAGTGGAGAAATAGGATCGCTGGAGTTGTTGGAGATGATGTTGCACTCGCGTCGTTGGGGAAAGCTCGGGGAGCTCTTCCGCAAGCGTGGCGGCGCCCGCCGTGCCGCCATGGCCGTCGGTGGTCATACCCGGTGCCTTAGGTATCAGGTTTTGGGCGTCGGCATGTCTTGCGAAGTCGTGGGGGTCGCGTAGGGCCAAGCCGTGTCGCCCGGGAGGAGTCGTCGCCCGCGAGAAATCGCCCGATCAACCCCGGCGCCCGGCAGCGGTCGGCGGTGGCGGGTCGGTTGGGCGACTTGCTACTGTAGCGGCAGGCTAGGCCGCACAATGTCGGACGCGCGGGATGTTGGGCGGATTCGGTCGGTGATCAGTTTTCTTTTAAAATTGATTTATTTAATTTCTTTACTTTTTTGAATAGTGCTGATTCTTTCAAAATTCATAGAAATTCGAAAATAGCTTTAAAAATTCTGAAAATTTTTGTAGAAGCTTCTTATGAGTATATGAATCCATGAAAAATTTGAAACTTTGATTCTGAGTAGTTCTTGCATGTTTTAAAAATACAATCTTTAATTGAAAAATGCATCTTCCATGATTTTTAGAAAATAAAATATTTATTCAAAAATCATGAAAATTTATTTGGTACTGTTTTATGATGTGTTCTACTTGTATAAAAAGTTTAGAGTCATTTTGAAATGTTTAAATTATTTTCTATTTTATGTTCTATGATTTTGTGTTTAAATATAATGTTTAGTGTAGAATGATTTAGGTTTTATGTGACTTTTGGATTGTTTTGTGAATCTTGGATCAAATCACAATCAAGTGGTCCTTGAGAACTCCTTAGGCAATGGTGATGATATCTTGTAGAGTAGTTCAACAAGTTGGTTTTGTTGGGTTGCAACTTTATCGTGAAGGAAAGTTGTACTCAAGTGTTTATTATTTCATGCATCCATCAAGCATCATATTTATACTTCATCATGCTAAAGCATGCATCATTATCTACGTGTAGAGTATACGAGAGTGAGATGGTTCATGATGGTCGAGCTCGAAGAAGATCCATCCACCGATGATATCGAGGTCAAGTATGACTTCGGGTGATTTCGTTAAGGAATCTAACTTTTCCACGCAACACGAGGCAAGCCCGGAGCATAAACCCTTCTTCTTTTTATAAATGTTTTATTCACCTTAAGTCTAGTGTAATGTGCATTAGGTTAATAAGAGTTGGTTGATACCGATTCTTTGCATGATTACCTTGATCTACGATTATTCGAATTTATCCCACTAGTATGTGTAGGTCGTTTCTCTAATGCTTAGTAATGCTTAGATGTCGGTAGAAGTCGAATGATGGTTTCATCGTTCGCGAGATATAGGTTTTATCTTTGTTCCTCGGCTATGGAAAAAGAGAACACCACGATGGTGGTTCATGAGAATAAATATGGTAGTATTGAATTTGAGATCGGACGGGGCGTAGGTTGAAAGCCGGCGGGATACCTAGGCGTGCTTGTCCCGTGTTGGTCGTATAAGGACCGTCGTTGTTTGGATTGTTAAGTTCGGGACTTTTTGAGCGCAAGTTGCGCTGAGGCCTTACGCCAAAGGCACGGTACTTTGGTTGTCACTCGGTCGGTCGACCCTAACTAGTCACATACTCCGGTAAGCCCGATCTTGGGGGTGTGCCAAATCGGGAATGGCAACCACGCACTTTGGGAGTGGAGAGATGGCGGGAGTACAAGATACCCTCGGTGGGTTAAAGTCCCGGGTTGGAGGTGTCTTGTATTCTCGGGTGGCGCAGGCCTCGTTCCGTTTTGGACGAACTAAGTGAGGGTTGATATATGCAAGCTTAAGTGCTACATATGTGTCGTGTGGTTAGGGATCCCCATTTGGGTTTGAATCGATTCGCGGATCGCCGTTGCTTTCGGATATGGAGACCCGTTCTTCTGTCCATTCATCGTAGTAATTGAAGAAACAAGGTTACTCATGGTTATGAAAGGAAAAGAGATGCGAGAGATAAGTTGAGATGTGTTGCTTAAAAAGTGTTTGAGATAGAACAGGTGCAAATCTAGTTTTATTATGCTCCAATAAAATTTATGCTAAAGATATTGAAAGTAAGGATCCACTTGTAGTAAGCTTTTACGCAAACTCCCCTTTTCTAGCTCTACTTCCCTTAAGCCCGGCATATCCTTGGAGTCTTTTCTTTTTGTCGGGTAAGTCTTGCGGAGTACATTGTGTACTTTCGGGGTTTGTTAACCCTTATTTGCGGAGTCTTGACTCGTCTTTGTTAACCAAGGTTATGTCGGTGGGCTCGACATGATCCGGTTGTCTTCTAGTCTACTCGGCTTCATAAAATTAATTAAGTTAAGTTTACTCAAATGTAACTTACTCACATTTTGTAAAAATTAAATATTATTATTAGCACTCGATCTGTATTTTTGTAACAAATGTTGTAATGTTGTAGCTACTCCTTTGTTGATCTGGTATGAGAGTGGTGTATGTCGGGGTTTCAGATGACACCGACAGAACTTCTTAAGTTATTGGGTGCATCACGCACAAATCGTCGAGGTCTTTGGGACAAAGGCAGTGCAGTGTGGGCCCGATGAATTAGGAGGTTCTGTTACATACTTGCTGGAGAATGGTAGTGGTTTTTCGTTCTTGGATCGACGTTTGGTCGAGGTTGCTTGGGATCGGACATTGTATGCGGGAAGTTTAGTTTGTCTAAAGCGTGATTGTTTTGTTTACTTTGCTGGTTGGGTGGCCTGTTTGAGCCTTGATAATTTAGTTGCCCTCCTGTGTGAGGTGTGTTTTTCCTTGTGTTTAAGCCGCTTTTGCGGGACAGGTTGGCTATGCCCCGTGTTTTGTTGACTCACGAGTTGTAATCATCCATGATATGGATGTGAAGGCTAGAATGAAGTTTATTTTTCTAAATAAAGAGCTAAGTTCGTATGAAAAAGTGCCATACCTGCGAATTGGCTTGTAGTCCAATGGTAGGACTGTCGGTGGGGCGCTACCCACCGGGGTTCAAATCGGTGTTCGCACCTTTTCGGGATTTTTCGAATTTTTCGGCGTTATGCATTAAGTGGTAGCGGCGTTCCGTCGGACGACGGCGCCAATGGTGAATCTCGGTCTGTTGGGTGCCCGGTCCTTGAGGAGGTGCTCATAGGGGTAGGGTTTTGCGTCGTGTGTTCATAGGGTTGTGTGTGCGTGCGTATTGTAAGCGTCTGCGTTGTCTTGTGTCATTCTCAAAAAAGAAAAAGAAAAAGTGCCATACCTAAAACAACTTTTTTTTTCCAAGGCCATGCACCTAATTTTCTCCTTTTATATAGGCGGAGGCGATCAAGGTTACAAGGAGGGAAATCAGGTTTGTTGGTGGGTTGCTATTCTGTTGTGCGTATAATGCAACCAACATAATCTTAGCTATCATCCTGATATGCCGATATCGGAGCCCTGGTACCGTGTTGTGTTCACCATGTTGGTCCCCTGCCATAGCCCTCGTGGGCTTCCTCCTCGTCGGCTCATGAGCCAATAGCATGTACATGTCGTATATGTACGAGGTGATGGTAGTACCCCTGATCCATATATCCGAAAGAATGCTTGATATCTCAAATTTGTTACTCTTCCCACGATTGGTGGATCGATGGAATTATATTCCTTTACGAATTGGTACATCTGATCTAACACAGTGAAGTTTTATGCATCACCTTCGCTATGTAAGATTATGGACAAAAAACCATCAAATTGGATTAATCGAACTGACTTAGTAGTCAGAGGAAGTCCGTTGACTGAATGTCGGGCAACTAAACAAGTATATACATTAAAAGAGCATAATCTTACCATTATCAATTGGAATCCATTATGATTTTTTCATTTTTGGGAAACAAAATTTAAAAATAATAAAGGGTTATGTTGTCTGAAAGAGCTCCACCACCAATTAACTTCGTATTAAAAAGAAAGAAAACATCTTCATTTCACTAATTCTAAGTCAAATCTACTACACCTAGTTAGTTTAAATAGTGGGGCCCGTTGTTGAATGTCATGTCATGGTCTTAGTGGAGCTCTTGTGGTGGCATGCTTGCATGTTGAGAGAAGTCCCTCGTGGAGGTTTTCTACATGGGAGCGTATGCTATGAAACCAACTTGCTATAAAAACCTGTGCAAACCATGAAAAAAAAGTCATCTAAATTTACGAAAAAAAATCATACATGTAGATGATATGAGGATCGCAATCCTGTAAAATATCTTGTCCAAACTTCGACTTCGTTTGTGACATATAAAAATAACAAATTTCTAACAAATCATTGGCGACTTTTACGTCTTGAAATTTGTTATTTTTATATCTCACAAGCGAAGTCTAATTTGGACAAGATATTTACGAGATTGTGCATCATCATATCATCTACATGTGTGATTTTTTTGAAAATTTAGATGACTTTGTTGTGGTTTGCACAGGTTTTCACAGCAACTGGTTTTGCATAGCATACGTTGCCAAATATTATAACTCACAAACTAAAAAAACCAAATCAAATTTCTGATTACACCATTGAATTTCTTTTAATAAATCCTCCAAAACAAGATCTCATATGGATATATTTTGATAAAATTATAGGTAGGCTCCACTTTGCTAGTAGTTGGTATAGAGTAAAGTAAAAAATAAAAAAAAAAGAGAGATTGAAAAAAAGGGAAAGAAAGAAAAAGAAAAAGAATAGGAGGGTGATAATAATATTGTAACTCATAGATTTCTCCTTCATACCCACAGCACACGCGGGAATCCATCTAGTACTACAACTCCTCAAACTCTACACTATCGGATTTCCGGCCTTTGTCGTGTGCACGGAACACTCAATGAAAGGGCGAAAAACACTTGGCGGAGGCTTTGTCGAGTGGCGCCCACAACAAAGAGCAGTCGGCAAAAAATGGCGGCAAAAGATCTCTTTGCCAAGTGTTTTTATCGGGCACTCGGCAAAGTTTAAATTAGAAACAAATCCAAAGAAACACAACATTTTTTTAATGGGGTGGACCCCCACCGGCAAGTTGAGGCGGTTTTTCGTGCAAAATTCGTGGCTAACACCGGCCAGCGGGATTCAAAACTATGACCTCTCCCTCGTGCGTGTCTTTGCTTGTTTGAGGCACTAAGCGAATTGAGATAAAAAAGATGTCGGCTACAAAGTTTCATAACTTTTTGACATCTATAATTTTTATT
Source organism: Hyparrhenia diplandra (assembly GCA_015847255.1). Lineage (NCBI taxonomy): Eukaryota > Viridiplantae > Streptophyta > Magnoliopsida > Poales > Poaceae > Hyparrhenia > Hyparrhenia diplandra. Next base: position 256,524 of record JADLZK010012727.1, read on the forward strand.
TAGAAAGTTTCTCCATCCGAGATAAACTTACAAAATTTAAATTTCAAATTTGAGATATTCAATCGTAGTTTTGTCGATAAGATGATTTCAAATCAAAGCGTTGTCAACTAGAAAGTTTATAACTTTTGAGATCTACAATTTTCAAATGAACTAAGAGGCTAAGAGCTGGGAAAATAGTTTTTTTTTATGGTTTTGTGAAGTGATTCTCTATCATGATTTTGAGAGGTTATGGTAAATAATCAAAGAGAATCATTTTTATCCACATAATCCTGTTTTTATTCGAATTATTACCTATTGTATTTCCTTATTATAAAATTTTATTGCCATTAGAATATTGGTAGACAATTAATAAAACTTCACAGAGGAGCACAACTTTGCCCAACTGACAACACGATCAAGTGAAACACCCAAATGCCCCTTAGGCTGGTCTCAATGGATGTTTGATGTTTCATGAGCGTTTTATGCACATTAAATAGGATGCCACATCAATAGAAATTCACTTTTCGCATGAAATTGTGAGGGAGAGAGAAGGGAAACGTTTCACCATGATGAAACTCTTAAGCGTTGTTTTTCAGGTCTTGGAAACAGTGTGAAATCCTCATTGAGACAAAAATAATGTTTCACCATGGAACAACGCCGGGAAAGATGAGGGGAGAAGAGAGAGGCCATGGGACCGTGAGCTTATGAAACTGTGCATTGAGAGAGACGTCTATTTTATGCCAAAGTTTTAAATCTTGGAAACCGGGAGGTGAAACGCTCCATTGAAACCGGCCTTTGTCAAACGATATGGGAGACGCCTATAGGTAAGAAGAGACATATCGTATACATGGATGGATCACCGATAATAATATTAAAATATCTAACACTCCAGTCCTGTACAGTTGGACCTTAGCAAGCACATCAAGGCACGCCACGTCAGTTCTTTCCCGTAGGCATATTGTGTGCTCTTCTTCCCCGTGGCTTTGGCCCTTGGGAGAGATTAGTTTGCCATGGGGTGACACTGAACTGACGACAGTGACCAATTAGCTGATAGTTTAAGAGCCAACCATTCCACTTGCCCTTGCAAAAGGAAGTCGATTCTAGCTTTCCAAAGTCATATTTATGCAGAGTTGCTTTTGGTTATCGAATGCAGCTAACCTAGCACCCAGCGTTCCCACGCATTATACTTCACTTCTGGGAGATCATGATGGCCAAATCTTTCCTGCAGGCAAAAGCGAGGGCCAAATAATGTGATGTAGCCAACATTTGGGGGAATCATTATCTATCAAAATGGATTCCAACACATAAGAGCTAAGCCCACAGCAGACAAACTACACGCCTTCATTTTCAGTTATTCATTATTTTAGAACTAAAGGCCACAACTCATTCCCATTTACAGAAGACATAGGAGTCTTATATTAAGAAGTTTACATAGTTGATGAGAGCAATGGCAATCCGGCAACATAACTTGAGAGATTGAAGACATCTGAAGTTCAGAACAAAAATACAAACTCCAGCACAGAGCCGCTACATGCTATTAATTTCTTCACCATGAATTGAACACCAATCAGAGAAACAGAAACAAATAGAGCAACTCCTTCCCAGCAATTGTGTGTGCTCATGTTTGTGCAGTGGCGGAGCTGGGGAGGGGCCGGCAGGGGCCATGGCCTCCCCCAACAAAATAAAAACGATTAAGTAGTCCGGTCATCGATCTCCGCGACGTTCAGTTAAGTAGTTCGGACTAATGGAAAGGGCCCATGCATTCCAATGTAATCCTGCCTTCCTCGCGCTAGTAACGCAACGCCGCGCAACGCCGGTCATCAATAGTGTAGACGCGTACGTAGAAAGTCCTCCTCCGTGACGTTTGGTACTTTATTTCTTTACTAGAAATCATAAGATAAAGTAGTAATATTTTGTTTTTCATTTGTATAGGTTGATTCGTCTTGCTCTTACTTTATCGGTCTCAATGGCAATATCAGAGCGTACATTTTCTGCAATAAAAGTTGTTAAGACTAGGACACAAAACAAAATGGAAGATGATTTTTAAAAGATTGTTTGGTACTCTATATTGAGAGAGGAATTGCAATGAAGGCAACGCGTCGGCAACTCCATTTGTTTTTGTGTATTTTCTATTGTATAATCATGGCTAGCTAGTGTATGCAAACATTTGTTTGGCCCCCTTATATTTACTCGCCAGCTCCGCCACTGTGTTTGTGAACATAGTAGAAAAGGGTACCGGTGGCCCATTTTTGTTAGGAAAAGTGTTGAAATAAGAAAAAAAAAGATATAAATAAGCTTATAATTAGGACTAAGAAGGACAATGCAATATAGAGTCAAGAAGCATGTAGTGAGAGAGAGCGAGTCACATCTACTGATCTACGTGTTTTATTCCATTATATCTATATCTTGATTGAAAAGTGGCATGATGCAATTAATCTTCTGTCTCCAAGAAATTGCACGGGAAACTACTTGTGTCTGTTGTGTGCGATGTATGGGTACGATAAGCTTTGGCTTTTGTCATTTCACAGAAGTTTACTCGATCGCACACACGCACATACGCGGCGCATTCAGCTGCAAACGGGAATCGCTTTTGTACGGTGGTGGGGAGTGACGACGGCGGTGGGCCAGCCTAGCCAAAAATGAGTTGGGCCCCAATCACCACCCTGTGGGCTGTGGGTGCACCATCATTCATCGCGTAGGAGTTGGCAGACAGCGCGCGAAGTGGTGGGCCGCCGAGAATTACAGTTTCGCCCTCCCTTGTGGCATTCGCTGCCCTTTCTCGTTTCCAAGAGCCGGCCGGATATATGACAAGTTCAGGGTTGTAATCGATAAGTTTGTACAGAGTGTTAGCAGTAGGTGGCATGGCAATTGACGGAGCCAGCAGTAGGGCTGGCTGGGCTGTAGCCCCACCTACGGCCGCTAATCAAGGTTAATTACTGTAATAAAAATAAAAATTTACAATTAAATCTTCATACAAATCATCATCTCTATTATTTTAGCTTTCCCAAAATTATTTTCTAACTTTTCGTTACTGCATGGCATGGCATGCAGTCAGCCAGTGCAGAGAAAAGTAGTCACCAGCTGATGACATCGGAAGTCTATTGGTACGACTTGAGTACACTATCAGTGAACGTCCACCAGGCCACGCCATGGAGATCAAGCTGAGGAAATGTTTGTTACCGGACTAATCACCAGATCAAGTTTAACCAATCGCCGTTTGAAACATAGAGACCATCGATCGATAATGCGCGATACGTACGTTGCCAAAAGATACGGATGAGATTACCCACTCCAAAACCAATCGATAATCGAGCGATGGACATCCATTACATTTCTACTGCTGCTGCCGTGTGCCCGGCCCGAGCGAGATTCGGCTCCGCGGCAGGGGAATCGTCTGGACACGACGCACCACCGATCAGATTAGACCGCGGCGCGCCGGAATGGCGAACCGCCGTGGGGCCGGACGGCGTGGCGCGGCGCTGTGCGGCGGTCGCCGTGAGCTAGGAAAGGAAGCTGCAGCAGACGATCGAGACGACGCACCACCGGGGCGCGCGGCGCGGATGAGATGAGGACCAGCAGGTGACACGAAATAATATTCGCGCGGCCACCACGTCCCGCGCGCGATTGCCCCGGCGTCCATCCGACGCGACGCCGCGCGCACTCGTGCCGCGCACCATCCATCGATCACCTTACCAAGTGGAGACGCGTCCACTCCAAATCCGCCGCCGGCGGACGCCCGTGCGCGCTGGTTTGTTGCCGCGCGGGCGGTGAAGGGCACTGATGGCTGTTGCTGCCAGGGCATGCAGCCACGCCCACGTACACGGACATGGTCTGTCGGTACGTGCACCTGTGCGTCTGGGCCTCGACGCACCTGCTATGGTTTGGATCGGTCGGGGGCGTGCGCTGGGTCCGGGCGCCAGTGTACGTGCCACCCGGGTTGGTTTGCTTCGATCACCTGGGGACTGCACTAGTTCTTGTCCTTTTGCCGCGCCAATGGCATATGCACCGGATATGCCGACCGCACGAATTTATACTGCACTGTAAACCTGAGCCTTTATTAGGTAGTATACGACATGATGATCCTTTGGTTGACTCACACAAAAAAAGTTTATCCACATTTGGAGCCGGTATTGTGGATCACGGTAAAAACTGTTCCTTGCTGCATGGATTTTGGCTGTTCTGTGAAATTAAAAGATTGAACAGAGCTTAGATCTTGAGACCTTAAAACATACGAAATAAGCCTGTCACTTGAGGCAGCAAACAGAGCTTGGACGATCCACTGTTGTACATATGAAATAGGCCTGGGGAGGGGGCTCTCCCTCTCGCTCGCATCGTTGCGCCATCGAGGCAGGGGCGTGCTTCGCCGCCGCGGATGCTCGCGCCGGCCGCTGCCTAGGGTTTTTGCCGCATGGGGGGAAGGGGCCGGAGAGGGAAAGGGAGAAGGAGGAGAGGGAGAGGGAGAGGGAGGAAGGAGGCGGTGGGGGAGGTGGAGGAAGCGGCGGCGACGCGCCTCCTAGCGGGTGGAGATACGGGGAGGGAGGAGAGGGAGTGCGTGTGAGGGAGGAGAGGCCGGGCCGCTTTTTTTTTACGAGATGAGAGAGTGAGAACGCGGTATATATTTGGTAGGCTGATGGAGAGTTTTTTGCAAAAAGTATAGGCGGGTGGGTAATCGTAAAAAACCATGTTTTTGGAATTTTATCTTCTTCAGGCGAACGATTTTCATTTTACAGGGGCGTAAGCGGTAAAAAACCAACCGCAGTTACTGTTTAAGTAGACTATATTGAAATTTCGGCTAAATGGAGGGGGCCTCTTTGCAAAAAAAATCAAAACCAATTGGGGAATTCGAGGCGACGTGGATAGTCTCCCTGGAGGGAAAATTTTGGGGGTTACAGGTTTGCAATGGCGAAGTTCATGTGGAAAGCTTACCGCGACGCGTGCGTGCGTGCGTGTAGTTGGGTTTTTTCCGTGACGTAAATTCTACAAACATGTATCTATTGTCCGGTTGCACCTGTATGGTGATTAAGGGCATTTCACAATGCAGACTCTACCATAGAGTCTAAAACTATTTATTATCTTAGGTAACGTGGACTTGGAGTCAAATAAGACTTGGCGTCTTGTTTTTTCTCCCTCTCTCCTCCATAAATATACTGCCACATCGGCGTCACATCAACAAAGTGCAATAAATATGATGGTAATAAATAAGCTTAGACTTTATGGTAAAGTATACATTGTGAGTGCCCTAAGCGAGCCATGCACGTCTGGCGAATTGAAACAGAGATTCAGGCTTCAGAGACCAGTGCAAAAGGTTTTCTTCTAGTTCATTGACTAATCCAACATACGTAAAATAGAGAAGACTCAGAAGAGCAAACAAGGCTAGGAAAAGGTTAAAAAAAGGGGTAAGACAAAACAGTGTGGGATCCGTGTCCATTCCCGTTGCTATGCTCATCATTGATCTGATCAACATGCATGCCTAGAGTTGTCGATAAAGGGCAGAGCAAGTTGCTAATGTCCCAGCCCTTTCTTCTTGTGTCTTATTATAGCCCCTCAAAGTCTTCAAAGGGTCAAGAGCTGCGTCAAAAAAGTAATTATGGTGTTTGGTAAGTGCTCCAGCCTCTGAACTCGGATAAGATTGTATCCAGGAATCCAAGTCGAATATGAACAGAATCCCACATTTGTTCTTCGCTGGGAAGGAAGAGATCAGAGGGGGAATGGAGAGGGAGCGAGAGATTTCCCATATGCATGATCAGTTCTGAAGTTCAAGATTGTTAATAACACCTACACAATTAACAAACCACTCATGGAGTTATCGGTCATTTTTTAAAGAACTAGTGGTAAGAGCATGCTGGGTATATATTAATAGAGAAGAGTTTTACAACAACAAAATAATAAAAAAATCACGAAAGAGACAACAACAATACCATCACCACATGAAAACACAACACGAGTGAACCTCAGAAGCAAGATCGAAACCGCCGAATGCCACCTTACACGCCAAAAGGAACAAGCAAAGTAACCTAAGAGAGAGAGAGAGTGTGTGTGGGGGGGGGGATGTCGCCAACGCTGAGAACTATTGTTTTCTCAACCAAACTCTTAGATGGAAAAGGGCCCCCAAAACAACGCCTCCAGCAAGAGACGGACGCCAAAAGGCGACACCATTGCCCGCTACGGCCAAGGGCCTAGCAGGGCGTTCGCTGCCCCCGACGAACCCTTGCCCTAGCCCCAAACCGTGGCTGGAGTTATTAGTCATGATGACTTGATTTTTCTATAATAATTAAGAAAGAAAAAGAACAATTATATATAAGTGAGAATGAATAAAAAAAGCCTTGCAACCAAAATCAGTCATGATGCAAAGAAAACTAAGGAGAATGGCAATCATAATGCATGAACATGCACACCTGTTACATATATTGATAGGTAGCAAGTATTTTGTTGCACATAATCATTGTGTCAGGTTGTAACCCAGCAAGATGAACCTGTCATCTAAGGGGGTGTTCTATGCTTTTCTCTAGTGAGATATAACACACATAACGATGATGCCCTGCTTATCCTGTAGCAAACTTATTAACAAAGCTGAAGAAGATGCACCATTCTTGTGGATAAGTGCATCCCCCATGGTCCAATATAATAATACCCCTCAAGTGCTAGAGTACTCCCAAAACATTTGAGAAAAGGAGCAAAAAGTGACCCCTGGGAGAAACATGGAGCATAATATAGGTTTCCTTTCCGTTTTGCACGGCCATCCCTGTGCCCAGCTCCCATGGTTGTCCAAAAATCAAACACATTATCTTGAAGAGGTCCTTAGTGCAATTTTACAGCCCTAAAAGATATGTAAACATTGCTGAAAGTGGCTGAGTGACCTCATAAACCTATTATATGTTTTTCCTTTTAGCAAATCCACTCAAGCAGTGACAAATTTCCTTCTTTTTCCCCCCCTCTTCCTCCTTATAAATAACCCTCTACCCGTTGCGCTGCACTCTCACACACACACCATTGCAGCAAAGCAGAGCAGGTGCAAAAGCTCTCAAGAACTAGCTACCTAGTAAAAGCCAAGAAGCTCCGAGGACCGGAGGAAGCTAACGTACAAGAAAGAACAGCAGAAACAATGAGGCCAGGAGCAGGGTTCAATGCGACGGCAGTGGCGGCGGTCGCACCAGCGGTCGCCGGCAGCGCCGCGCATTCCGCCTGGCACTCGCCGGTGCCGTACCTCTTCGGCGGTCTGGCCGCGATGCTGGGCCTCATCGCCTTCGCGCTCCTGATCCTCGCGTGCTCGTACTGGAAGCTCTCCGGGTACCTGGAGGGCGGCGCTGGCCGGGGCGACGAGGACGGGTCCGGCGCGCCGACGGCGCCAAGCCAGCGGCCTCGGGCTGCCGCCGCCGATATGGGAGGAGAAGATACTTGTGATCATGGCCGGGGATGTGAAGCCGACGTACCTGGCTACGCCCATGTCCAGCAGGGCGTCCTCCTTCGGAGATCGCAGCAGCAAGGGTGACGAGGAGGAGAGCAACAAGAAGGTACAAGAAGTCGCCATGGCTAGCATCAAGGATGCCGAACAGAATGGTGAGCACAGTGAGAGCCGGAGAGAAGGAGAGGAGCACCGCATTCCTGAGGTGTGATCTTCACTTTTTGAAGAAATTTAGTTTAGGATTGTTTTGGGTTTTCGTTCGGTGGAGTACTTGGGATGATCAATGATGGCCAGAACAGGGCAGAACATTTTTTTGTCTTGGTTTGTTGCTCAGAGAAGCTGAGCGCTTTGTGAAGCTGGAAACCACCAATCTCCAAGAGAACCCCGATCCAAGCATAATTTTGTGGGGTTGTCAATTTTTGCAATGAAATGATGAACTGAAGAACGGGACTGATGAGACCGTAATTTTGCTCAGTTACATGTAACTCTTGCTATTTGGAATTAATGGATTAATTGCGCATGATCGATATGGAGAATCTTACGCTAAGACTTTTGTTTCTCGGGAAAAGTTTGTGCTTCTTCCCTTTTTGTTTGCGCTCATCGATCAGTTTGTGAATGGAGACGAGAATATATATTTAAATTTATTTGGCTTATTTTCTTTCCAACTGGCTGTTGTTTGTTGTGTATGTGTGTGGGAGTGGGAATCAGGTAGGGCATACACTTTGCATGCAGGGGCCGGCAGCTAGCAGCAAATGAAGTGGCAGATGAGAGGATTATTTGTTTCAGGTAGGACGCCGGACGCGGTGCGTCGATGGGCAAATTCTCATGATTGCGAATATTATGATCATGTCAGCAGCAACTAGCAACAGTGCAAATATTCTTCTTTTGGAGAAGAAATGAAGAATTCAGCAGCTGTTTTCATTGTGGCACTGTTGTTTTCAGAATATCCAAACCAGCCAAAATTTGTAGACAGGGTGTAATGAACAGATTCTTGAATGAGATGTGAGATATCCACCCATGATCTCGACATGGTGTGCATTTGTCGCACTCAGAGTTACCTATGCTTTTTTTTTTTAAGAAAAGGAGAGTATACCTATGCATGGGCGTGGATTTACACTAACTTTTAGTGGAAATCTTGTGCTATATATATGAAGAAAACTGCTTATGGAAAACAAAGGTCTACTAGCTATTAGGAGATCTCCTGTGCCTGAATTTTTTCTACTTGTTATTGTAACTTGTGCGGGTAAGGCTTGGCGCTAAATTACGCTTGTCCAGACCCTCGCAATGCGGGAGCCTACGGCACTGGGTACGCCCACTGTAACTTGGTGGAAAACTGAATTTCCTTGATGGCTTAATTCCGCTTGTGTTTGGAAAAGTTTTGGCTTTTTGCGTCCTCTGCTGAGTACAACTTGTGATCATTGTTACCCATGTTCATCTAAGGAAAACAAATAAGAAACTGGATCCACGCTCATGCTTGTCAGAATTTTTCATTTGCTGAACCTATCTATCAGTGAAATGCTTTTAAACTGCAAATTTGGTATCATGCATGATTGTTGTTTAGTTTATGCATATATGTCTCAGTAGCCCATCTCCAAAGCAAACCTTAGGCTTTAGGAGTTTTGATGCAAAGGCCACCAAGTCACTAACGACTTGACGGGACGGCAGTATGACGTGTCTACAAGTGTTAGCACGCCATCAAATATATTAATCATGCAGCATCCATAGTGGTGTGGTTGGCACTTGAAAGAGCCAACTCGATCGATGCTCTTGAAGCACAGAGCTCGTCAAGTCGCCATGGTGCATGCTTCCAACACATATACGTCCTCATGGATAAGCATGAATTCTGCTACTACTTTAGACATCAGCTTACACTGATCGATCCCTTGTGTGCTCCACTATTGCTGCAGCAGCTTTGCTTACGACATCACAAGTTATTCAAAACCCAATGGAAAAACGCGCAACGGCGTGGTGTCAAAAAAAAATTCAAAACCCAATGGATCGAGTGGTTGCTCTCCATACTCGCTTATAACAGTGACTGCAGCCGCGCCATTTTACCATCCACAGTATATGTGATGGGGAGTTGCAGGCTTACCGAGGTGGCTCTCCATGTCAAGCACGGTTGTGGTCGTCAGGTGCGTGCGCCGCGAGCTCGATCGAGGAGGGAGGACCGAGGACGACGGGTCCTGTGCCGGTCTGTGGCCACTGGCCAGGCCTTTTTCCCTTCGATCGATCAATTTGGCGATCCGGACGCCTAGTGGTTGGCGATTTCTGGGAACAGGGAAGAAAGCTAATAAAGATATGCTGCGGGCGTTAGTGCATGCATGATTGATGGATCCACCCAAACAGCAATGCAATGTAATTAGCCAGCAGCAGCAAGGCAAAGCACAAGCAAGAGCTGCTACTGCTGCTTTATGAAATCATCGTCTTTCTATCCAAGTGAGAAGCCACTTGCAGGCGAAATTGTGAACTTCCACCGGAACGGAAAAGCCTCTTTACATATTTTTTGTTTAAAAGTTTCTTAGGCTAGCTAGCTAGCTAATTGGAGGATTTGGGCACTAATACCTTGCGAGCCGACGAGATAACGATGGTTTGGGCTGGTAACAGCGATGTCCAACAAGCTGGAGAGCATGGGCGCTGCGGTACGGTTGTATCTGAGGCTGCACGGCCGATTTAGTGGAGCAATCACACGATCATGACGGCCACCAAGCGCCCGTATAATTTGCTCGCCGAATCACAGGCGACTAGACCGTACGTAGCCTTCGTCCATGGCTACAAATAGTTTCCACCCTCTCTGTTACGCCATTTTTTTTTTTGATGAAACTGTTACGCCATTTTGTTCAGTATTTCCTCTTGATTGCCCTCTCTGTTACGCCATTTTGAGCTATCAGAGCCCCACCTAAATTATTTTTCATTGATTCCGGCAAGCCGGTGCATTGAGGGTGCTAAACACCTAACTGTTACAGTATCATAGTCTTACATTGTGCTAACTCATTACGATGGCTTGAATTGCCGTTGTTTTCTTTTGCATGTCGGTACATCTATTTTTTCCATAGTAACTAAAATATAAAAAATTAAAAGGCTCTCTCTTATTCATAACCTGCTTAGTCTGCCGCTCGATCTTATTGTCTGCTGTTATTCCAAATTATAAGTCACTTTGATTTTTTTTAGTAAATCCATTTTCCTATGCATATAGTACAATAATATATCTAGATACATAGCAAAGTGGATTAACCAAAAAATTCAAAGCGAGTTATAATTTGAAATGGAGAGGGTGTACCTTTTTTTCGTGCATAATAACTCTTCCCCGTCCATCTATCCCTCACTCCTACACCTCAGTCTCTTACTCACACTGAATTGTACCACTCTCACTTTCACGAATGGCCGGCATGATCAAATGTGTGGCTATTGTGTATGTGCACCTGTTGTGAGGTTAAGAAATTAAGGTGGAACGTGAGTTACATATCCCTTTGTGTCATGATACACTGGCTCAAACAACACCAATAAAGTTTTTGCAGTTCCAAACAATAACCGAGTTATGATGTTAGAAGAGGACACAATCTATTGGGTCATAGACTCCTTACACAGGCCAACATGATCCTGCAAGACCAATCTCACGTGGATCAAACAAAATTCACAACAATTATATGCAATTCTCTAAGGAAGACTATCAAGTCTTGGAGAAGTAAAGAATGTAGTGACACAACTATCAACTAAGGTGACACCAACTAGGTGACAGATACCTCCATGAAGCTCCCCATCTATAGCAAGTATAAGAGTCGCATCTCAACACCATGGAGCTTTGCAACCACTCAAGGAACAAGACATCACATCCTTTTCTTTGAGTAAGAATCTACCAATCCCTCTTTTCCATTAGATCCAGGACTAGGAAGTGATGACGATGGAGCCTATAATGGGGGTTTGAGAAGCATCTTCTCACCCACACTAATAGTCCATCTACCACAAGAAGGCTCCGGCCATGGAAGTCGTTAGCGATGAAAGATGAAAGCACTAGTGAGATCCAAAGGTGAATGAGAACTAACACGTTTGACAATTGAGGAAGGGGAATAAAGCAAACCATCATAAGGGCCTTTAGAGGCAAGACATAGAGTAATAACCAAAGCAGCCTTGGTGCCATCTCAAGGATAGAAAACATTGACATTGCATGGATCATTAAAAACATATAACTATCATCAGAGATATTCCTCTCCCATCCCATGACAACTAGAGGAAAACATCACATCCTTTGCGATCTCCAACTTGACTATAGGCGACAAGGGCACCTCTAGTTGTGAGGATGAGAGGGCAGAAGAGGAATTACTCAAAGTATCCATGACAATGGCCACCGACTCATAACCTTCATTGTTACTGAACAAACAACCCAAACCATCTTTAATTAGCACAAATGAAGGTGAAGGAGTAGCATCAGAAGAACCACCCCAACCTCAACCTCAACAATCAATAGAAGGATGCAAGTAGTGGATCTAGTTCTACAAGCACTTGGTGAATTAACAAGCGACCCATGAAATAACAACCATTCATAGAAGAAGGAATGACCTCCCCGAGGGGATCTCTGGTTGAATGTCAATCGAGGGGTATCCATTCTGTGATGACACAACCACCTCTTACTCTCTCTCTCTCTCTCTCTCTCTCTCTCTCTCTCACACACACACACACACACACACTCTCTCTCTCTCTAAAATTTCAAGTCACATCGAAGAGTAGCGATGGAGAAAATAAATCCTCCTCGGTGAGCACAACCATAGAAGCAACGCCGTTGGTTGGAGGATGTAGGCCCAGGTGATGATGCTCCAAGCAAGGTGGAGTGATGACATCAACAACCATAGAAGAGGCAGTCCAAAATCAGGATCTGATCCACACCACTACATTGCTAGCTTGGAACATTATCATCCGTAGCCTTGAATGGTGCGACTAGCAATGTACCAACATTAGGTCGAGACGAAGGACACTTTGGAAACAGTAACCTCATGGTGGACACCAAAGAGTGAGAAACATCCAAGCTTCATATGAAGGGCACCCCAACCACACAATGAGAAGTCAACGATGATGAGGGTAGAAGAAGAATCATGCGCTACGAGGAGGAGAAATGCAACATGTGACAACCAATGTCGTAGAAGTACCTCGCCCTAGTTCACAGAGGAACCAATTGGGGATTGTTCCCTTGGCTAGAGCTACAGGGATCCCCAATGATGGTATGGTCACCACCCTAACAGACTGAGAGGATGGGGGTAGAAGTAGAAGCCTATATATATATAGTGCGGGGGATGGAACACAGCGAATGACGGATGACGGCACGCTTGCCTCGACTAAGAGAGCAATAGTGTGGCAATATACAGTGAGTGAGGGGAAGTGTAGGTGGAGGCACTTGAGGAGGTGGAGCGACAAACCGGGGTCACCAACATTGGCGGTGGGGAAACCTAGGGTCAACTATCCTTAAAACCCATGAATCGGTAGATCCACGCAAGGAGAAGCAAGATCTAAAGTTTGATTGATAGATTTTTTTTTAGGGTTTCGTGGGGAACCCCCCTAACCTAATTTTTTTCATTAAAAGGGTATAAGAGTTTATAGGTGCACGAGTGTTGCAAAGTTTGATTGGTGGATTGGGAAGGAAAGGGGCCGATTTGGAAATATTTGGTGTTTTTGACAGGTAGGTATGTCATGTCACATTGAAATATAATACTTCATTGCACCTTGTATTAATTATAGGCCTTGTCAATTCATTTAATTTAGTACATTGAAATAAGATTAGGAGATAAGCCCAATTAAGTTCAACTAAGATTGATGACTCATTATCATTAACATGGGATGACATAGAAATAAGCAATCAAATTCATTGAATGACTATAGAGAAATAGGGCGTATGCACTATAGAGATTGTTGATGACAAAAGGTTCCCAAATGCCCTAAGCATACCTTTTGCAAAATAAACAAACAATATTTTGAACAACCGCATTCACACGGTCTGACATGCATCTGTCTACCTCTATATCCACGTGCATTGAATGACTGATGAACTTGTTGAGAAGCTAAAACGACACACTCAATGGGACGGAGGGAGTACGAACCTATGACCTCCTTTGTGTTCCTTACTAGAATCCACGAGTTTCCCTAGGATATGATTCTTTCCCTACCAGTTTCAATCACCCAAGGAAAGATAAGTTTCCCTAGTGTGAGATAACGAGACCCTAGGGAAAGATCTCTTTCCCTACGAAATCTATTTTCCTGGGGAGAAATGGAACGAGTGGACCAAGTTGGAAGGCCAGGTGTCATGTTTCCCTAGGAAAAATTTAATCCCTAGGAACGAGTGGAAGTGTGGGACCGTGAAACCCTACACTGAAAAAATCCACCGTGAAAATTTCTCCCCTCATGCGCCGCCAGTCGCGCGCACGCCGCGCCTCCGCGCCTCTCCGCGCGCCGCCTCCGCTCCCGAGCTCCCAAGCACGCCGCCACCACTCCCTCCGCTCCTAAGCACGCCGCCGCTCCCTCCGCATCCGAGCACGCCGCCTACGCTCGCGACGCCGCCACTCCCTCCGCTCCCAAGCACGCCGCTGCTCCCTCCGCCTCCGCATCCGAGAACGCTGCCGCCCTCCGTGCCGCCACTCCCTCCACGCCTCCACTACCCGCGCGTCCGTGCGCGCCGCCACTCCCTCCGCCGTCGAGCACCCCTCCACTCCCTCAGCGACCGCAGCTCCCTCCATCCCTGGTCCCCGCCGCCACTCCTTCCGCGTACCCCTGCCGGCGACGAGCATCCAACAGGTACCCCCACCGGCCCCTCCTCTTCCTCTAGCGTATAAGCTATTTAAGTTCCGATCTGATCTGACCTATTGACTACTGTAGTATACACATGTATTTTGCCTGCATAGTTAGATCCCTTTTTCCCCTTTAGCCAGGTTGTTTTCTCAGCATGTATGGCAGTAGAAATTCCTGCATTTTTAGAAATCCAGAAGATTGTCTGGTTGGTTCAGTTTTTCTTCTTTCTGTTGGTTCACACCAACCAAACTCATTGCTGTTATTGATTCTCACCAACTATGCAAAGGAAATAATCACAGTGAGAATGAGATCCAAACAATTTGCAGATGTCAGAAATTTGGGTGTCATGTTTTCTTGTTACCACAAGTAATTTCTGCTGTGTGTACTGGAAATTGCCACACTTAAGATTATTAAGCACGCTTGAAAACTAGCACAGAACATTCAACACATAATCTAGACCCAATCAGCACTCTCCACCTTTCAGCAATAAACAAGCCTTGTAGGTTAGTCCTCTGTCTTTTAAGTAACCTAGATTTTAATTTGGCATAATTTCTAAGACATCATCTGCTATTTACCTTGTTGAAATTTACAACTTGTAGCACTTTTAGGTGGCTGCTGATAAAAGGAAATGACTGGTACTGAATCCGACATCACATCAAGCCTGGCATGAAAGTCTATGTGGAGATTCTGGTAAGTGATCTTGAGAAATCTACATTTACAGTGAGTGGTTTGAGGACATCTGGTTTTAGTATTAGAAAGGAAATGACTAAAGTGCACGTTTTGTTCATTCTCTCATTTTTTCAGAACATTCTATGCACATGGAAGTCTATGCATCTTAAGTAGATCGGTTTCACTAATATCTATCAATTTCTGTGCAGGCCAAACAAGACCCTTACCGCTTCCGCTTCCCACTTGAGATGAGATTTGTATATCATAACATTGATCACCTAATGTGAGTACCACTATTGTCATTACTCACTGCTTGCTCAGTTCTGGCAATATGAATATTTAATACCATTTGCCGTATCCCGCTGAGAACTATAGTTGTGGCTTTGTAGTTCTGTCACTGCTGCATATGTCTTACTGTGAAGAGAGAACATTTAGCTGCTTGATATAATGATAGTACTAAGTGTCTCCTTGACGGTGTAGGCCTCTTTTTGTTTTGTTGATTCGTGTGAGCTTTGCCTTTGTTGGAAAAGGTAACTTGTGCTGTAGACAAATAATGTTACGTGTAGACTTAGTGCTTCAAAGATTAAATTAACTGGTATAATTGTTACCTTTGTTTAGTGGGCAATTTTTGGAGCGGTAAGTACTATATTATGGTAGTTATTATTTTGATTACTTTATTTGTTAGATTTGCCATGAACTCACTGTATCTATGCACAAGTGACATATCTATTTCCTTTTCTTTGCTATTTTTACCTATTTATGATATATGCTACTGCACAATAGAACAATGGACAGAAACCAATATATTTGACTACGTACTTTGCTCCAATGCAAATAGACTTTAAATTACTTGGGTACACCATTTATGATTAGTGCCAAGCCTGTCTTGCTGGACTGAACTATTATTTTCTGTATGTACATAGCTGACAGTCGCTTTGCACACTAGTCCGTTTATGTTCTTTGCACAATATTCAACATTTTTCTAATTTAGATTTGCTTAATCTCACAGGCTAGTACCTATGGCTCATCTATTCGAGTGGGACAAGTCCTGGAGCGAATGAGATTAAAAGTGGAGTGAATGGAACTGCAAGTGGTGCAAGTGGTGGAGGCGCGTACGCTCCTCCGGCACAAGAAGAACAATTTTCGTTTTTTGAAACCATTAGTTGTAGTTAATCAGCTTGTTTGCCTACTGTTGGACAACTTCTTTTGATTTGCGGATTTGTGTTATGGATTTGTGGTAATATTATAACTCTAAATGTATGGATTTGTGAATTTGTGTTAATATTATAAATCTAAATGTTTGGATTGGTGGTTATGGATTGGATGAAATGAGTGCTTAATTATGGTCCATGTGAATATGGATTTGAATTTGAAATATTTATACATTTGAATTTGAAATATGAATTTGCTCTATATATAATGTTTCCCTAGTGTTCCAGTTCCTAGGGAAAGATTCCTAGGAAACTGCCCCTTTCCATGTCAGACTCGACATGTGCTATCTGGAGGAAGTTTCCCCAGGGGACGGAACCCCCTAGGGAAAGAAGTTTCCCTAGGGTTTTGGAGAAAAACCGCAGGAAAAGCGCTTTCTTTCCCGTCGAATTCTGTCCCTAGGGGCCTTTTCCTCACGAAATACCCTAGGGAAACGGTTTCCCCATACCGTTTTAAAGGGTTTCCCTAGGAAAATTAACCCTAGGGAAACTAGTGAATTCTAGTAGAGCCAGTAGTGATTAGAGCTTAGATCATAGTTAGGCATCCACTCGTTTCGCAAGTGCAGTATGTTCCATCTCATGACTGGGTCCCCATGCATGGTCCCTCCTCCCTTCACAATTTGATATGTGGCGCCCCGATCATCAACCACAAGTGGCTCGATCTAGTGCGTGTTGTCCGGCTGCTCCCCCTGGTACAAGAGCTAGTAGCAGCGGTAGCGGTAGCGGCAGCAGCAGCCTACGGAGTAGCTTCCAAGAGAGTAGCTGAGGACCACCGCTGCACCGAGAGTACTGAGACAACGAGATGGCAAGCAGGGCAGGGCAGCCCGGCCGTGCCCCCGCGACCGGCCGGGCACCACATCGCGTGATCCTGAAGCGAGCAAACGACCGTGCGCGGCACTCCAATGGCGTAGACGCGTATTGTGGACGACGTGCTACTGTGCCTCGATCGCCTTGTACCCCCGCCGCCCGCGTCGCGTCCATATCCCACTGGCCGCGCGCCGTGCGTTGCCACCAGCCAGCAGCCTCGCGCACATCCATATCCATTATTGCCTTCGCGAGCGTACGGATGCCGTCGGCTGGCGAGGTGCCGCATGCGACCTTGAATGATTATTGCCCCATTTGCTCTTTGTGACTCCATGAGCGTACGAAGAAGGACGCGGATGCATACTGGCTCAAATAATACTGTTTCACGTTTCAACCAGGCGTTGCAAACAGGTGACGTGATCCTCCTGGTGTTCCGAAACTTGCGATCACTCTTTTTCACTGGTCCTTGTGGCTCACGGCGAAGGTAATCATGAAACCCATGTGCGTGCGTGTGTGTGGAAGAAACAACTAGCGGCAGTCAGCAGCACATAATGTTGAAGGCTGCAGGTCGAGTCTTGAGCCTCGCAACATAGTCCAAGAAAGGGGGCTGAAATGACATTGAGGTTGAGAGGCGGTCACCCCGGCCCCGGCCCCGGCCGGAGTAGTGCACCATCAAGCGTGGAGAATAATGCGGGAAACGGAGAGCGATGCGTGGGGCGGCGTCCTTCAGGTGTTGCCTAGTCGCGCGCGCCGGCGTGTGGCCGGAGCCAAAGATGCCGCCGGAAAGGGAGGATGGACGCGGGCGTGGGGTGGAGCCGCACTCATGGACGTGTCTGGACCATGCACGAGGGAGACGCAGACGCGACGCCGCCGCTGCTAGTGCAGCATGTAGCTGTTACTGTTCCCACCTCGTCACAGACGTTATTGATGGCTGCATGACAGCATGAGCAGTGTAGTAGTAGTACACTGGTACTATGATGGGTTTCTTGGGACCAAACCACATATTCTTTGCATGTTTTGGGGCCAAAACCGACGACTCGTACGAGACCGGGAAAATTGATGAGAAGCTGGATGATCGGATGTTCGAATATCGAATCTCCGTACCGTACAGCAAGAATGGAAACATCCTTATCTGCTCTGTTCTGATTTCACGTTCAGATATGAACGGATAGGCAGATGCTGATGCCATGACGATTTTGGTGTAGGGAGTATATCAGTCACTCAGACAACGCATCAACATCCATGATCGTGTCATCGTGTGCCGCCGTGGTACTTCCCCATGTGCAATTGTGCATTACACTCAGCACGGATAACCAAGCCACCGGAAGTTTTTTTTTAAAAAAAAATAGCAGAGGGAAGTATAGGCTGCTGATATGTGCTACGGAGTATTCAGCCCACATTTAAAGGCCCACTATAAAGATTAGATACAAAGGCCGGCCCGATGCTTGCCCTGGGCTGCGCGTCTCCAGCCCGTTGCTGCCACATGACGACGGCGATGGGTACGCTAGGCAAGTCTGGGATCTTGGGCTTCCACTCAAAGGCAGCGGTCTCCGCCAGTAATCCGTTTCGACGAAAAATAATCAACGGAGATCTGGTAGTCTCAACCGAAACAACAGACTGAACCGATGGTTTCTGGGCCTTGGCTACTGAAATTTCCGCCAAAGATTAACCCGTTTCGACAAAAAATAATCAACGATTTGGTAAGTTTAATGTGAGAGTTTGGCAAGTTTTGGTTCAACCAATTGCAAGCCAAAATCTTGGCATGTCAATACTTTGGTTGAACCGATGGACCCTCTGTCTCTCTGACTAAGATTTTCCTCTTGTCCTTTACAAATCCCTACAACCTTTTCCATTTCGTGTTCTTCCACTGTCTTGTATCCAGGGGTATTTGGGTTTGTAAAACAATATCACAATTTGTTGCAACATACAGCACACTACAGAACGTCTGCATTTCTGGCACAATGATGCTGTTCTTCGAACCAAGCGTTAAGCGCATACAGAATTACATACACAGGTTACACATAGCCAACGGCACACGCACATCTCTTCTGCATTTATGGCACAATGATGCTGTTCTTAGAACCAAGCGTTGAGCACATACAGAATTACATACACAGTTTACACATAGCCAACGGCACACGCACATCTCTTATTTAGACAGGGACCAAGCCAAGGCACCCTTCCAATATACTACTACTGCTCCTGACGTGAAAAGAATGTAAGGTCCCCAAACAGACAGAGACAGGCCACCACGGATCGCGTTCCTCCCCTGTGGCCATCAGACGTCAAACCCCAAGTTCAGCACGTACTATCAATCCTACAGAAAACTCGCGATTCATCATAGCTCGAGGAAGACGAACTCCTCGATCGCCGGAATGGCCCCAATGTTCTCCAGCGTCTCCTTGTCGGGCTCCTCATCAACGCCAATCGCCATGATCGCTTGCTTACCCCGGAACGTCCGGCCGACGCTCATGAAGCTGATGTTGACGTTCCTCTGGCCGAGGATGTTCCCGACCTTGCCGATCATACCGGGCTGGTCGATCTGTCGGCACAGGATCAGGTTGCCCTCCAGGCTGACGTCCACCTCATAGGGTCCAACGAGGGTGAGGTGCGGCACGCCGTACTTGACCCGGCCCTCCAGGACGATGTCCCCGCCGTCGCTGATGGCGCCCGCGAATTTGGACTGCACGTTCGAGAGCCGAACCTGGACGGACTCCAGCGGTGCCTCCGCTGCCGGGCTGTCGTGCGCCACGCGCTCCTCCGCGATGCGGAGGCCGCGCTGCTTCGCCGTGTAGTCTGCGTTCACAAGGTTCACGAATGTGCTGGACACGGGCTCCACCAGGCCCTTGGTCACCATCGCGCGGAGGAGCCGAGTGTCCAGGTCGTCGGGGCCACGGGCTGTGGTGTACACCACCTTCACGCCCTTGATGCCACTCTCGCCGGCCACGAGCTGCACCGCCAGCCTCCCGAGCTTCTCGGCCAGAGAAACATATGGAGCCAGCTCTGACATGATCTGGCAAACGAAAATTAAAAGAACACGAATTTCACCATCAGATTGAGCCATCCATGAACACGCTTAATTGAACTATTGAAGTGTGCTGCACTGACATGCGACATGTCGAAAGAAGGTTCTTACCTCAGCTGGGACCATGGGCGCATTCACAGCTGTTGCTGCGAGCTCCCCTTTCAACGCACCAACCACGGCTTCCGCAATCTCGATGGCGACGCCTTCCTGCCAGTTTGGAGAGTTCAGTCAGTGAAGTCGTTGGTATGTCGTCAGAGACAGCAGTAAGTGATCTGCATCAATGCAGAACATGGTAGTAGGTGACGATGCAGACCTGAGCCTCGACAGTGCTTGCTCCAAGGTGGGGTGTCACAGTCACGTTCTCATGCAACACCAGCTTGCTGTCCTTCGGTGGGGGCTCCACGGTGAAGACATCAAGAGCCGCCTGCTCAACAATGGCCATGAAAAACTCAGCTTTCAGAGAGATCCATCTTCACATTAATTGGGTGAACTAACACTAGAATGGAATGAAGTCGTCATCACCTGGGCAACTTTGCCAGAGTCAAGGGCCCTCACTAGAGCGTCTTCATCGATCACTCCACCCCTGGCAACGTTGATGATCCGGACACCATTTTTCATCTTAGCAAAGGACTCGTCGTTGAAGATCTTGGATGTTGTCGGTATCAGTGGCATGTGAAGGGAGATGAAATCGGCTCTTCCGATGGCCTCGTCGAAAGATACCAGTTCTACTCCGAGGGCACGGGCCCGATCAGCAGGGGCATAGGGATCATGAGCTATCACATGCATCCCGAGCCCTTTCGCTCGCCTTGCTACCTCTGTGCCAACTTTCCCGAAGCCCATGATGGAAAGAGTCTTTCCCACCAGAAACCCCCACGTACTTGTTTCTTTGCCATTTACCTGTGTGAAATGACAAAACAAAATATCAGAACATTTCTTGGAGATAATTATTGTGCCGCAGCTTGGAGACTTAACATGACATCTCCAGAACATCAAAGCATATTTTGTTCAATTTTTTAATGCATCAAACCATTTAATTAGCATCAGTAGTTTGAGTACTTGCTTTTATACCAATTCCACATCAGCATACCATATAATTAGAATAAACATGACAGATGAATATAATTTGTTCAAGTCACAGTTGCGTCTTTAGGCCAGAATTACACCTCTGTAAGCACGGCCCAATTATAATTTCAACAGTCATATTTACGGTGCCGATACCTTTTATTTGTGTCACCTTCAAGCTAGATTGGCAGCTGTTACATGTACCATGCTTCAATTTGGCAGAGCACAAATATTTGTCATACAAAACAGGAAGCAACAAGTACATAAATTTTTCTTTTTTTTTCCCCTTGATAAGTACTCCCCCGTCCCAAAATAAAACGTTAAATAGCAATTATATATTAAAATAGAATTAATATTTATATTACATAATTAGTATCATTGGAAAGATATTTTGATATAGTTTTTTAACAAATTTATTTGAAGATTTAAATCTTCTACGTATTTTCTACAAATCGTTCAAACTTGTGGATTTAAAACCCAAAACGTCGTTTATTTTGGGACAGAGGGAGTAAAAAAAAGTTAATAGCAATTTGACTTACACAATTAGCATTATGTTCTGGAACGTTGCAGTGATTGAGAAAAAAAAAAAGTTCCAGTGATTAATAACCAAAGTCACTTTCTACAAAAAGGTTAGATTTGACAAGCATCCACTAAACTGAGGCACCTGGTTCTTTTTGAAATAAAAGTTCAATAGGGACATATTACCAACGAAGTTATTAGTAGATTCCTCAATAAGCAACCAGCAACTGAATTTAAACCAGTTTTTTTACAGTACAAGATGAATGGCACAGCATGATTAAACATGGTAAAGGTTTGTTATGATAAACTGATAATGCATTGTATAAGTGTTTCAAAAACCAATGCATTTGCAAGTATAGAACAGTTGGAGGATCCCATCTTAGGTCCCCTTTGGAATAAAGGAAAAACAGAGGAATTCTAAAGGATTGAAATCCTAGATGAAAATTTCCTATGATATCATTTGGAGTTCTACCAATAGGTTGAATCTCATGTAAAGTTTTCTTTTGTGTTATTCTCTCTCATCAAATTCTTGTGTTTTGCTTGGTCTCCCCATGCAACTGTTGATCTGTTTTCTGTTTTTCAATCTCAATCAATAGGATTCTATTCCCATGTTGTTCCTATGATTTTAGAATAAAGAACACCCCCACCCACCCTGAGTTAGAATGCATCTGTTTTGGTCAAAGCGATAAGGAGTTACTTGTGTTCGGTATATTGGTGGGCTGTCGTTATAAGAAATGGTCTTTCAATGGATTGAAAATGATCAATAGACTTTCAATCAAGTAGAGCAGTAATCAGGTCAACATCACAACCAATTAAATCAAATGATTGTTTCAGTAGGTTAACCTATCTCAGGCAATCAGTCAGTGCCATTCGATTGGACACCTTTTTGTACTATTAATTCATTAGCTGAAAGTAGTGGTTGCCCTTGTATGTGTTCCGAAAATTGCTAATCAAAGATATGAGGCATTAAGTCGTTTCAAAAAAAAAAAAGACATGCGGCTTTAAGGCAACGAAAATAGTCCAACAAGATAGTACAGTAATGGGCAAGCGTTTGCATAGATACACATAAAAAGGACCTGTAGTGGCAATTTGTTTGGTGTTGCCCTTGTGGCTGATGCTAGCAGGTAGCAAGATAAAGGAGGGGCCCAACGGTCTGTTGGTGCAACGCATAAGAATAATGGCACGTAATTCAGAGTACTTTATGCACCGCAAGCAAGATTCCTCAAATGCCTTCCCAATAATTGAAACATTATTAGTATAGTATGCCTATGTGTATGGTATATGACCTTTCTATAGTGTGCCTATATGAAACATTGAAACAATGATTCGCTGTGAGGTGGTGGGCACAAGTAGAGAAACTGCAGGCCAGCGGATTCATTGAACCTGCCCATCTTTCAGCACACGAGTATGTTAACTGTTAAGTCGCCATGCGGAGAGACGAAGGAAGAAAATTACAGTAATACGAGGGAGTACAGTATAAAATTCAGTGTACTCCAACAGAAGCACGTGGACCCAGCAAACTTGGCTTGGTGCCCAGCGTGAGCGTGACATGGTTGAACTGTAAAATAGTACTGTAGAAATGGATCGCACTATCTTATCGTAAAAATTAAAATAGTAGGCATTAGTTGTCGAATAAAACTGTAGCCATGAGAGTAGGAGACAACGTAACAAATTATACCAGTGCTATCTATCCTCTACTACTTTATCCGATGAGAATATTCAATTAGAAGAAAATTTGCAGAGCAAATCAGGCACCAGAAATTATTAAAAGGCTCCAGGTCTATTTTATTCTCTACTCCGATCTGCCAGATTCGACGGCGGCCTCAAACGAAACGAGGGCCCAAAATTATTTAATAGCGGAGCCATTGCCTACCAGCTACGGATACTCATGCGTCGTCACTCGGCAGAAAACAAAACTACGAAAAGCCAGCCATTGCCATCTGCTCTGCCTCAACTTTCCAAAAGGTAAATACAGTGCCATCTAATATCTAATTAGAAGAAAGTTTGTAATGGACTTGGTATCACACTATCACTAAGCACCAGTGACTATTTTACGGTTCCAGTTTTATTTAATTTGCGTTGCCCGATTCGATGGCGACATCAAACAATGCAACTTCCTCGCATCCGAACCAGTGTTAATAATTCAGATTCTAGAATGACTTTTCACTGTTCATTGGTTTGGCATGTAACCACATAAACCAACCCAAACATGATTAACCACCCGTCCGTAGCAGAAAACAAATGAGACGAGACGCAGAGGCAGCCAATGCGAGGTTAATTAATCACAGAAGACAGCGAAGGCAAACGAGGAAGATAAGATGGAGACGGGTGATTATGCATGTCACGTCACTCACCAGCCTTGAGCGCCGCGTCCGCCTGCGAGACGTTGCGCGCCATGGAGGCGAGCAGCGCGATGGCGTGCTCGGCGGCGGCGACGGTGTTGGCCGTGGGCGCGTTGACGACGAGGCACCCGACCTCCGTGGCGGCCTGGAGGTCGACGTTGTCGATCCCGACGCCCGCGCGCCCCACCACCCGGAGCCGGCCCTTGCCCGCCTCCAGCACCTCCCGCGTCACCTTGGTGCCGCTCCGCACGATGAGCGCGTCGAACTCCGCCACCTTGGCGAGGAGCTCGGCCGGGGACATGCCGTAGGCGCACTCCACGTCCGCGAACTCCCGCAGCACGGCGAGACCGGCCTCGCTCAGCTTCTCGGCCACCAGCACCGCCGGCGGGCCGCAGCGCGCCGTTCGACCCGGACCGCGAGATCCGGTGCGCCGGTGGCTTCGACTCCGCCACGGGCGCCGCGGGCGACGACAGGACCGCGCACCGGACGACGCGGAGCCGCGCCGCGCAGTTGTTGGCCGCTCCGCCGCGCCCGCACGCCGCGGCGGGCGTGGTGAGCGAGGCCGCCGTGGCCAGGCGGACCCGCCGCGCCCCTCGCGGGGCTCGCGCTCGCCTGCGGGCTAGGGAGGAGTGCGCGTGAGGCCGCCATGGTTCGTGGCTGATTCGGTTGTGCGGCTTGTGCCTGGGTGATTTTGTTGTGTCTGTTCGTGCTTTGCAGGCGACGAGGAAGAAGGGTGGCTTCTGGCTTATATAAACGCGAGGCGTGATGGGATTAGAGGAGGTAGGTGGGGTGGTAATTCTGGGGAGTGGGAGCCTCTTTGTTTTTTAATCGAAGAAAGGGTGGCCCCAGGAATTATTGATTGGGATCAGTGCGGCCGTGCATCGGGTTCGTCGGATATTTTTCTTTTCTACCCAGGGTCCATCGTTTGTGTCGTGACTCGTGAGCCAGCATGAGAAATTCTGCAATGGGTCTGGTGGCCGTCTCCCGTCTGATCTGTGTTGACATACATGCAGCCAGCATGAGATCTGGCCTTCAAAACACAACTTTTGGCCTCTTTATTCTAAAATATTTATAAAAATATGATATATATCTTTTATAAATGTATTTTTAAGACAAATCTATTCATATAAGTTTGGCCGTCTGGTCTGTTATTGATGATTGCATGCGGACATTTATGTATATATTCTGGCTAGTTTAATTTTGGCTGTTTATTTAAGCTCTCGTTGTTTTGTTGTGGATAAACATGGATAATGTTGGGAGTAACAATTTCATCTAAATATGGACACAGTTCCTGTCCAATGCTTGACTGTCCTTTACTGGACGGCTGAGGAGGAGCTCGAATAACACGCCGCCAAGTCGTCAATTCCAACACATGAAGTTCTCGTGGACGGACACGGAGCGGACCTCTCAACTGTCCGTCAAACAGCTTTCTCTTCCCCTCCAAACACATGAAACTCCCATGATTCTGGGAATTAGGGCTCTGGTATGGTACGGGCTCTCATACAGAGCTCATTCATGCATACAAGTCCAACTTAGTCTCCCACGATAGTGACGACAAAATCCAACAAATTGCTATCACGGCCACGTTGGACATCACCGAGTGGAGTGTGTGCGGGGTGTGCCCCGCCCAAAAGCGCAACAAAAAGCGTCCATGGAAGTTGCATTTGCACGGCACCAACTGACCATACCAACCGATTCACACACACCGCACTGCGTTTGAGCAAGGTGCATGCAGCAGCTCGATCGGCAGTGACATGATGGACGCACCTAGCCCATTTCCCGTACGTCGTTCTCCTGCCTCCAAACATGGGTGAGGGTGACGCCGCGGTCTTGGGTTTTAGGCCTCGCACTTGCTGCGAAAATCCTCCGAGAGCCCGGGGAGGAACTTTCCGCGCGGCTTCCATTTTTTTTTTGTCCCAGTCCCAGCTGGGCGCAGGCGCTGCGCCTCACTGCCTCACTAGGGGGATTCGGCACATGCCGCGACAGTGATCTTGGTTGGCATCTTGCAGTGGACTTAGCCGCCGTGCTTGTGCGTCGGTGCGTGCCCGCGCGCGGCGTCTCTTCTCTAGCGAATCCCATCTCGATGGGGAGTTTCGCCGCGGGAGGGG
This sequence comes from Hyparrhenia diplandra, assembly GCA_015847255.1. Classification (NCBI taxonomy): domain Eukaryota; kingdom Viridiplantae; phylum Streptophyta; class Magnoliopsida; order Poales; family Poaceae; genus Hyparrhenia; species Hyparrhenia diplandra. Next base: position 282,410 of record JADLZK010012727.1, read on the forward strand.
CCAACAACGGGCAGCGCCGTGCGCGCGCGGAAACCTGGTTCCGCGCAGCCGGGAGCGACTGCTAGCGACGGGCGGGGATCGGGAGAGAGAACGATGCGAATCTGCATCCGGACTCCGGAGACCTACTCAATTTTGCTATGCGTGTTTAGCCAGTTGATGATGGTGAAAAGTATCGCCTGTCTGTCTTTATCCCCCCTGCTCCGGTGAAAACGGCCACGGGTTAGGTTTGGTGGGGTGGGGCCGGCACCGGCAGTGAACAAACAAATCACGTTGCACAGCGTAACGTACAGTATAATTCCGGCCGGGCCCATCACGATACAGCGATACTACACCCGCTGTTTTCTGTGAAGAAAAAAACAAATGCGCTTACTTGTGGCCGCGTACGGTACGTGACGTGAGGATATACGTACTACTTTTGTTGCTTTTTTTTCCCTGTGGTTTCGTTTTCGTCATCTAGTGCAATACCCAACCTTGGTGGCCACTGGCCAGGCTGCCATGTTGGACCGATAGTGAACGAATAAGTAATGGTGAAAGAAGATTAATTAACAAGAAAATGATATTGCGATACCCAACCATGGTGGCCAAGGATGACTGCCATGTTGGACTAACGGTAAAGAAGATTAATAAGATATCGTTGCATGATTGACATTGCTTTAGTGGTAGTTTATTTATCCTGTCCCTTTGGTGGAGTATATTTTAGTACCACAAAATTTTCTACCTCTGAAACTGAAAGCAAGATGTAGATCTTTGAAAGTTGCTGGAAAATGCAGGGGCATATATCCATTGGACGCATCGAAGAGGCAGGAGCCAGCAGTTTTTTTTTTTTTTTTTTTTTTAAGTGTGCCTCGACTGATTCTCTACAGTTCTAAATGCTCCATTTTTTTAAAAAAAAAAAAAAGGGACTGTTGCAGACATATCTGCAACAAACTATAAACTTGATAGAACTTTATTGTCAAAGCTTACACTACTCGATCAAACTCAAATATGACCACTGCATTATTTCCGTCACCTTATGCAGACCAAAAAAGACTACTACACAAGTACCACCCAATCTTGCAAAGCCAGCACACTTTTACGATCATATATGAAAAACAGTAATACATCTACGGTACACTGATAGCCCATGTAGAATGATAGTCCATACTTTGCCAAAAACAAATATTTGCTGCTCGATTTCTCAGGGTTTCGTTTACAGGTATGATATTCAGGTTAAGAGTTAAGACATACTATCACAAGAAACTAAGCACCCAGATACCGAAGATAAGTTTTTCCTACATATCTCAACTTCCCAAGATCTCACGTGTACACTAGTGGAATACAAAATTCACGACTTTTTAGCATCTGGAGGGACCTTTATGCCCATGAGCCCTAGCAGATTGGAAGCCGGACCGGGAAGACCTTGTTGCGAGGAGTACGAGTTAAGAATGCTCTCGACAAGGTTCAGATCTACATCAACTGGAGTCATCTCTGCATCAGTAGCTGCATCATCTGATGGACCCTGCAATGCAAAATATACCACATATTGCTTTGGCTAAGTAAAATCAAACAGTAGCAAATGCCTGGATTCTAATCTAATATGCCTGGATTCTAATCTAATATAGGCACAAGCTGAAATCTGCAATTTGATTTGGTAACTGCAGGTAACTGAACACGAGTGAAGTTGGATATACATTATAGGCTAGACTGATTATGCAAATGATAAACAACTATGGTGGGAAAAGCATAAGCAAAGTGATTTGATTTAACAAAACGAGTATGCAAGCAGATAGCACAGAAATGAACAGAAGATTACGACATTGATGTCTTCCCTTAGTACATTTATAGAGATGCTAATTGATAAATCTCTTCAGCTTCAAAATGGGTTAACCACATTTAATTAGTCAACCAAACTATGCATGTTAGTAGCAGATCTACAATAATTACAGCGTCCTTTGAGAAACTAAAAACATGGCAAACAACCTTGGAAGGTTGCATCACAGTAATTATAATAACACAGAAGGGAATTAAAAGCCCACAATTATAGTCACTAGAAGATAAAAGAGCATCATAACATGACTTCTAAGAAACATTTTCGAGTATAGACAAATACCATCATATCAAGCATTTGGTCAGGGGCAGTGTCCTATCTATCCTACACATAATAAGATAAAACAAAGCATGTAACATCTCTAATACACAATGCCTACCTCATTGTTAGTTTCCGGTCGTGGCGCACGAGCAAAGCTTTTCTCAAGAGTAGTACTGCTTAGCTCTTTACTTAAAGCATCAGAATATGATTCCATAAAAGAATCATCCACATCCTTGTCACCTAACTCTTCAGCAAAATCATTGTCTTCATCAGAATCATCTGCATCACCACAAACATTCTTAGTATTTTTATATTCATAGCAAAAAAATAGAATTCAACCTTTCAGCTATCATCGAACTAGAAGAATGAAGCAATGAAGTTTGTGGGATACATGCTGAGGAAAGAACTAGTGACCTATGAGCAGCAGTTCTTCAAAGTACTGCCAGGCTTTGGCACGGCTTCACAGGATTTCAGTTTCTCTGACATCGATACTGTTTATGCACTGTAGCTACACTGCCTGCTGAGATATTTTCTCCCTCTCTCTCTCTGCTCCCTCAAAACATCTAGAAGCCGGTGAAGCCTCTACCAGGTGGCTTCACCGCCTCATGGAAGTCGTTTGTACAGTGACAGGTGGAGCCAAAGCCCCCAAAGCCCAAGCTGTGCCAAAGAGGCCCTAATGTTTCAACAACCCCTAAAATATCTTAGGATACTTTACTGCTCGTCCACTGTTAACTGCCAGGCTTGTTTGTTCAGTTAGCATCTAATAAGTATCTAATCACTTAAGAAATCAAATATTTAGTATGCCAACACTTTAATCATCCAGTTCAATGAAAAAATTGATCAACTAAATATTTAGTTGCAAAGAACTCAAATCAAGGTAGCCCCAATTCACAGAAGTAAAGCAAAATACCATTGATGTATATTACTTATAACCACACTTGGTGGCTTGTGCTCTCAGTTGTAGTCCTTAAATCATAGAGTATGCAACAATGCAAACAAGAATACTAAGTGTGGAAGGAAGTTGGAAAAAATGTTCACCTAGGACCATGATTCAACAGTGATAATTGACCGTGAAACATAGATAAAGTAAGAGCAGGGTAAAGCACATGAATAACTTTGAGAAAGAAAGAGATACCAAAGTCCATGTCAGACGATGAAGATTTTCTATCAAATCCATCATCACTGCCAACTTGCTCTTGTGAACCTCCACCTAAAACCGATTCCATGGCCTTGAAGAACTGGTTGACATCTAGGTCCACTGATTCCATATCTCTCCTACATGAAGAAAAGGAGTCGATGAATACTTTAAGTACCTATCTAGTAGCACATGTGCTCAGTTAAATAGTTATAAAAGGAAAAGGTCGAATTTTAGTATTGCACTGAACCTTAATGGCAACACAGGTGTTAGCAAAAGAATCTAACCACCTTTTCTATATCACAAAATGCTCAAGTATTTGAAACTTGGGAATTGGGATTGTCCTACTGATCCCAATTAGTAACTAGTAGGCTACAACTGTTGTGATTTGGAAATTAAATGCATCCAGATCAAGGGCAATAAGCATAATCCTATAATTAACACTACTCTGAGCATTCCATGCCACTTTATGTGGATAACTGTGAGTTCAAGGCACATACTAAGTTCAAATGATAAGACTGTTGCTCAATGCTTATAGCTTTATTCTTAAATATCACTGTAGGCTGCTCTGAAAAGATGGAGTACAAGAACAAATGTCTCCAACACAGACTTATAAGAAGGCACCTTCAAACCTTGTTGAAGAAATCAGCAATACATAGTAAAACTATGATAATTTATTCATGACATAGATAAACATAAAGAATTTAGAACTCAAATAATTATAATTAAGTGTCTGTTGGTGTTATGTGTTCTCCAGTCAGATTAAAAATTACAATTATTGTCTGTCTGTTTCTCTAGAGCTGTTCTATTTTCTATGTGCTAAGTGTTACAAGACATAATAGACATTTAGTAATTGTAAAGGAAAGTAATTGTAAAGGAAATGAGAATCCATTTTAGTGCATCTTGGTTCAAATCTGCAAAGAGATCACTATGCTACAGATTCCTGGCACACAATTACACCGCATTTACCAGTTCTCCTTTCAGTTGCTGGTTTGGATATGAAACTATCTTTATCTTAAAAGAAGACAGATTACAGGCTTACAGCAACAATCGGAGAAACAAAACTAAATGAATGAAGAATATAAGTTTGATCAGTGATGGTATTAATCAAAGATTCAAAATGGAAAAAAAAATGTGCTACAAAGATAATAAACAAATCTAGATGCAAAACCTGTCTGCAGGAATCTCGGCTCCTTCAAAGCTGGACATTTTGCGAATGAACTCTTGCATGGACTCTGTAATCTCTCCAAGCTTAAACTCGTCTGTCTGGGATTTCGAACTGCTAGAGACACTTTGCTTTTGTTTTCTTCTTTGATTCTTCGCCGCCTCATACTCTTCCAATTCCTTCTGCCTTTCACGGAGTTCCGTATTTAACTCATCATCCCCACCATACAACCAAGAGTCATCATCACTAGGAGGAAGATCAGTGCCTTCAAATTCATCAACCGAGTATGGAACTGATAGGATTTCATCAATTCGCCGCACTGGTTCACTCAGTATCTCCCTGTGACGTATTGCAAGAGTGTTAAAAAACGTGGCATTTGAATTAATCAAGTTCAAAGGAAATCATCTGTATGGTAAAGCAATCCAGGTAGCCTCAAGAATTATTGAAATGACACTCGCTACTGTGTGTTTTCTTATATTTAGCTACAATGTTCTTCAAAAAGAACAAATGATGAACATCAAACCAGGTATATTTTTCAGAGGGTACTGAACTAGAAATTAAACAGTTCATGCATGGGATGGTCGCACAATAACATTATTTGGCACAGTAACAAAACAGATATGCCAAACCACATGGCTAGAAAGAGTAACTCGAAGCACCTTGTTCGGGTATACAAATTAGAGCTCTTGTAATATTGCATTGCATCCTCTATAACCCTCTTATACTCCATTGACCCAGGAAGCAGCCCCTCAAAGCATCCAGCAGCCTCCAAGCTCTTACGGTAAACCTCCCACGTGCTCCCTTTACCTTCCTCACCCTGCCGTCTTCTCTCCTGGTACATCATCTCGAACCCACAGGTAATCTTCATCCCCAGCTCTGCCTCCATAAATTTCTCTGGCCCCTCCTCCCTCCTAGGCATCGGATACCCCCTGGGAGCCTGAAAGTTCTGCTGCACAAGCTGTGCGTACATTGCCCGAGTCATGCGTACCGTGGTTCTCACCATCTCAATCCCCTCCCCACCAGGCCCTTTGAGGAATTTTTCCATCCTCGCCGCATGCTTCATGGTGTCTATGTCCCGGTCGTAGAAACCCTCGACGGCACGCGCGATCAAGCATGGCTCCTCCCTGAGCACCTTTGCCACGGGCGCCGGGATGATAACGCGTGCCGTGTGTAGGTTCTCCGCCGCCTTCTCGGGCAGCCCAGCGATGCGGCGCTGTATGGCCGCCTGGATGGCGTCGGCGGCGCGGGTATCGACGGAGTCGTCGTAGACGGCGGCGAGCGCGACTTCCAGCGACGGCGTCTCGGGGAAGAGGGAGGGCGGCAGGATGTGGAGCTCTCCGCGGAAGATGAAGACGCGATTTGGGGCGGATTCAGGGTCGAGCCACCGCGGGAGCGCGAAGGCAGCCTCGATGAGGAGGAACTCCCCGTCGGAGTCCCAGGCGCGGGCCGCGATGTCGGGGAAGGCGCGGGTGAGCTCGAAGAGGAGGGAGACGGCGAGCCACTCGTCGGGGAGGGAGTCGCCGAAACGGAGCGCGCCGTGGAGGTGGGGCACGGGCGGCGAGGCGCAGAGTGCGCACGGGGCGGACGGGTCCGCCGGCAGGGAGAGCGTGAAGGGGTCCCGGTGGAAGAGGTGGGAGGAGAGGAAGGGCGCGAGGTGCGCGAGGAGGGAGAGGTGGAGGGACTGCAGCGAGGCGTGGAGCGCGGGCGCGGGGAGGCCGCTGGGGAGTGGTAGCGGGTACACGGCGTAGAAAAGGCTGTCGTCCGGCGGGCGGCGGGAGGGGAACGGGAAAGGGTTGGAGGCGGTGGCCGCCATGGAGACGAGGCTAGGCTGGGCGAGAGGACTGGAGGAATGGAGCGGCGCGGAGCGGAGTTTGGGTCCAGACTCCAGACGGGGTTTTGGATTTTTTTTTTTTTTTTTTTTTTTTTATTACGGGTTTTGGGTTGCCGACGGGCTCGGAGCGGACGACACACCATGGCGGTGCCGGTGCGGGAAGGTGCTGGATGACCCGTGCAGGCCTCTCTAGATGGGCTCTGTCGTCACGAAGATGCTGTATCCAGAAGCTGCTCTAACAAATTATTTTGAAAAAAATTCTGCCTAGCATTCCAACATTATTGCATATGAGTTTGGTATTTGCATTTTTGCCAAATGTCTAAAAAAACAATGTTTCAACAGTTTTACAAATCCCTTTTGCATTTTAATGAGTTTAACAAAAAACTTTGGCATTTTTGCCCTGGATTTAAGGGCCATGCCTTTCACGACCAGGGAACCAACAACCGCTCCCTCCTAGCCTCACTTTTCCCATATGCCAAACCAAATATAGCAAACCGTTGAAGGAAATATTTTTTTGCTTGACATTTGGAATGGGGAGTTGTCAAATAAGTCAAATGCCAAATCAAAAATACCAAAACTGTTGGAGATGCTCAAGGGCCGTCTTTTCAAACGCCGCGATTTCACAGTAATAGCATACAAAATTTCACAAAAACCAATTTAATTTCATAAGGAAATCATAAGAACATGGAAATGGTTCCAAACATGCATCAGTGATTTACCCAAGGAGACCAAGAGCATAAAAAAGTGCTCCCTATTCATTCTTTCGGTCCACGCCCATAGTACCTAGGGATGGTATTAGAAGTCCAGGAAAATGACGCGGCCTCCAAAACACAACTTTATATTCCCGATGTTTGAATAAATCTTGTTCAAAATATATTTTAATACCAAATGCAAAGTATCACTTTATGCCTAGAGTATTAAAATCGCAAGAATATGTTTTCAAAACAAAATGCAGGAATTACTTTCAGCATAGAAAATATAACTCCTCACTAAGAATGAAGACAGGAGTTCTACCAAAACCTCATTTGAAGAGCGATCATGTTATACATATATGGTACGTACATTCATAATATTTTACAAAATAAAAATCTTTTAAGTTACAAAAAAATCTTGATTGAAGTACTGTAGTGCGCCAAATAAGCACGTCAATGGATCACAAGAATGACAGGTTTCAGTTTGAAATTCAACTCCAGTTGAACCAGACAGGAAAATTCTATTTCCAGCAGCATCTATTTACTAGCTTAGTTGCGGAATACAATTATACAAAGGAGGGGGCAGATTATGATACAGTTGAACGAGCTAGCGTCGCTGATGGTGCAGGATCAGAAGCATTGGGGCTCTGCTCTGCTGCATCTGCAGCAAACAGGCCTAAAGAATCAACCACATTACCTGGGATGGGGAACTGCAACCTAGAAAGAAAAATTGGCCAAGGCAAAATTGAATGGTCACTGATCAACAAATGTCAACAGGCATTCGTCAAACCCACAATGTAGGCTCTATGCCTCCATGGACTAGACGATGAAATTGTCCATCATGTGGTTAATCACGTCTGCTCCATCCGAGTTTAGCCAGTAGCTTTTAACCTGACATTGGCCCAATAACAAATCATTCTGACTTGCCCATTAAAAAAATGCAGGTGCCAGGCATGCACAATGTTGGGAGGATAAAAAGTGCTGAAATGATCGATTCAGGAGGGCGCGTGTACAGGCAATGTCATCTTTAATAATAATAATAATAATAAAACACTTCCCAGAATGAACCGAATGCAGCAGTGCCAGAAAGTCTGAATACTGACAGATATAAACATATTGTGTAAGTACTTAGCTTGTAAAATGCCTACTCCAACTAGCTTGGGACTAAAAGCTATGTTGTTGTACTTAGCTTGTAAAATAGTCAAAACTTCATCAATGAAACCAAAGGTAACACACGCCTCACCAATTTATTCATTTAGTATGTATCTACCAGGCATTCAAGATATAAAATTGCTGATACCAAGCACCAACACCCTCAAATAAAAGGATAACATTTGAACTTAGCGAGTAAAATAGCCAAGTCCATGGAAGCACTCGGAGTCATCTAGGAATATCACACTAGATGCAACACACAAAACACACAAACTAGAGAGCCCTCTACTGCAATCCTGATCCAAGCTGCCCAAGGGAAGTTCAGATGCCAAAAAATGAAGAAGGCACCCAGTCAAAAATACAAACTTAATCAGAAGACACACTACAGTTTAACATTTTTTAAAATAAAAAAATTACAGTTTGAATGGGCAGTGGTGGGATTGTAACTTTCCTTTAATGAAATGATGGACTGTAACTCTCCTTTAATGAAATGATCAGAAATTCTCTTGTTTGTTTGAAAAAGAAATAAGTTAGTAAAAATTTGTACCTGAATTGTGTTATGCGCAACTAATCTTTGGCTGCTTTTTGGAAGCTCACATCAATACGTTCCCATGGAACTTGCGTAAAGGCCTCTTATCATCTCCTCTGCATATAAGAGGGATTTTTATCAGCTGTTGTTAAACAATCAGTTGTGGGGCTTGGTATAAACTAACAGCTTAATGAAGTAATAATTACAATGTTCCGTTAAGATACAGTATGTATGAAGCTGACAAACATATCTGAATCTATAACAAACAGTACAAGTAATAAATCCTTCCATGTAGCAAACTTGACTGCAATGGTTTGAAAAATCACAACAAATACAGCTTTTATAACTTCATTTCAGAAAGATATCCTCTCATTATAATGCAAGACAAGAAAAGATGTTGAAGATGCAGTACTAATAGAAGACATGCCTAATTCTCTCACAACAGGGGAAAATAGGAAATGAAAGACATGTGGTTCATTTTGCTCTAGGCAGAGTGGCAGACAGATGTGAACCAAAGCTACAAGGTACAGCACATCCAAAATGCAAATTCCAGCAAATGGCTTGTGCATGAAAAACAGATTGTATGAGAAGTCAGCATACCTTCTGGATCATAAAGATCAGCATGGGTTTCTGTTCCATTGTTGTCTGTAACTTCCTTTTCAACATAAACAATATGTGGATACTTTTCATCACGAACAAGAAGACGATGCTACAGGTGTTGAAGAAAGGCAAGTCAGCTCAATGACAAACAAATGATTCACTCTGTTTCTATAGAGAGCAGAAGCTACGAACATGCAAGTACTGCTAATACATACTTTTGGCAACTCATGCTGACGCCGGATTGATGATGTTCTCCATCCAACCATATCTTTTTGCTTAGTTAAGTGGATAACATGTCAAAGGTAAGAAGTGTAACTCAGCATTAAAAATTATCAGTACACAGACAATAAATGAAGCTGTTAAAGGATACGGTCAAAATTGGCATTAGCATATGCTACCCGCCGTTTGAAAGAACGCAACGCGCTGATCTGCATAAGATAATATACTGTACTTAGACTTGACACGGCCTAAACAAAGAATAAAGGACCTGATTTCTATACAGACACATTTTATCAATCATTTCAAATAGAAAGGAGAAGTGTACACTAATAACCTGAACTGTAAATCATCACAGTCATCAACCATTCGAAGGAGAAGTGGGCGTCTGCCATCATCATTGTCTGTAAGGAACAAATGCTTTCCAGTTCTCCCAACAATCAAATGTGCAGTTTCTGAAGCTCTTCGCTCAAGGAAAGGCAGGCCACATAAAAAAGGTAGCTGGTGGAAGAATCTGAACATGAGACTAACATTACTGAAGAATTTGACTGTTCTTGCTCTACTTCAAGTGAAATCAAGGCACTTCATCATTATACATAAGGCATAGGAAAACTAAATTAATAGAAATAACATGAGTGTCCATGAAATTAACAGAAATATCATAATTAAAGTTCTATGGAATTGCATGGCTGGCTAGCTTGAACAGATTAGCTAGAACATAACATTCCAACATTGCCAATAATCACTTTAAAGTTCAAACAATTAGTGGGTAGCCAGGTGAAGTTAACATAAGAAAGAATAAATGTACTGATATAGGTCTTTTTCATTAAACAGCAAAAGATATCTGGCATACCTGTTTGTTTCCACTTGAACCCAAATGTGGTGATGCAAATGTTATGAAATTCATAGGTTCTAAACCAGCAATGTGACCCTCCAAGTGCTCAACATCATCTCTGCCCCCAGAAGAATTACTTCTACTGTTATGTTCATAGAGCCTTCCTATAGCATATCTAGCAACAAGCCCACCAAGAGAATGTGCCACAAACGAGATTTTCTTCACACCTCCTCTTTGCTCTACAACCGATAGAACCTATAATAATTCAGTTAGGTCTCAACACCAGAAAATAAGGCTGAAATATAGTACTTCCACACATGAAAAGAAGCCCAGATGCCACCAACTTGACACAAACTAACACAACCAACACACTTTAACAGGGCATGTATACAATAACAAATACAAAATAGATGCATGTGGTTAGTTTAATGTAAAAAAATTAGATGAATTAGCCAGACATGCATGTGCAGTCAACTTCTATGATTCTATCTATCTGCTTGAAATAATTAGCCAAATCAAAAAAAACAAAATACCTCATTTGCTAGCCTTTCACCCATTAAGTCAACACCATCAAATGTTTGAGTGGCAGAGTTGCATTTACTTCCTGCATAAAAAAGTTAAGTCTGAATCTATTTATTATAAGAAAAGGCAAGAATCACAGAACATAGAGAAGATGAATGCCAATTTCAAAAAGGGATTCCACAAAACTACATTTACACTTTCCAACCTATGAACAATAATATACTTCTAATAACTTTTTTCAAGAAAGCACTCTTTAAAAACAGCTGCAATTTTAAGGGCTCGAACAGTACTGCCAGGTACGGTTGACTACTTGGGAAACAAGGCAGTTCATCATAACACCATCAAACTGCTATTGACTAACTTGGCACACAAGGCATAATGTGGCAACATTGAAAAGTGTAGCTTGGATAAGGTCAGGTTTGGTAAACTTTAGGCAAAAACAATGCAGTTCTAAAACCTCTTTGGTACTTTCGGTACAGAAAGTTCATTTTTATAAACTTTCAAAGTTTGCATAGCTTCTTCATGTGTGCGGTCCAAAAAGAGAAGGCATAAAAGAAGATCTATGTTCTTCCAGAGTTCCTTTCAACATAGACCTACAAGAGAATACCTATCGCAAATATAATACCAGGTCATGTCGAACTGTTTTCTTGAATAAGATAAGGTACATAGGAAGATATCCAATATTGTCCATGCAAGTAGCCAACTAGGTGATGCCACAAATGCATCTTATTACTGCAACTTAGGAGCAAAGAGTGTCAAAGTAGTAATGAGTAATACACACTTCCTCATATTAACCTTTGCTAAGTCGTTGTACAAGGACATGGTTACTTCATCTCCAATTCTCCATGCCAGGTTCTGTTTCCTATGTATGTCACAGTGTAGAGTGTCTTCTAACAGATATGTCAAAACACTTGTCACACTGTGGTGGATCAGCTCGCCATGTTACACAAACAATATCTTTCTCTTTTAAACAGTAACTTGTGTTAAAAAATAAGATTAAAAAATTTGACAAGCGCCTAACCTCCAACTTTCTAGTTAACTAGACAACTATTTGCTTGTTGCATGGACTGACAGACACTCAATCCTGCATAATTATTTCATATATCTCAACTTCATATTGTCACCATCATGTTTGTTCTAAGCATTCCTTCAGCACAAGTCTACACACCAATATCAGCCAATTTCCTCGGCAGTTACTGTATAGTCTGTATTTCAGCCATCTATCTATATAAACACGATTCTGTTTATCACGATTTGGGATAATAAACCAATATCCTCATGATAATCTTCCCCAGAGCAATGTAATCACAGCACACACGCACTACTACTACCCATGACTCAGCGAGCAACTGCATTTAACAACCCAGCATGAAATGGAACAGCCTACAGAAATGGGTCAGGTAACTCACGGTGCACGATCACCTTGTCCGGCATCCGCCTCACAAACTGCTCCGCAGCGAACTTCCAATCATCCGCGCTGTGCATTAAAAATAAAAACAGAAGCAGGCGAAAATTTTAGCCACGGCACATCACCACGCGCAAAACGCGCGACTAACAACTAGGCCGAAGCGCACGCGCGTGGATCCACCTCCCGACGAGGCCATTGACCATGATGACGAGGTGCTCGGGGAACGCCCCACCCTGCGCCACTTCCGCGTCAGCGTCGGCGCTCCACACGTCCTCCCCTCCGCCTTGCGCCGACTCCACCTCCACCTCCGGCCGCTTTCCCTTCGCTTCCTTCACCGCGGCCGCCCCCGGCCGGAAGCACCCCATCCATCTCTCGCTGCCGCTCCTCGCCGCCGTTTCCGAGGAGCGAAGCACGAGCCGCAGCCTCGAGACGGCGCGCGGCAACCGGGAGGACTGGGCCCCGGAGGCTGGAGTCGCGGCTTGGCCCATCGAGGCGGCGCCGGCGGCGATCATCCGGCGACGAGGAGGATGGGGGCAGGGGCGGGAGCTGTACCGGCCGCGTAGACCTAGATGCACGGCGCGTGGACCTGTCTAGTGGTGGTTACTCCCCGGGGATCTAGTGGTGGTTACTCCCGGGGAAGGTGGGGACCGAGGGGACGCGGTGATGAGGGCTGAGGAGTGATGAGGAGGGAGAGAAGTTTCGGGACGAGAAGCAGGGCAAGGAAGGAAGATGACAATGATGTGTACTGTGCTGAACGGAGGTGACGAGAGGAAAAACAAAAAGCAAAATGTCTTGTTCAGTTCATGGGCTTCATGGGTCTCGGTTTATGCTCCAAATAAAGCGCCTAACTTTATTAAATTTCCTATTCCTCCTCACATCTATATCTATTGCCTCCGGCCTGAGCCTCTCTTCTCTTCTCTTCTCTTCTCCCCTCCACATCATCCAGTGGCTGACGATGGACCTGCCTCCGGCCTGATCCAGTGGTCGACGATGGACCAACCACTCTGCTTCACGTTGCAACGCTTTCCTTTCTTTTTAGATAACCCCCAACACCAGGAACTTTCAAAGGGCAAGGCAGTTGCCGTTTCAAAAAAATCAAAAAAAATCATAAAATGGAAAATCTAATTTTGTTGTACTCCCACATGAGTAGATCTACACAATGAACATATAATATGTTGTACTCCACGGCCTCGAGGGGGTAAAGTAGACGGTTTTGGAAGTTCGGGGGTAAATTAGAAATAGTTTGAGGGGTTAAGTATTCCACCCCCCATAGTTTAGACTTTTTTAACACCAGGAGGGCAAGTTGCCGTTTCAAAAAAAAAAAAAAAAAAGCAACTTGCATGAAAAGTACGACATGGTGCACGATACAACTATTTGACGGCAACAGAAATCGATTTATTAATGTACCATCAAAGTTACCTCAACAATACTTCTAAGACTAATGGTCACAACTATCTGAATAAAAAGAAGTCAATAATAGCAATTATTTTTTTCAGGTAAAAAAGTACTCTACGACAGTTTTTGTAAGTATCCTGCACTAGCTAGAAAAAGGATGGTTGAATCCAGATAGGGGATGGCCAATTCAGCCAAGGATAAATAGTAGGTGAGCCATCGACAAGCTTTGACATACTTTGCTTGCTCTGCCATATCCCATAATCCAGATAGGGAATAATTTTTTTTTAAATAACCTCTTTCTAGTAGGTTGCACTATCTTAGTGATAAGGCCCTTATTAGAGACTCCTTAGTGACACGCTATATCTGTAATAAGGCCCTTAGGACAATATATCTTAGATTACAGACTCCTTACAGATATAGCATATAGATATAGCACTTAGCATATAGATATAGTACTCCTTAGAGCAACTTCAAGAGCTCGCTAAAAATTTAACCCTCAAAACTCTTTATTGGCGCCATGTAAATAGTTTGGCGCCTATAAAATTAGATTCCTCCACAGCAGCTCCATAATCTTTGCATGCTAAAATGATTTGAGCCAATCACGTCATCATAGTTAGTTACATAATGAGCTTTTATATCCACTCATGGCCTATGCATGCCTTCCCGTACAAATGAGTTGCGCATGCTTAGTTTTTGAGCCACTAAATTTTAGGGGGAGTTTCAGGGAGCTGATGGTGTATTTTACTTTAACCACGTAAATCTCAGCCTGGGGCTATTATTAGCATTCTATTGGAGATGCTCTTAGGGCCTTATATATCTATAATTGCATATAGATATAGCAGCAATTAATTATTCATGTAGGTTGCACTCAGTCGGTCTCTTCTAGTAGCAGATTTACAGGTTTCTGCAATACAAGAAAGCAATGATTTAGACCAGGCCTACACATCAAGCGAGTAGGGGATTGACCACATGGCCGACGAACAGCACCACACCAGTGATGTCTTCTCGGATCAAGAAGAGGAAAGGGTGATCCGCGATGAAATAATCCTTGGTGCTCCAAGGCGCAGCACCCCTCAACAATATAGCAGATGCTGCAGCAGCCTCGGTTCCTTCCTCGTTAAATTCCACAAATGACTTGTGAAGAACGGCCGAAACATATAATCCCAGTGGCTCGGGTGAATCAACAAACTCTGACAGATCTGCTTCTGGGCTAAACGGCAGCTGGAGCCCCAAACCTTTGAGCAGCTCGGATGCATCGAATCCAAAGGATATGTTGAACTTGGGGACTTTGATCTGCCCAACTGGAACCTTCCTCGTTGGGACATGCCTGTCCAGGAACTCAGGTTCAGAGCTCAGCTTGTCAGCCAGGCTCCAGAGGCCATCTCTTGCTTCTGGAAGAAGTATGTACATGGAGAAGTGCCTCCTGTCGTTACCACCTTGCTCGTACGGAAGCCTGAGCACCTTCAAGTCGCCATAAGATGCCATATACTGGTGGTCTCTGCTGGACATGAAAGGTGCTTGAACTGAACTCCCGTCAAGAAGGTGGAAGTCCAAGCTCCTTTGAAATATAGAGAGCATTGCCAAGAACCAGCAAAGTGGATTCGTCCACAGAGCCCGGTGGCAGAAGCTCTTTGATTGTACCTGAGGTGACTTCCTCTGCCCATGTGTTCACTTGAGCAGCAACTTGTGCAGCCTGACAAAAAGACAAACATATACCAAATCGATTGGAGCAGTGAAGATTGCGCAAGCAAGGGGATGAGACTCCTCGCAGACCTTGTTCTGGAAGTCGACGGAGTGGGTGTGTGCCTTGTACTTTGCCAGGGCGAGATCTTGGAAGGCCGGCTTGAGCTTCAACGACGCGTCCGCGAAGACGGCGTCCGCGAAGGCGATCCGTGGGCCGCCCGCATCGGAGCCGTCGGCCATGATGACCCGCGCCACGTGCTCGGCGAGCGCGTGCAGGCTATCGGCTGCGCCCGGCCCACCGCCTCCGCCGAGTGCGGCCAGCAGCTGGTCGCGCGTGGCGCCGCCCGAGCCGGCGTCGAGGAGGCTGAGCGCGACGTGGAGAGACAGCGGGGAGAAGACGGCGTTGTTGGCGGGGGCAGAGGAGGGGGCGGAAAACGCAGCGGCGAGGCAGAGCGCGAAGCGGGTCTGGTGCGCGGTGGAGAGGAGCAGCGTGGCGGCGGTGGCGGCCATGGTCGGTGGGACTGCGATTCCTGGGAAGGTCATCAAGACGCGTCCGCCGTGAAATCGGTCACGCCTTTCCTTTCCTTGTTTTTAGCAAGCGACCTGGCCGTCAATCAGACAAGCCTTTCCTTTCCTTTTTCTTTTAGAAAAAAAGTCGGCAACTTTCTTTTCTTTTTAAGTTTTTTTAGTATTCTTTTTCTTGTAAACTTTCATTTTTTTAAAGTTGATTCGGAATTATCTTCTAGACGAGTCGTAGGTGAGTCGTAGGTGAGTAGGATAGTCGGGTGCTCAATGCAGCAGGGCAGACCTCATGAGCGGAACCGGACTCGTAACCAGAATATCCTGCTGCATTGTTATTATCTTCCCTAAACTTTTGTCACGTTTTGGTTAGTTGCTGCTGCCTCTGCCCTCTTTTTGTTACTCTAGCTTAGTTATCTCTGTTCTTTAGCTGCCTGTGAACTCTGAACTTGATTGTATTTCCGTTATGAAAGTAATGGAAATGAGTTGCTATATCTCTTTCGCTTTCTTTTTAGAAAAAATAACCAACATTTCTTTTTTAACGTGGTAGACCCTTCAATCATCATCTAAGGGTGAGATCAGGTCACCTCATGAGCGGAGCAAGACAATTTTACCAGAATATCCAAGAGACGATTAACAATTTTTTTTATAGAAAAAAAACAAGGACAAAAAAAGAGGGTGGTCCTCGACACTTGATTGGACATGATACAGATTTAAACAATTTTACCACAAGCTAAACAAGAGATAATAAACAATTTTTTCTATGGAAAAAAAGGACAAATGAGGGTGGGTGCCTGATGCAAACAATTTTTTTCCCGATCGCCGCGCGTGTGCATCGTGGACTCGCGGTGGTCGCGTGTGAGTCTCGGTCGCCGTGCGTCACGCTCCCACGATAGGAGTCACAAGATGGTCGCAAGATAGAGTCGGGAAATTTCTTTCGACAGAGGTATAGGAAATGTGATAAAGAAAGTGGTTAATTATCTAGCAATTAATTAGCATTTATCAGGCATTTTTATTCTTAGTTAAATTAGAGTGAAAAGAAAAAGACTAATGGGTCAGGCCCGTTATTGATTGTAAACCCTCGTATTAGGAGAATTTTAAGAACAATTAAGAAACAAAAAATTCAGTGTTTATCCCTATAGTTGTCTTCCTAGATGCCGCCATTTTGCGTCTCCGCCGCCCACCCCGAGATTTGTGTCGCTGCCTGGCGCATCCCTTTCCACGCCACGCCACGTCCTGGTCGTCATCACCCTCGCTTTGACGAAATTTCGACGAGGTGTGACAATAGATCTTCGAAAAAGTTGTTGAACAAGCAATTAATTAGCATTTAAGTATTATAATACTTAGTTAAATTAGAGTGAAAAGAGAAAGAAGAAACCTTACGCCTGATTGTAAACCCCCATATTAGGGAGAATTTTGGGAACAATTAAGTAGTTCGGTGTTTATCTTTCTAAGTGTGTGATCCCTACAGTTCTCTTCACATAGCGCCGTGTCTTGCCTCCGCCGCCCACCCCGAGATGTCTACTGTGCCTTACAGCCCCTTTCTCCTCTCTCTCCTCCCTTCTCTCCTCCTTTGACCATTTCGGCGAGCTTGACAATAGATCTTACCATAATAATTGTTGAACAAGCTCTTAGTATACAAAAGTAATAATGTTATTTATTTTATTATCTAGAAGAAACAATGGGAGATGCTGCTCATACTGACCGAACCAATCCGTAGCTTGAACATCCATCCAATAACAGAGGTGCGACAGAACATTTAAGCACATCAAATGACTGCATCTCCAGATTTATCCGACACAATTGACTACGAAACTTTTTATGTTAACAGATAATACAATACAACTATTTGGCGGCAATAGAAATCGATTTATTAATGTACCATCAAAGTTACCTCAACAATACTTCTAAGACTAATGGTCACCACTATCTGAATAAAAAAGAAGTCAATAATAGCAATTATTTTTAAGATAAAAAGTTCTCAACAACAGTTTTTGCAAGTATCCTACACTAGCTAGAGAAAGGATGGTTGAATCCAGATAGGGATGGCCAATTCAACCAAGGATAAATAGTAGGTGAGCCATCGACAAGCTTTGACATACTTTGCTCGCCATATCCCATATACCAATTTCTCGCCTGTTATACTTGAAGAAGTTCGTATTCTAAGAAGTCGTCAGTCATGTAAGCACAATTTGCCTTTAACCCAGTGGAAATCCTTTACGGTAGGCACAGAGAGCCACCGCTGACCTAGGAACAATGCAAACTCCGCAGGCTCTTGATCAGCTCTACCTTGTGTCCATGGAGGTCAACCTTGTAGAGCTGCATCTCGATCGTGTTCACCTCCAAACACGGGTTCCGGCCGCATATGCCGTCGTCCACAAAGTCCGGTGGATACTCCGCCGGTATTTCCGAAGTCGACGTAGTCCCCCGGACCTCCAAACTTGCAAGATGTCACCACCGGTGTCCGAATCAGTATCCGGGTCGTCGACAGAATTTGGCAAGTCGTCAAGGATCATTCGTGCCACCGGCGAAGGTCCGTTAAGGTCCAAGCCGCACATGGAGGCATCGAATCCGACCGGGTAGAACAAGCCATCGGGTGGCAACCAGACATGGCGTTGCGGTAGCCGTACCTCCAAGGGAGAACCGTCTCGTCTCCCGGCGCGACCCAAGTCCACCGCTCGTCGCCGAGCCTTGCAAAGGAGACCTCGCCCTGCGGCATGTGCAGGAGCAGGACGACGCAGGCGCGCCCGGCGGACGGCCGGCCGAGCACGACGCGGTGGTACATGCACTCGTACGCCTGGTCCTTCTCAATGATGGTCGGCCCGCGGTCGACCTCTAACCAGCGATCATTGTACACCGGCAGATTCTCGTAGACGAGGTACGCTGGCTCGCCCTGCTCGTCCGTACTGCTCCGCACGTGGTGAATCGCGGTGATGGGCGGAGCGCGACCCTCGGCGCCCGGTGACGGGGTTGAGGAGATCTGGTCGGAGACCTCGCCGGGCGATGACCAGCCAGCCAGGGTCGGAGCCCAGCATAGGCCGGCGCTGAAGGGGCCCGCTGGAAGGGGATTCGAGCGTGGCGCCGGTGGCCGGGCAGTGGAGGGCGGCGGCGCCGGGGCGACGGGCGCCCGAGGCATAGAGCGCAGGGGGCTGCCGGCGACGGGATACGATCCGGCGGAAGGTGGCGACGCGGCGTTCCAGAGGTGCGACGCAGACCGAGCGGGACGGCATCGGGCGACGCACCACCCCCTGACGCCGACCGGAAGGTCCTCCCGCAAGCGGGACCAATCACGGTGTCGCCGGCGATAGGGCCCCGAAGCCGGATCCGATCCGTTAGCCGCCGCGGGTTCCATATCGACGCAGCGGCGGCGGCGGCGCAGTGGGGGAAAAAAAATCCCTCTAACGGGAACTAATGGCTCTCGCAATCTCGCTCCTCTCTATGCTTATGGCCGAGCCGACAGACCGCCTATATACTTTATGGAACAAAGGAAAACACCTTGTACATTCCTATGAAATACTGTAGAAACGCCCTGTGAAATCAAAAACCAAAGCTCTGGGTTTACCACGGGAAAAAGCAATTTTGTACTTAGCGGATAATAATTTTTCAAAGTTAATGAGATTCTATTTAGGCCCACCGTTTCCTATGGAAAGTTTCTTTCACCCATGCATTTTGAAGGAAATTAAGGGCCTCTTTGGCAAAGAAATCTACTACTGGGTATTAGTTCTCCTATTTACAATATCATTATAGCTAGGAGCCGGTTTTCTCTAAGCCCTCCCTTCCTTTCACACCGTGTTTTAAAGCCATGTTGCAAACAGCCGAGAATTTCCCTCGTGTTTTGGGCTCCTTAGTTTTGCCACGGCTCTCACACTCCCATTCCGCTTTTTTCCTATTCCTCTGGAGAAGCTTTGGAGCAAACAGGAGCCCTCAAATCAGAGGGCCCAAAACGTCTTGGCCATTGGAAAATTACTAGGACATGATGCGTGCATCAATGAGAGAAAAGGGACAAGACATTTAGGAGTTTGGAAACATTTTCTTAAAGGCACTCACAATGCAGACTCTATTATTTATTACCTTCGTATTTATTGCACTTTGATGATTTGGCGTTGATGTGACAAGTATATTTATGGGAAAAAAACTAAAACCCAAGTCTTATGAAGAACTTCAATTCCACAATACCTTGGTATTAAATGGTTTTAGGACATGATGCGATAAAGTGAGAATTGGAGTGCAAGAAACTATTCACGTCACTTGTGTGCTCGCTTAACACTTCATTGTTGAGTTAATGACCCACTAAAGCTAATTTCAAGCTACCAAGTTTAGCAGAACAGGCACATCATATTCCAAATAAAATGAGATTCTTCTACTACGTGGATGGAAAGTGGACGGAATGGCGCATAGAACAAAAAAGAAGTTCGGCTATAGCATACAGGTGACGGGGAATTGACACAGGCACCACATAAAAGTATCAAAGCCTCTTATCTGTTCGGTGTTGGGGAATTGACGCAGGCACCACATAAAAGTATCTGTCGGTGTTCGGGAATTGACGCAGGCACCACATGAACTGATAACGATGGTCAATGATGATGTAACACTGCAGAATTATTGGAAGCCAACAAGATATCATCTCCAGCCAAAAAACAAGATGTTGTAATAAGATGTTACAAACAAGGTGGCCCAATAGCAAGAACAAACCTATATATCATATAAATAATCTGAAATGGAATTCATTGATTGGTGAGCTCAGTTCGACTCGTACATCATACAGGCCGCAAAATGGTACATACATGTGGAGGCAGACAAAAACATGATTCTCAGCCTCACTCAGGGATAGTCAAGGAACCAACCTGACTCTGATGATCAATGCAAGGAAGCAACAGAGAAAACAAATACAATCCTCTGCTGACCAATGCTCTGATAAAAGGCAAAATGTTGGAACAACAAGGTTTTCTGTGACTTAGACTTGCATTTTCCAGTCTCCATTCAGGAATATTGGGTGCAATTCGTCCAGTACCCAAAAGGTTGGACTTCCAACAATGATCTTCCTTGGATGATAGCAACAGAACACAATTTTCGAGTTCAGGGTTTTGAATGATCCATGGGTTTATCAGGGACCGAAAGTTCATCCTTGAGCATAAAGGACAGATCATGCATCTGAGCAAGCAACTGTTCCACACTTGTATTTGCAGGCTCTGTTTTATTAGTTGTCCATAATGAAGATAGCGAATCAACATCACCCATCTGCTGCGTTCCGTTTGTGCTGCACACATTTAACAATGGGACCATTTGAGATAAACATTATATTACATCGCATATGAAAGAGATCTCGCAAACAATCACCTAGCTCTAGCACATCTGAAAATGATTTCAATGACTAAGGAAGGTAAGGTCAACATAACTAGACATGTACTGAGTAATATACTGGAAGAGAAAGCTGAGTGGGGTAAACAAGTCCTCTGTGGACAATAGTTTTTCCCTGCACTCAACTAAACCTTAAGGTTCAATCATTAAAAACCAAGAAAACTAAATAGGGATCAAAGTTCAGAGAAGTGCGACAGCTTATGGCACCATGTCCCATTTCCAAAGTCCTACAGACCAGCATTCAAAAAAAAAGGTCCTACAGACCAGTTATTCATATTTTATTAGAGGAACTACACGTGTTTCATTTCAAAAAATACTGTAATTCCCACTAATTAGGCAGAACAATTTGGAAGCTTTGAGCTTTGTAGCTTGGTCCTTGGGTAATCTACACATAATTTGAGCAATTGGACATTTGGACATTTAGAACATATGCTATAGACGTGTGCAAACTATGGAAACTACAATCAAGAACAGGATTTGGATCCAGATCCGTGGTCTTAATTGGAGTTTCCAGTTTGGACATTATGAGAAATTACCCAGTTCTTCCATACCATAAACAATAATATTATATCCTCAAGTGAACAGGTTTACATGATCATAATCCATAAATGACTAACCTTTTTCGAGTGGTCATCACATGGAAATGCTTTTGCTTCATTAGAAGCCTCTTTTTTTATCCTTTAAGTTTTTCGGATGAAGCTAACTGCAAAACACTCCCAAATTCCAGCCCTCCAAAAGCATCAGGCCTTGATGCTGAGGTTATATCAAATAATGAAGCATCTGAAGAAACTTGTAAGGTTGTTTGCCGTGGACGGGAGTTTTCGACATCTTGCCAGTCATCGAATAAATCATTATTTTGACTTATCTGTTCAAGGTTCTTTTCATTAGCATGACTTGAGGCCCATAAGTCCATAGTTTCAGCCTGTGAAGGATCTTTCACAAGGTGGCCTTCCACAGGAATTTTAGTACTTATCTGTGCTTGATCAAAACTGGCAAAATCCTGCCATCCATCAGATGAGGCATTGGTTCTCCCAACATCACTGCCTTTAGATTCCTTGAAGTTACTGGTAAGCCACAAATCTAAGGAATCATTTTCTTTAGCTGGTTCAGGTGACACACTACTTGTTTCTCTCTCAAGACTAGACATGTTTTCTTGCAGATGACCTGATTTAGCAAAATCTTGCCAAACATCAAATGTGTCGCTTTCTATATTTGTTGATGATGTTTTTGCGGCATCATTGCTGCTGGCATTTGCCCACGATTGGACAGAAACACTTCCATCATGCAGCTCAAATGGAACACTTATCATTTCTGCACCGGTGCTAGATGAATTTGGCTTTGCTTGATCTGAACCAGTGAAACCTTGCCAATCGTCCAACATGTTATTTTCATTCACGGTACCAGTATTTGCTGGCTCCCTAAAATTTCCAATGAACCATGAGTCCATGTCTGCTTCTTTGTGACTGGCTTTTGGGACCTCCATCATGTTCCCAGTTTGATTCAACGAAGTGTCCTGGACTTGACCGGTGGTAGTAAAATCTTGCCAATCATCAAAAAGAATCATTTGTTTCCTTAACAATTTCTGCAGTGTTTTGTGCGTCAACATTGCCCACAGGCCACAGATTAATTTCTGAAGAATGTTGATGCGAGACATTGCTCGTTGTCTCTTCAACTCCAACTGGTCTCACCAAATTTAGTCCGTGGCCACTTGTTGATCGATCCAAAGATGTCACAATATCTCTTCCTTGACCAGACACAGAAGCAAAAGCTTGCCATTCAGAGGAGTCTTCAATAACATTATTGGGTAATTCCTTGTTGTCTACTGGCCAGGGATCTATTACATCCTTTTCAGATGAATCTCTCTTTAAAGGTTCCTCCATATGTTCTCCTGCATTTGATAGGCTGCCCTGATTACCACTTGCTGTAAATTCTTGCCATTCATCAAAAGCTTCATCATCATTGACTCCAGTATCATCCCTTCCATGTAATTGATCAGTCTTAGCAAAATTCATGTGGGGGAGAGGATTCAGTGAGCTCAGGAGCACTATTGCTCTCAAAGATAGGCTGGGCAACCTTTTTTGATTAGAAAGGCCATCATCAAATAATGAACCGCTTGCTGAAGCCAAAACTTCTGAATGATGTTCTAGGATGGCACTTCTCATATTTGTTTCATGTTCAGTACCTACTATAGGTTTGATGGCAGTCTCTGAAGCTGGGAAACTAAAAAGAGTCGGCCTCAGAAGAGCTCTTAAACAGATCAGGTTGCTTGGAGTTTTTGGCAGCACTTTCTGAACTAGCAGACTGAAAATCAGCATCCCAACTTGCAAATGCTGGAGTAGCTTCAATCTGATTTGTTCTTTGAGAACTAATTAAGCTTTTAGATGCAGCATGAACCTCCAATCTAGATTCATTGTTTTTTTGCTATCAGTTCTTTTCTTTTCCTGCTCCACATTATGAGTTTGTGGAAGAGAAGCAGAAGTCGTCTCTTCTTTTCTTTCAACAAAAATGAATCCACAGAAGATGATTGCTCCTTTGTTGTTGAACTTGCAGATGTTTCCTTATTTTCAGGGATGCAAGTGATTTTTAAGTCCAGTAGATCAGATAAGATCATCCCACTGTTTGGTGGTGGTGCATCCTTGCTTTTATTCGAAGCTGTAGTGTCAGTATCGAATTCTACAAACTCCTGAATGAAAAAGGGAAGAGAGTAGAAAAAATCTTCCATCAGCTATGAATTGATACGATTGAACTTCAGAAACAAGACTATATGTTTCCTGCCTACTTTGAATTTAAAGAGAAGAACTACGACAATAATATCAATACACATAAATTCACCACAGATCTGTCATACTGGAAGATTCAATCTTATTGGAAATCAGTCCATGATTACAATTTACACAAGATCAATGTCTGTTAAACCACATGGAGCGTGCATTCCATAAATGGCTTTTTACAAATTAATGGATACCGATACAGTAATACACAGTGAGCTAGCGAAAGTGAGTGAGTGAGCAAGTAAGCACTACATGCGAATGGTGTAGTAGTCAAATATAGACAAACAGCTAAGCAGGTACACATGGATGGGTGTCCAACAATATGAAGCATTCTATACACCCAAATCCAATACTGGTCATACATATACAAAAACAAGATTTGATATACAAGTGAAGATTTTGTGTTGAATCAAGCCAGATATTTATATTCAACTATCAGATTCACTTTGGTACCAGTACATCATAGAGGATCTTAGACCCATAGGACTGTTGTATGGGGCTCCACCTACGAAATCAGAACGCCGCAAGGCGGCGGCGAATTTCAGCATGATCAAGGGGATTCAGCGCCAGAAGGAAGGCACCATCAGAAATTAGCAGCATGCCAATTACAAATAATTTAAATTAGGAGATTTGTTTGGATTATTCCCTATTGATCTTGGTTATTGGAGAATTTTGGTTGTAAGCTCATCTATATAATGAGCAATACTGAAGAAATAAGGGAAGCAAGAATTTGGTCTTTTTTACCCCTCTGTTTCTCTGTGTGTGCTCTGCTTCACCGTGAGCTCCAGCAGGAAAAGGTGAGGTCCTCACCGTCCCGTTGAGCATCACCACGACCACACACTCACCACCACAGCCAAGCACCCAGAGTAGTAAGTTTAAATTCTAGGTAAGAAAATGGTATCTGAAGGCCCTGTTCAGCCAGAGCAGATTCTCTATCAAACTATAAAGCGTGACTGGATGAATGGGCAAGTGTTTAAGGGTATTTGGCATGGCTTATTTGCAGTTTATGCCTTTTTCTAAGCAGCAAAGATCCCAAACACACAGCTTAAGAGCTTCTCCCATTTTAACTGGTGAAGCGGAAAACCGAGAGTAGCGCCTTTTTTTTTTTTTTAGCAGGTGGATTACGTAGAAGGCCCTTCCTTCTTTGCGACAAGCCTTCCTGACAGGTGGATCACACAGGTGAAAAGTGGCATAAAGTATAAAGCGCTAGGCATTCAAAGCACCATCCATTTTTTTATCTAGCTACTCCTATAAAAGAAAAAACAGCTGCTATGGGCAGCCAGTAAAAAAAATTGGCTTAAAATAAAGCCTGAGCCAGGCCAAACAGAGCCTCAGAAGTAGCAGATGAAATACCAGTTTAATAAGGGAAGTAGTAGGTAAATTTTTCATACTACTTAGAAACTGTGAATTTGTGCGCAAATGTGTACCCAAATTTATGAATAGAACTTGCTGCAAATTTTGTTTGATGCAATTTGATACTATTAAGAGATCCGGCAACTAGGTTGTTGGTAAAAGTACTCTAGAACGTGTCATTGTAAAGTTCTTGCTGCCAAAAGGCTATTATGAGTAATATGACAAGCTAAACTAATTCAGAATTCATGGAAACTAGTTTGGTAGCTTCAAAAATAGCACCCTGTAACCAATAAACTTCAGAGCAGGCCACTCAGAGCACACTAAAAAATTGTACAGGACATCTCACTCTCCGTCTAAGTCCTGGACCAACTGAAAGGGGGAACTTTAATGAAACCTTCCCCAAGGAGATAAATCCTTTCAATCAAACAATCAACAAAAATAGATAAATAATTGCAAGGAGAGTGGAAACAAAACTACAAAAGTTCTTGTTACAGTGTCTAATTAAACTTACATAAGCGACAACTTAAGAAAACAGAGATGATAATATCCAAATTGAGTTAATACATTCACTAATGCTGCAAAAGTATATTGGAACATGAAAGTTATAAGCATATGAACGTCCAAATCTTAGTACTTCTGGTTAATGTAGCATGTCTACAGCCTCATTATAATGCCTTATTTTGTATTACTGCGTTTGCCTCATAACTCAAAACCCTAGCAGTGTATTCCTTCCATGGCTCTCGAATTCTGATCAAATCAAAATTTCTAAACATGTTGTACTTTTCATACAGACCCATTGGCAACGGCCATTTCTCTAACTACTTGATACTTCTTAGTAATAGCACTGCATAATAAGTAAGTAAAAAAATGCAATAGCAATTTTGCAAACATTATATTCGAAGTTCTCCAGGACCAGGAGCATAACATCCTCTTCTTCCCAAATGCTGTGACTCAGGTTTGCTAGAAAGAAGAGCTCACGGATCCTAAGCAACAAGAATCAAATCTACAGATTCTTAGCGACACACAATGTAGGAAGGAAAGCTCACGGATCCGTCGAGTCCCAGCGAGCCGAGCAGCCACCGGTAGGCCGCGCCGTCACGGAAGGCGATGCCGCCGCTTCCACCGCCTTGGGCCTCCTCCCGCGCCTGGGGCACCCGCAGTAGGCGCAGAGGGCAGACTGCGCACCGCGCAGGAGCCCTCCCCGCGGCCCCGCAGCGGACGCATCGGAGCTCAGCGGCGCCGCCCGAGTCGAAGGCTGCGACGGCGTCGGCGACGGAGGGGAAGGAGGGGCGGGTGCATCTTGTACAGGAGGAGCGGAGGTGGCCTCGCGGAGCGAGCACTGGAGGCGGTGGATGACAGCGGTGGGGATCTCCATCGCGGGGAGGAGTGTGTGCAGTGGCGGACCTAGAAATTGAAACAAGGGTAGTCCTCATCAAAAAAATTCTTACCCAATACAACAAAACTCAAAGAAAAAATCGGTAAAATGACTATAAATTAACCAAAATTGGTAAACTTTTTTTTTTTTTGCCTATACCTCTTAAAAAAGAAATGCTATATTTGATTTCTTCTTGCCTCAAAAATCCTGAAAACTTACAAAAATTTAATTCAATTCTAGGCTCAAAGATGATGATCTACAATCCCTAATCCTTTACAATCTTATCAATAAACCTCTTTTTACTTAAACTCATACTAATAGAAAAAATCATTCTTATCTATACCTACTGGCTACTAATAAAGAGATAAAATTTCAGTACCACCTCTTTTTTTCTGCCACTTTTTCTGCCAATTTTTCTGCCGAGTCCATATATAATTGGAAATCTATCGGACACGCTGAAACACAATCCAGTGCGAGTTGACGGTGTCCATCCTAAATCTGTAATCACCAATTCCCTTTCAGCCAAGGCTCATGAAATCCCAGCGTCCTCTCTGGCCTCTCTCGTCCGTGGTTACAAAGCGCATCAATGCATGGCCTGGCCAAAGTTGTTGAAGTAAAAGCCCATGCGGGGCATATACAGCACAGAAAGGCCCTCTTTTTTTACAACAAGCAACTACTACATTAGGTCCTACTGTTAAAAAAAGTTTATAATTATTTTTCAGTGCTTATAATTCTATTTATTTAAATTTTGTTTATGCATTGTTAAAATAAGTAATATTGCCCAGTATCTTAATTTGTATTCAAAATTTAAGTTCATAACTTTCTAGGCATATATTAAATATGGTTTTAGAAAGTTTATATTATTCATTTAAACCATCAATTTTAGTCATATTTAATATTTTTATTTTCTAATAATTTTAAGTCATCTCCAAAGTTAAGCTATAGAAATTTATTCGGAAGTGTAAATGAAAAAGGATTTGTAACTTGAATACCATAGGAGGGAAAGGTAGTGGAGAAGCATGGCACGATTAATTTGGGTGCCATAGCCCACAGACAAAGTGAAAGGGTAGGAAAAGGGAGCCGGCTGCAGGGAAGGAAGCATCGAGGGAGGAAGAAGAGGGGCGAGCGGGATATATATTATACTCCCTCCGTTTCAAATTGTAGTTCACTTTGGCTTTTCTAGATTCATTTGGTTTGCTATGTATCTAGACATAGTGTATAACTAGATGCATAGCAAAATCAATATATCTAGAAAAGCCAAAGTGAACTACAATTTGGAACGGAGGGAGTATCTCTGAGCTTCCTTTTAGTGGGTCTGAAATTCTATATCCTTATGACTATACCTAAAAATCTACTTCATCCATTCTAAATTATAATTCTTTCAAGAGTCTTGGAAAGTCAAAAGGCATATAAAGTTCGATCAAATTTATATAAAAAAAAATATAAAGATTCATGACATTTAATAAGTATAACATAAAAAACATTGAAAAATCTAATGATGCTTGGTTGGCATCCTAAATGTTATTATCAAATAAATTTGGTCAAACTTGATATGTTTTGACTCTCCAAGATTCTTAGAATGAATTATAATGTGGAATGGACGGAGTACTTTGTACATATTGCACTTTATTTTACACCTATGTACCATTTCTAATCTTATTTGTTAATAGAATTTTATTTATTTTTGGTCCCGTGCAACGTAACGACGGCATGTTTTGCTAGTCATGACAAAACACAAAAGTAAAGGTTTCTGCATTTCAAGTATTTGAGCATATTCAAGTACGAACTCTAAGGTTTGAGCAGATTGAAATACGAACTCTAAGGTTTCTGCATTCAAGTATTTGAGCAGATTACACGAAATAAATTGCTAAATTGCAGTGATTAGAAATGAATTGTCTTACACTTACAAGGTGAATAGTATAGAAAATGTGTGATCAAAATTAAAATTTTGTATTATGTATACATGGATTTTCTAACAAATGAATTATCACTAAGAAAAAGCAATATTAAATACCTTTTACAGATTACACGAGAATTAGCTTACAGATTACAACAAATGTATCATGTACACAAAAAAGTACTGAGTTTTCAAAGACAAAGATTTAGCTTCCTGTACTTATGATCAAAAAGTGAGAGGTACTCTGTGCTACAGCCTAGCTGTACCATGAATATGCAACTAAATAATCTATACAGTCTTGTGGTGTGGTTAGTGACGGACCTATAGTAGCCCATAAAGAATATAAACTATCTTCTCGGTTTGCATGATAACTAACATGCGCTGTAATACAATAACAACCTACAGGGTTGTTGCACTAATGAATAAACAAAATCGTAGATCCAGGGAAGGACAGAAAGAGGAACTAACAACCATTGCATTAAATCGATATAGGGAAGCTTTTTTGAGACTCACGTTCGAAGGTGGCAAGGATCTGAAGGGCCCGGATCTGAACTAGTAAAATAACACAAAGTAAACTAGAGAATCTGTGAAGACGAGCGCACCTGAAGACTCAACAAATGTAGAGAACTTAAAGAAAAAAATTAATGGTAATGGGACTCAATTAAAGGAAAAACCATCGCAACACTTTACTCTACATACTTCTATGTAGAGAATTTATTATTACCTTATTTTCCTATACCATCCAATCCGAAGCCGAGAGACGACCGTGGACGGCGAGGCGGAGACGGAGACTCCCCGTAGCAAGCTCGCGGCCACCTCCCTCCGCACAGATCTCGCCGCCGCCGTCCGCAGAGAGGCTCGCGCTGATGCTCCTCCGCCGAGATGCGTGCCTGGCTCGCCGGTTGCCGCTCCTCTCCCTTCGCCGAGAGGCTCGCGTAGATCTCGCCGCGGCCGTCGAGAAGAGCGCGCCGAGCGAAGCAGCCGTGCTCGCCGGTTGCTGCAGCCCGCGAGTGGGGAGGCACGGAGGCGGGGACGCGCGATGCCAGGGGGCCGCGACCGCAGCTCGCGGAGTGGGGACTGGGGAGGCGAGACGCGACGGAATGAGGTCCTCTAAAGTTGTACGGAACGACTGCTCTCTCCGGTCACTGATCTTCACCGTTCATTTGAATCCAACGGTATGACTCCGTGCAAACACAAATAGATCAGGCAAGTGACGGCCCAGCCCACTAGTGGCTAATCCCCACCGAACCCATCAGAACGCGTGAGGAGTCTCCTCTGCCTGAAACTTGCAGCGCGCCGCCGCCGCCGCTTCCAGCTGCGGTGAAACTTGCAAAGTTACAGCACGCCGCCGCCGCAGCTTCCAGCGCGGGGATGGAGGCGACCTCGACGACGCGTGGGAGGATGCCACCGCGACGCTGGGCGGCGGCTCCCTACCTGACCCCAACGTTCTGCGCTCCGACAGCCTGCTCCGCGGCGGCCTCGCCCTCAGCCGGCCGCGCTAGGTGGGGCACTCCAGTGCTCGCCGGCGCTACCCTCCCCTTCATGATCCGGCGGCATGGCACGTCAGGAGGGCTCCATCAACGCTCGTCTTCCATTGGACTTGGAAGCTGACTGTAATAATGCATATATGTTGTAGACTTGGAAGCTGACTGTAATGCACGTCACGAGTTCTAGCACCTTTTTCTTCCATCTTAAATATCCAATTTTAATTTGATGCAAGTAAGTTGGTGCTTTCCTTCAAGCTTCCATGTCAGATTTCCTTCAATCGATTGGTTCCAACACAATCCAACAAGTGAGGATAAAAAATCAAATCAGAACAACAATCGGTGAAGTACACAGCAATAGATGAAGGGTGCAGAGATTTTGACACTAGTTCAGCTTATCGATGGGGAGATTTAGGTCACCTGCTTATCAATAGAGAGGACCAGAAGCAGAACCGGATCGCCGCCTCCAGCAGTTCCTCAACTCTGCCGCTAAAAACGAAGACCCGACGGAAAAAGTCGCGCCAAAAAAATTGCTGGCTGTAATACCGTGCTGATATTGGGCCGAAGCCCAGGAAAGCGAGCGGGGGCACTGTAATGTTGCTGGACTACTCATCATCGTTGGATTCAAATGAACGGTGAAGATCAGTGACTGGAGAGAGCAGTCGCTCCGTACGACTTTAGAGGATCCGATTCCGACGCGACACACGGGTCGCGTGGGTCACGGGGCGGCGGCTGCTTTTTTTTTCTTTTTCTTTTTTTATCAACGGGCAGGCGGCTGCTGGTGGAGTGTGGGCGGGGATTGGGAATTTGGGTGGAAACCGCGGAACTTGAGCATATATACCTCCGATAGTGGCGCCACGTGTTATTGCGGGCATAGCGGGTTTACGGATCTGGGCGTCTATTTCTTTACCGTGAAGCTTTGCCGTTGGGCACAACTCTTTGCGTGCGGGTGCCGTGCCGCGCACGACGCAGACTCTGCCAGTATCAGCGCCGCCGGGTCTCATGCGCGGTGCAGCGGATATTTTCTACCCGTTGCCATCGGGGAGCAACATAGCCGGTGTAGTCAAGTCGGTAGGTGACACGGTGTCATCGGCGGGCATCGGTCGGCCCGGCGTCCGCGGCGCCCGGGTTGTTGTATTTGCTTCTCTCCTCGGTCTCTCTCTCCCACGAGGTATCCTCAAGACCGGTCGTCAAATCCATCAGCCGGAGCGCCATGTGCGGCTGCATTGCATTGGATTCTTCGGGCCACTACTCGTGTCCGTCTAGGCGCCCGGTACTCTGGGTGGACGGTGGTAAAGCATCGTTATACTAGGAGCGGCGCATGCGTGTCCCCGGCCTTGGTGCGCAACTTTTGCACTAGTGTTGGTATTTCTAACGTCACTAACTAGTAATGGCGTCTAGAAAGGATATCGAGATGTTGCTTCAGATAAAACTAAAAGAAATTTATTCATTGCAGTTCATAGCATATCCGAAAAGGTTGTCATCCCTATAGTTAAACTACTAATATGCAAAAGAATAACATATTCGTACTATGCCTTGATAAACTTCTCAATAAGTAAATAAACAATAATAACTGGGTATCCGCAAGCGCACAGATATGAATATACCATTGTAGCATTTTAACCAGGAGTAAGAACCAGGTCTTGAATTTATATTCTACCACAGGGAAAGAAGTCTACTTTCGTGAATTAACTATGCATGTGTGTATTTAATCATTAATCATCTCGTAGGCAATGCTTAAGTATTAAATCTATTAATTACATAAACAGGGATCAAAGTTCACAATAAAGATAATGATAAAAGTTCTAATAAATAGATTCAACCAAGTCATATCGGTGTGCATCTTGGAAAGTGTCAAACAATGGACGATAGCAATTCATAGGTTAGCTAGCATTAGAAACTCCAATATGTAACTCTAAACTATAAGTTAGGATCTACACGATTAGTGCAATACATCTAACAATCATCGAAGAAAGACTAATTAAATCCACACATGAGGACGAATCCGTGAAGACTAAGGCCGAAACTTAGAACAACCCGAATAATATCATCCGCTAGGCCTACATACGGGGGGGATGGATTGCAAAGGACTCAATGATCTTTGTCACCACCACGATCTACCACCACGACCCGGCACATAGGGTGCAAACGCGAGGTAAATAAGATCTAATCATCACGATTACATCGTCTCTACCACTCACCCATAATATTGATGGATGAGCGCTATACGAATCCATGCATGAACATAAAAGTAATTCAACTATGCTAAACATGTAATCAAAGTAAATACTAGAACAAATAATCTCGAATATAAACATGATCAAGATATTCATATTAAGAACGTGTGCGGAACTTGAAGACTACTTACAATGAAGAACTTACAAGAACGAGGCCCCGATCTTGAGCCGGCCTCCGGCGATCGAGGAGCGGATTTCTCCCTTCCTACTAGATCTAATCTTGATTGCTACTCTTCCTAAAGCGGTGTTTCTAGAGCGTGGGATTGATGACTTGGATCTTGAAGCTATTTGTTGATGAACTTGATTATGAACTAGATGATGCGAAAGGGGGTCTAGGGTCTGCTTATATAGCCCGGAGGAGGTGCCAGGGGTTGACCTAGATACAACTCGTGATCATACCGACACCCTCGGATCAAACCGACATTAAGCGGGTGGATTAGATTGAGTCTTAGAGTCGGTTGAGGAAGCTTCGGGGAGGCGGGGCGGCGTGGCATAGGGGAGGCCGATCGGCCCCATTATTGGGCCGATCGGCCCGGGCGGCCCACCCCACGGTGCCGTAATCCGTCGTGTCTTTCTGGAGTCTTCTAGATGATGGTTTCTTGGGTGTTAAGTCTCGTTCACGTCGGGATTAGTCGAGCCTTCTAGGGTCTTTCTCGGAGTTGGATTGCGTTACGTTGCGTGAGTCGTGCGGCTCCGCAGTGCGGGTGTTTTCTGTTTAGTCCACCGCAATTCACAACTTTACCAAAACTGATGGAAATATGTTAGTGACCCCCTATTCTAAGTTGTTATTATGATTTATACCCCTTTCTCATGTTTATTTGATTAATAAATTTATATGATAACAAGTGTCAACAACTAGCGGCCGGCGCATCCATGTCCCCGGCCTGAGACGGCCCTCCACCATGCGTGTCTCTGGGCCAACGCCGCGCCGTAAAACCGAGGCGTGAACTACGTAGTATAAGAGTATAGGAGAACAACCCGGTAGCACGCATCTCGATGAAGCTCGGGCGTTGGATAATATGGGTTGCAACCCATAGTTATTGGAAATAGCCCTTACATTGTTGGGATAGGGTTCCCTTTTTACGTTAATGGGGCTGGGCCTTGATTGTTGCAGCGCTGATTAGTTGATTGATTACACCGATCAAGGTAGGATGATGCGACCCGGCGGGGCTCATCAACAAAATTTTTAGGTGGGGCTCGAGTGGGGCTTCCTTTGTTGCGTAGCGATGGGTGGCGCTTTTGAGGCCCGGTACTGCCTGACCGCCAACTCCGTCATTTGGAAGCGGCATTCCACGACTGGTATGGTGTTGGAGTCTGGAAGGTGGATTTGGACTTGCGTCTCGAGAGATAGAGGCATCGGGCCAATTTGGTGGGCCGTGGTGCAAAGTAGTAAAAAGTTTTGGGCCAAATTTGGGGTAGTCACGGGCCTACGGACTATCCACTAGGTCGCCCGGTGAGTGTGTGTGTTCTTTGGGAATTCAGATCTCTCAGTGCATTGGGGTACAGGCGGTTGGGGTTGGCGCCGCCATCCTGTCTCTTCCGTGCGTGGGACAAGTTAGCGGCTTTGGCGTAGCGACAAGCGGGGGAACCTTGCTCATTCGCACCATGCCATGGTCCCAGCGATAAACTCTTTGTCACATACTCCTATATATGGCCATGCGGCGGGTGGGCTGTTGGCGACCAACGACCCGGTGGCGCGGCGCGGCCCAATAGTGGCGCGGCACGGTCGTCATCGGGCCTGGGCGGCCGCGATTCAATCATCAAGCCGTGCCTGGCGCCGCTCAGGGCGTGGCACGGCATGCCGCACGGCCCGACCAAAGGCGGCCGGTGAAGCCGGTGCAAAAGCTCCAATACTAGCGGACCAATAGCCCAACAAGTAGCCCGGCACCACGGGCCTTTGGCGGCCAACAACAAAGCCCACAGCGTCCCCTTCCTCAACCCTAACTTCACTACGCCCCATCGGCCATCTCCTTAGCCGTCGCCGCACACTCTTCTTCTTCCTAGCCACTAGCGTAGCGTCTAAGTGCACTCCTCGCTCGCGTCGCATGACGGCGTGCATGCCGACATGCGTCGCTCTCTCCTCCGCTCGTGGCATCTCCTCCTCCGCTCGTAGCGGCGGCGGGTACCTCGGTGACACGCCGTAGCCGGCCGTCTCCCTCACGCACTCGGTGCCACCTCGTCGATCGCGCATCTTGCCGGCCGCTCCGTCGTCGCGTATGCCGGCCGCTATTTTTCCCTGTCTTGGCGGTCGGCGGCGAGCGGCGCAGCGCCCAGTGCGGCGGCTGCCTGTCGGCCTCCTACCCCGGCCGGAGCGGCACGGCGCGGCGCCGGACATGGCGGGCGGCCGCGGCACGCATGGCGGCCCCCTTGAGCCGTGCCGTGGCCGTCGGTCGGGAAACACGGCGGCACGGCAACGCCGGCGAGCCGCGGCGACATCGTGCTTGGGTGCGACACGGCTGAGAGAAGCGGGCTGCGGGCCGGGTTTATGGCCGTTGGACATATATACATACTCCCTCCGTCCGGAATAGACTAGTTTCTCGCTTTTCAGAAAAAACTAACGGTAATTATATGTTAAAATAGGATTAATATTTATATTACAAAATTAATATCATTGAAAAAGATAATTTGATCTAGTTTTTAACAAATTTATTTAAAGATTTAAATGGGTATGCGTATTTTCTACAAATCGAGTCAAACTTGTGGCACGAGCACCCAAAAGCTAGCGTTTAATTTGGAGCGAGAGGGAGTATCCGTTTGACACGTCGTTCAGTAAAAAAACCTTTAATCGTGTTTCTCGTAGGTTCGGGGTACAATGGAAAAAAAATAGTAGCTTTATCCGGCTCCGCCACGTGGCGTGAGCATATTTTAAGTGTAAAAGCTGTTTTGTCAAGCGGTTTATCAAAACGACTTCAGCTCCAGCGATGGAGTTGTTCATGGAGCCAAAGCCTAAAAAACAGATTCATTAATGGAGTGAGCCATGCCAAATGGTCCAAAAATATGGAAGTAGTTGGCACTCGCATGTCCACAAACGCCTAGTCCCCCTGCATCTTTGTAATG
Source organism: Hyparrhenia diplandra (assembly GCA_015847255.1). Classification (NCBI taxonomy): domain Eukaryota; kingdom Viridiplantae; phylum Streptophyta; class Magnoliopsida; order Poales; family Poaceae; genus Hyparrhenia; species Hyparrhenia diplandra. Next base: position 317,692 of record JADLZK010012727.1, read on the forward strand.
TGAAAAAGGTATCCCTTCATTTATTCTCCCCTACGCTTGCCACTCGGCGTCGTTTGCTCACCCACGCAGCCCATCTCCACACCACCACCGCCAAATTCGTCCCCACACGCTTCTCCCACACCTCGCAGATTAGCGAGCACAAGGAACCCACCACCGCATGCACGGAATCCGCCCAGCCCCAACCTCGTCGGCCACCGGCACCTCCCTCGGTGGCTAGCCCCCCCCCACCCCACACACACCCACACAACCCGCCCCACCAACCGCACAACATAGGGAAGCTATTTTTAACATTGAAAGAACAGCTAATGCAACAAACAAAAAAATGCTGCAACAAACGAAAAAAGATATTGCAACATCGAAAAAAAATCTAATGTAACAAACAAATATATGAACTGCAACATCAAAAAATCTTTGTTGCAACATTCAAGAACATCCACTACGACATCATGGGGAAATCTGCTGCAACGAGCGAGAAACAATTATTGCAACTTCTCAAGAGCTACTACTATAAGATCAGAAAACGTTTGTTGCAATAACCCAAAAAATTAACAATTTCAACATTCCAAATGATGTGTTGCAACATTGAAAAAGAACCATTGCAACAACGATGAGATCTGACCCTCCCAGGGGCTCATCCCATAGATCCGAGGGGGGGAGGAGAGGAGGAGGAGGCCCCAAATGATCCCCACCACCTACCTTGTCGAAGACGCACCATTGTTCTCCCTCTGGAAGCATGGAAGTAAGAGAGCGAGAGAGAGAACATGTATGGAGAGAGGCACGCTCTCCTCACTGGAAAGCCATCGCTATCGCCGCCGCCTGTTGCCTCCACTGCGGTTACATAGAGGCACGCAGAGGTAACTAGGGGGAGGGAGGGGGGGCTCGCCGGCGCCGTGGCATGGAGAGCGCCCATGGAGGGAAGTGTATGGGCGCCCGCCCGAAAGGAGCAGCACCATACGGGCGGGGGAGTAGTTGGAAGCGGCAGAGGAGCAGCGAGAAAAAAGGAAGAAAAAGTGGAGATGGAGAGGATAAGGTTGGGGCACGTGTGATTCGGTCGGGCGGCCGTGAGGTAGCATTACCGATAAAAATATCAACTCAAAACAAATTAGAGTTTTTATCGGGTCATATAAAATATCAACTCAATTTATTCCCTAAAATATTCAAATTATCTAATTTACCCTTACTTCCATTTTTTGGTATTCTCTATAGAAAGCATGCAATTCTAGCTCCAACCTTTATTGAAGGTGTAATTGTATGTTTTTTTTTTACTCATGTATTTTTTTTTAGGACATATAGGGAGTATTTTTTTTTCTTAAAAAATGTTGGCAATAAGCGAAAACAAGGAGAAGAGAAGGCAACAATTTACACGGTCTTACTACATGATTAACCAAACCCTCACTTTCGATCAACTAATACAAAGCAACATTTGGAACTCGGTTAATCATGCACATGTGCACGTAGAGAACTACTCCGTCAAACGTCAAGGTAGTGTGGGAGTGTGGGATTTGTCATGAAAGATAACTATTTCTCTCTTTCTAGATATTTCATGCCATGTACATCCTAATTGCCTATACCAAGCACCAGACCTATATATTGAGGAGCTCGGATACAATTCCTGCCGAAAGCCCAAAACTATAGCGAACAGGCACTAGAGGCATAGATAGATGAAGCATTGCCTTTAGGTCGTTGATCACAAATACACATACACTACCGTAAAACCGGACATTTCGTGAGAGGGGCGAATTTTCATGAGAGTGGAACATAAACTCTCACGAAACTAATATTTTCATGAGAGTGATGTAAATCCCGCCACGGAAACATGTTTTCGTGAGAGTACTTCACGTACCATCATGAAAATCACCTCTTTTCGTGAAGGTTTACTCTCACGGAACTACCAAACTCTCACGAATTTGATTCGTGAAGGTTTACACTCACGAAATGTCATAACAACCAGTCATGAAAACACCAATGGGAACCTGGTGCCAACATATACTCGTGAAGGTGAACTCTCACGTAAAATAGCGAACTCTCACGAAATCCATTCGTGAAGGTTTACTCTCACGAAAAGCCATAAAAAACACTCATGAAAACACCGATGCTAACATGATGGCAACATCCATTCGTGAAGGTGAACTCTCACGTAAATAGCAAACTCACGAAATCTATTCGTGAAGATTTACTCCCCACGAAATACCACAAAAAGCGATCCATGAAAAAAACATGTAAACACACGGTGCCAACGTCCACTCGTGAAGGCGAACTCTCACTAAAAATAGCAAACTCTCACGAAATCCATTCGTGAAGGCCTGACTCTCCGCGAAATAGCATAAAAACACTCATGAAAACACCGATCCAAACATGAGTTGATATTTTCAATAAAAAAATAATTCCTTAAAATCTAGAAAATCAAGAACACGAACCAAAGTTTTTTTTTTTATTTTTAATCCCAGCAATGAAATTTTGCAACTAGTCTTTCTCTCTCATACTAACTCCAAATGTAGTGATTCTTTTTTTTCTAAATGTTTCTAAAATCATGCTCTATCAACTTATTATGTTCTTATGGCAACTTGTCATTTTTCTGTTTTGAAAAAGTGTTACTCCCTCTGTCCCTTTTTAGATGTCGTTTTGGGGTGCGTCTTGGTCAAACTTTCTCGAACTTTGACTAGGTTTGTGGAAAATACGTGCAACATTTATATCTCTAGATAAATTTATTAAAAAAACTAGACTTAAAAATCTTTTCAATGATACTAATTACTTAGCATAAATATTTATATATTTTAATATATAATTGCCGGCAGATTTGAAAACGTTGACTTACCGGGGAAGCGAGAATGACATCTATTTAGGGGACGGAGGGAGTAGTTAACACTACTCACAAAACCAAGGTTCCCGCAGAGAGTCTCTCGAACTCGCGGAGTGAGTTGTCCATTTTGAACTACAATTTCCGAACGCTTTCTCAAAACGCAAAAATGACCTGAATAACAATTGTAGATCTTGATGAGTTATGAACTTTTGGTATTCGTGACTTTTCAAGCGAGAGACCGTCTAGGGCTTCAAAAACCCGTCCCCGAAAAAAAATTCAAAATTCAAATTTCGAGGTGTCAAAAGTTCGAAAAAATGAAAAGTTGACTCTAATACTAAATATAGATCTTGGAGAGCTCTCCAAAACTTGTATTCATGACTTTTCGATTTGAAACTAGGTAGGGCCTCGAAAAATGGCTCGAAGGTGCAATTTTAAAAGACCAAAGTTTGACTTGGTCAAACCATGGTCAAACGGAGCACTAAACGACGTCCGCTAAAAACTTTTGAACACATGGCTGTTAGAACTCATCAAGATCAACACTTTTTTATATGAGTCATTTTTCCGTTTGAGAAAGTGTTAGTTAACACTACTCACAAAACCAAGGTTCCATGCAGAGTCTCAGGAACTACGTGAGTGAGTTGTTCATTATGAACTACAATTTCGAACACTTTCTCAAACACAAAAATAACCCTGAATAACAATTGTAGATCTTGATGAGTTATGAACTTTTTGGTATTCGTGACTTTTCAAGCGAGAGACCGTCTAGGGCTTGAAAACCCGTCCCTAAGGCGAAAAAATTTCAAAATTCAAATTTCGAGGTGCCAAAAGTTCGAAAAATGAAAAGTTGACTCTAATACCAAATGTAAATCTTGGAGAGCTCTCCAAAACTTGTATTCGAGATTTGTCCATTTAGAACTACATTTTGCTAACACTTTTTAAATGGACACGTTGCCTCTCAAATTGAATAGAGTTGTCTATAGGCAAAATAACCTAAATCAATAAAAGATATATGAAAATATAAAATAAAATTGATTTGATGAATAAAAAATTTAGACTAGCGGCGGCACACACGCATTTGGCTGGCGTGCACACAAGTTTTAGAAAAATTTTAGAAAAAATTGGACCCCGCCAAACATCCCGCCCATTTCCACTCAGCGCGCTCAGGATTCCCTAACCCCACCCTCCTACCCCTCCCTAGTGAAACATCAGCCGCCGCCCTCTCCAATCGTCGAAGGAAAAAATGGCGCTGCCTTCTCCCTGCAGACGCTCGCCCGCGGGCGGCTCCTGCCACCACCGCCGGCCGCCATCACCGGTGCCCCAAGCCCTCGGCTCAATCCAGTGAGGAGGGCTCCGGATCTGGCAACCTACATCTCGGTGGGCATCCTCTCCCTCTCCCTATCTCTTGCATCACGGTGGTCATCCTCTCTATTTCTCGCTTTCTGTCCCTCCTCACAGGACAGATCCGCACAGTAGGAGACTACACCTCCGCGGACCGAGCAGGGGGTGTAGTGGCGAGCGCTGGAGCATGGGCCAGGGATTTCGCGAGGCTGGACCATGGCGTCGGGCCGTCGGCGTCCCCGGTGGAGGAGCCCACGGCGGCGACCGAGGCGAAGCCGTGGCTGACCGGTGACTCCTTCATCCGGCGCCACCTCAGGAGCCTCGCCCCGTATCAGTCCATCCTGCCCTTCGAGGTACGATACGAGTCCTGCTGCTAAGATTCCCCTGTATTTTTGAGAAAGAACGCCACCTTTTGTCATGCTCTCGAGGTGCTCGCGAAAATGCTCCGAGGCTAAGTTCTCTGGCGATACTGTGCTCTGCTTTTACATTCGCTGAAAAAGAGACAGGTAAAGAAAACCGAGCCTTGTGGAAGTGCATCGCTGAAGTATCCTTACTCTCTGTCTTAGTCTCCTAGAGTCTGTTATCATGTTGCATCACTACTTGATAATATTAGTTTCAGTATAATCCATGTTTTGCAGGCGATGGACAGCACCACACCTTACTGCACACGCTGCTCTCTGTCTTAGTCTCCTATAGTCTATTATCATGTTGTTCGCCTGCCTTTATCTTGCTAATGCCACTCGCAGCCCAACTGCTCGACAAAATGTTCCTCTACCCTGTACAGTTAGCCTATGTAGTTTTGACATTCGGTGATCTTTCCCATGTCCCCTAAAATACCAGGTACCATCTAGTACTAAAAGTTTCTCACGTTCAGCAGGACATGGTGGTGTCGATAGAAATTGAATGTCCTATTAGTCCAAATGATGATTCTCTTTAACAGGCATCCATCCGTGACACGGAAATACCAGTAAATGAGCTGTTGGTGTTCTACTTTTCAGTTTCATCATCTTATTTTTGGAAACGAAAATGATTGTGCTTCATAAATGAACAAAGTAGCGCTGTAGGTGGCTGTTTGTCGCAATTCTCTTATGCCAACTGTGCATTATCTTTATAGTAATATGTCACTTCCTGCTGCTGTTTGTGGCTGCAGATTCTTGCTTTCAAATGGTCGTTGTCGGGATGGTTCATAAGCTAGAAGTCATATATCCCATCTGCTCAGTAAGTATAACTGAAATTAGAGAATATATTGCCGCCACACTTTGTCCTAAAGTAGTAGAATTAGAAGCTTAGTGTCCTTGGCTGCGTATCATACAACGGCAGTAATCAAATCGTCCTAGAATCTGATGAGTCTATGCAATAAAATTCAGTCAAGTATAATTCAGTGTAAATAAAGTTAGCTTTGACAATCTGAGTGTGATTGAACATCAAGTTAAGATATCAAACTACACTAGAAATTCCAACAGAACCCCTGAATTTTCAGCCTTGCAAATATATTTGTCTTCCACTGTGTATATAATGATGCAACTTATAAGTTAGTTTACATGTATGTGTTTTGTTCTTCCAAATCTGAACTCCTTTGTGAAAAAAATTGCTTATGCCGAGGAGAACTTGGGCGAGAGTGAAGTCCGTGAAGCACACCTTGCCAAATCCCCTTACTTTATAAGGCTCGGTGAGAAGGTAGAACTTGCTATGCTTCTACAATTTTATCTGTGGCCTTATTCACACAAAAAATGTCTTGTGGACTGTGGTTGACACATTGTTGAACCATTATTTCAGGAAAAGGCCCTAGAACAGCTTTAAGTCACTGAAGGGAAAACTGTAGCTGTTGGCCAAAAGATGGATCTTGTGTTTCACACTTTGCAGATTGGGTTTTTCTACATGGATTTTGATCTGATTTCAAAATCCATTGATAAGGCAAAGAAGTAAGCTCTATCTGTTTGTAGTTCCAAGCTGGCATTTGGCACACAGATTTAGTGATGATATTTTACCATGTATTTTACTGTCTGTAGCTTGTTTGAGGAAGGAGGCGATTGGGAAAGGAAGAACAGGTTGAAAGTATATGAAGGCTTGTACTGCATGGCAACCAGAAACTTCAAGAAAGCTGCCAGCTTATTTTTAGACTCTATTTCAACTTTCACAACTTATGAGTTATTTCCATATGATACATTCATCTTTTATACAGTCCTCACAAAAATTATGAAGAATTTTTTTGGATAGCCGATTCACATTCTGCATGTCCCTTTCCTTCTATTAGGAATGCATTGCCTCTGATAAGTTCAGATACAGTACATGCATGAAACTTATCATGTTGGATGTCTAAGACTAAGCCTTTTACTATAATGGTTGGACCCTTGGATGGAGTTAGAATGTATTGCAATTGGAATCAGACACATATATGCATGTTTGTTTATTTGTTGGATTGTCATTTGGATCATTTGTGCATTTGAAATTTGGTTTGAGATGCTTACGTTATGTAATTTTCATGAAGGCATCGACTCTCAGGAAAACATCATGTTGTGATGATTTGAACATGTTTTTCGTGATGGTGTGCTCTCATGAAATCCTGTCACCTTTGAAACTCTCACGAAATATTACAAGTCTCACGAATTAACTTCATGACCGTGAGCTCTCACGAAATACCATTCCTCTCAAGAAATAGTTTCATGACGGTGAGTTCTCACAAAATACCCTTCCTCTCACGAAATGATTTCATGATGGTGAACTCTCACGAAACACATCAACTCTCACGAATTGACTTCATGACGGTGAGCTCTCATGAAATACCCTTTCTCTCACGAAATGATTTCATGATGGTGAACTCTCCACGAAACACATCAACTCTCATGAATTGACTTCATGACGGTGAGCTCTCACGAAATACCCTCCTCTCACGAAATGATTTCATGATGGTGAACTCTCACGAAATACAACTAAAAACCGCCATGAAAATACCGATGCAAAAAATCTGGTGGCAACGTTATTCTCATGAGTCACCGTCACGGAGAACTCTCATGAAAATAATCCGTGGCGGTGAACTTTCATGAAAATGTGTATTTCGTGAGTCTAATACCGTGAGAGGTGATGCGTGACGGGGTACTCTCACGCATTGTTTTAGTGAGAGTAAAACCGATTTTCGTGACTTTTTTGCACTCTCACGAAATGTCCAGTTTCTGGTAGTGATATTTGGTTGTAGGTCCCAATGGTGAGCTTGTAGCTCATGAGCAAATCATATAAAGAACTGCTTTTCTTTAGCATGCGCTCTCCTAAAATTCGAATGGACTTTGCCTTGAAGTACTAGAAGGAACCCATGCACTGTGCTAGATAGGCCGACTTGAAGGTTTTTTTTTTGGAACAAAAGCTTCATTACTCAAAAGAATTCATTACAATCAGCTTGCAAGTAGTGTTGTATGAAGCTAGGGGAAGAAAACCAAACATGAGTATCTAGAGAAGAAGAAGTAAAATGGGCATAAGAGTGCACTACAAATTTGCCTCCCGCCTTACATGATTCAACTCAAAGGAAGTGAAGGCTGAGGCTAACTCCTCTATCTCGTATTGAATTGTTGCAACTTTATACCGTTGCTTGGTCCTGTTTTTCCATAGCGAGATCACCTCTTGAGCGTCGGACTCTGCTATAAGAGCATCTCCAAAAGAAATTCTAAATTTCATGTTTCATATCTTTCGTTTACATATCCACTTCATAAAAATTCTTTCTTCCCAATCCAACATATTCCAATAGACTAGCTATATCTTCAAGAAAAAGGAATGAAATTTAGAATATGCACTAGCTGTCAGCCTAACATGCACCAAGATAGCAAGGCAGGTCGGCTAGCCAAATTTAGTCTACAAGGCTCACGAGATAGCACGTCAGATAGGATAGCAAACACATTGGCTATTGTGTTGGAGGCCAGTTTTCTAGAGTTTTTGCTAAAAATAGTACTAGCAAGTTTGATAGCAATTCCTCTTGGACATGCTCTAAGAGCATCTCCAAGAGACATGGTAAAATGAATAGCTAAATCCTGTGATTTAGCAATTTTGTAAACTACAAAGCTTGTTAAAAAACAAGAGGGCTGCAAGAGACTTGCTATTTTTGGTTTGCTATATTAAAAAGTTGCCACGTCACCTAACCAACAAGTGATTTCCCACCGTGCTCGAGCCTCGGACTTTTCCTCTCACGTTCCACCGCCGATCGTGGCCACCAATTTTGGCAGATAGCATGCGGCATCGGCTGGCTATCTATGCCAAGGAGAAGTCCGGGATAGCACACATGCTATTTTACAAAATAGAATACCATAGCTGTTGGAACTCATTTTTTTTCCTCAAAACTTCTAAATATAGCCTAGCAAACAAATATAGCATGTCTCTTGGAGATGCTCTGATGTGCTGAATTTCTACTCGATTGTGTCAACCGGTGATCCAACTAGAATGCAAAACCTTTGCCCGATCCTCTTTTAGGACTGTCTCCCTTCTCAACCAAATGTCCGTGGGTCTCGCATAGGTACAGATGTCTAGCAGCACGTCTCTCTCGGTCTCGGTTCAGAATGTTCAGATGAGCTTCCGACATTCCCTCCCTCCCTCCCCCCTCCAAAGGTCTCCCGTGGCGACGTTGCTCCTCCATTCTCTCTCAAGTCTCTCCTCATTCCTCTCTGCATTTTCCCATCCCCGCACTCCTCATTCCTCTCTGACGCCATGGGAGAAGCCCTGATAGGCCGGTTGGAGGCGGCGGTATCCCGGCTGGAGGCACTCAGCGGCGGGGCGCGCGGCGGTGGCCTGTCCGACACTACCGCATCAGCGCAGGACCCGGCGATCTTGGCCTTCGACGATCTTGTCGCCAGCGCGCTTGGCAGGGTGTCCGCGGCCGCCGGCAAGATCGGGGCCGACGTCGCCGAGGTGACGGGATTGGTGGAGAAGGCGTTCTTGGTTGGGAAGGACCTTCTTGTCAGGACCAGCCAGACACAGGTGCGCCTCTTGTTCGTCTCAGCTTTCCTATCCTATCCCTCTGCGATTGACAGTGATGAATGAAGTCTGAAATCTTAACATGCAAAAGTATTTTCGCATTTGATATATTTGTGGTTGATGGTCAATTGTTCAATCCTTATGTTTTCGTATGGTAGAAACCAACAATGGAGTCAGTGACGACGTTTATGGGGCCTCTGAATGAAACGATCATGGAGGCCAACGCATTGGCGGAGGGGACGAGATCGATCTATGCCAACCATCTAAAAGCAGCAGCCGGTAGCCTGGCCGCTTTGGCATGGATTGGTTACACCGGCAAAGGTTGTGGTAAGTATCAACTGTCATGTTCCAACCTTGATTTGTGGGGTAGGGGGCTGAAACACATGCCAATGCATGTTCTGCTGCTATTCATGTATGTTAAAGTGGGAGACTGACTGGATTGGACTGTGTATATCTCTTCAGGTATGCCTCTTCCGATTGCTCATGTAGAAGAGAGCTGGCAAATGGCAGAGTTTTACAGCAATAAGGTATATTACTCACAGTTGGTGACCTTTCTAATATGATACTACGGTACCTCTATTCCAAAAAAAAAGAATGTCATTTTGGATTTGCACCTAGACAATATGTAAAGGGGTCAGTGATTGAAGGAGGACATGATCAAATGAATCCTCATCAGGTACCAAGTTCTAGAGCAAAAATGTGTAAACAATACTGTAAAACTCAAGGCTCCCATGAATATGGAAATGTGAAACTCTGATCCATCTCCATACTTAAAAATTTGTATTCAAGAAAAAAATACACGTTTTATTAAACAAAAACTAAGTCAGAGTTAATTAACAGTTGAAAAGGACCACCAACTGCTCACTTAGCATAACACCATGTCTAACTAAGCTTGTTCAGATATTTACTTTAGTATACTTGATTTCCTAAGCATATAACAGATTTAATCTTACTAGTGTTGGATAATGATATCACAGGTGCTTGTGGAATACAAAAATAAGGACCCTGATCATGTGGAATGGGTTAAAGCGCTGAAAGAGCTTTACGTGCCCAGTTTGCGTGATTATGTGAAGAGGTACTACCCATTGGGTCCTGTATGGCAACCGCCAGGAAGTGCAACCAACAAAGCACCTTCAGCGCCGTCTGTTCCTTCTACATCTCTTTCCATTACTTCAGTCGCACCATCCAAACCAAAACCTGGAATGTCAGCAGTATTTGCTGAAATCAGCTCTGGGAAACCAGTGACACAAGGTCAGCTTAGTACGAGTTTTCATTTATTTTTTTGGTTGAAAAACTCGTACACCTGCCCAATTCATCATGCACTAAAATTATATTATGGTTACTGTTTCACCTTCTTGTTATATGTACAGGCCTCAGGAAGGTAACTGATGACATGAAGAGCAAAAATAGAACAGACAAAACCGGAGTTGTAGCTGCTGAAGGAAAACAAACTCGCAATGCACCTTCCTTTAGCTCAACTAAAGGTCCTGCTAAATTGAGCTCCAGATGGGTCGCAAGTAATTGTTCTATTCCTTCCTATCCAGAAATACGAATAAACCATCAATGAAACAAGCTCACTCGATTAATGCCGTTCTGTATCAGATGGGTGGTTGAGAATCATGTTGGGAATAAGAGCTTAGTTATTGAAGATTGCGATACCAAACAGTCGGTGTATGTATATGGATGCAAGGATTGTGTGCTGCAAATCAAAGGTACTTTCCCACCAAAGTGCTATGAATAAATCTTCATTCTTTTTAAGAGAAAACAATAACCATCCAAGCGTATATGCGGACATCGTTGTGCAGGGAAAGTGAACAACATAACAATTGATAAGTGCACCAAAGTAGGAATCTTATTCAAGGTACATCTGTTGACAAATCAACGCACAAACTTCCAGGGAATTTTTTTGTTTCATTAACTTGTCATGTATTGTTCTCAGGGGTTGTAGCGGCTTTTGAAATTGTGAATTGTAACAGTGCAGAGGTCCAATGTGAGGTAGATTTCTTCCAAACATATATAAATAGATAGAAGCACTCCCATGCTCTGTGATTAAGATATCATATTTACTTGCATCAGTTGATGCAAATATCTTCTTATGCTTTATAATGGTACTACAGGGCTCGGTTCCGACTATATCAATAGACAACACATCTGGCTGCCAACTTTACTTAAGCAAGGAATCTTTAGAGACATCTATAACAACCGCTAAATCAAGTGAAATCAATGCTCTTGTTCCAGATGCAAACACTGACGGTGATTGGGTAAGTACTCTACTAACTTCTTTGATTTAGCGATTGAGGATCTCCTATTTTACTTTCAAAGTCAGAAATGAATTACAATGTATGGAACAAAATTTGATTTTAATTCTGTTTTTTGCTCTTTTCTATCGTCTAAAAGACTGTGGCAAAGCTCTTCCCATCCTTTATAAAAAAATTAACTACTGTTTTTCAAGGCCCTCAATATTTTGTAACTTCATATTTCACCACCCAGAACTTACACAACCATTCTGGGAGAATATGGAGAAGTTGAATTGAAAGAAGACCATAGTTGCTTTTTTATCTAATATATGTATATATATACGCTGGTCTTGAGCACTGTTTCATTTTGCAAAACTGTTGCAGGCCGAGCATTCCTTGCCCCAGCAGTATATTCACGCGTTCAAAGACGGACAGTTTACGACATCTCCAGTGTCTCATTCTGGCGCTTGATTGTCTGCACGGTTGCCGTTTGTTATTTTCGCTTGTTTGCATCAGCTAGCTTACCTGCCATCTGGACTTGTATTTTTTAGTTAGCAAGGTAATTAGATAATAGAACAGGTCAATTTTGATCTCTTGACTCATTGGGCTGTTTCTTCTTCCTCTCCTCATTATTAATTAAATCCTAGATGTCCGAATCTTTCAAAACAAAAGTATCCTTTTGCTGCCCTAAGTTGTGACAATGTCATTCTGACATTAATCAAGATCATACATAATTTTTTTTCATCTCAGTTAATTGTCTGTCACTTTCAATCAAAGCAGTAAATGTTTTCTAGTCAAATACTCAATGTTGAACTTTCATTTATCTAGTTAACATGTCTTGTACATGGTAATGGTTGACTTCTTCTCGTTTACATGGTAATGGTTGACGCCAGCTTTGCTCTCAGATCCTTCCTCAAAATCTTGCCAGATGGTGCCTTGGGGATAGCCTCCACGAAGAAGATCTTGTGCAGCCTCTTGTAGTACACCACCTGTTTCGCTACGTACTGTTTGATCTCGTCCTCGGTGATCTCGGAGCCGCCGGACGTCACGACGAACGCCACCGGGATCTCGCCGCAGGAGTCATCCTTCATTCTGCATCAGGCCAAGTATCAAGAAAACGTTGTTCAGAACCTGTGCAAATCGATCGAGAATGCGTGGGAAGGCCGGTAAGGTAGCTACTTACGGGACGACGGCGGCGTCGGCGATGCTGGGGTGGGCGATGAGCATGGCCTCGAGCTCCGCCGGAGCGACTTGGTACCCCTTGTACTTGATGAGCTCCTTGAGCCGGTCGACGATGAAGATCTCGTCGTCGTCGTCGACGTACCCAATGTCTCCGGTGTGCAGCCACCCCTCCGTATCGATTGTCTTCGCCGTGGCCTCCGGGTTGTTGAGGTACCCTTTTCATCAACTGCTTGCCCCTGATGCAAATCTCCCCGGGCTGGTTGCGAGGGAGGGACAGCCCGGTCTCCGGGTCGATGATCTTGAGCTCGGCGTTCCTCACCACCGTGCCGCAGGCGCCGGACTTGACCGGCAGCGGCTCTTGGCAAACGCCATGCACATTGAGAGCACCGGGCCTGCCTCTGTCATCCCGTACCCCTGTCCGAGCACGGCGCGAGGGAGCTTAGCGCGCAGCAAGTCCTGCAGCTCCTTGCCCATGGGCGCGGCGCCCGAGATGAGCATGCGCACCGAGGAGAGGTCGTGGCGGTCGATGGCGTCGCTCTTGGCCATCGCCACGGCGATGGTGAGCACGAGCGGGACGATGGTGATGCCGTGCCGCTTCACCAGCTCGAACATGCGGAGCGTGTCGAAGCGCTTCATGATCACGAGCGCGGCGCCGGCGCGCATCCCGCACAGCAGGATGGAGTGCAGCGAGTAGACGTGGAACATGGGCAGCACGCAGAGCACGACGTCGTCCTCCCGGAAGTGGAGGTTCGGGTTGTCGCCGTCCACGAGCTGCGCCACGCTGGTCACCAGCCCGCGGTGCGACAGCATCACGCCCTTGGGCAGCCCCGTCGTGCCGGACGAGTACGGCAGCGCCACCACGTCGTTCGCCACGTCGATGATCGCCTCAGGCAGCTCCGAGTCGTCGCCGGAGGAGGCGAGGTCGGAGAACGAGACGCAGCCCTCGGCGCCGTCGCCCGTGGCGACGACGGTGACGCCGGCGAGCCCCTGCACCTTGCCGACGAACGCCGGCTCGGTGATGACGACGGTGGCGCCGGAGGCCGCTGCCTGCTTGGCGATCTCGGGCGGGGTGTGGAGCGGGTTGGCCGTGGTGGCAGCGGCGCCGAGGCGAGAGCACGCGAGGAACGCGAGCGCGAACTCCACGGAGTTTGGGAGCAGCAGCATCACCGTGCCCCCGCCGCGGACGCCGAGGGCGGTGCGCATCCCGGCCGCGACGCGGCGCGACAGCCGGTCCACGTCGCCGAACGTGAGCGTCTCGCCCGTCGCGCCGTCGATGAGGCACGCGCGGTCGCGGCGCTCGGCCAGGCGCTCCAGGACGTAGTCGTGGAGCGGGAGGTGGTCCGGGATCGCGATGTCGGGAAGCGTCGACCGGAACACCGTCGTCTCGGCCTGTGGCTCCGTCGTCGGTGACACCATCTTCTGATTCGGATCCAGCGGAGGTGGAGGCCGGTGTGGGGCGCTGGAGGCTGGAGCTACGTGCAAGAGCGGAGAGGCTTGCTGCTTGCGGGCTGGTGGCGCTGGATCGGAGCTCCAGAGCTGACCTATAGGCGCGCGCTGGTGTTTGGAATTGGTGGGGAGCTTGTACCGTTTCATCATTGGACGATGACCAGATCAGGTCTGGCTAGACACAACTTATTTGCTGAGTCCACAGGCCCGACGACAGCGTGAACAATGACTTGACGCTGCTTAACAGATCTGTCTGAGAGTATTGTCCTGTACTTTCTAACTACCGTATAGTCTTGCGTAATTTAAGGCGACTTAACAAACTACATATATGATGATTGTCTATCTAAGTTGTCTCATAAAGCAACTTCGGATTTCCTTAATTTATGGAGAGTAAAAATAGGATTGTGAGGTGTACGTGGCGACAACAACTTATATAATAGTAAAATAGTTGTCTCATAGTCCAAAAATTTTAACTCATGAGGCCGTTGTTTCCCGAAGAACTACCTCATTCTCTCACCTATATCTTTCCTCTACATCATCAAACATCCCATGTGGCGTCGTAAGATTTATATGAGATCGCTACGTGAAGAATGCACCTGCGAAGCAAACACTTGAAAAATAATAAAGTCGACTTTGGCCTTAGGGTGTTCTCTGTATACATATATAGTCAGTGATATTAGATGTCCTAATAGGAATTCCGAGGTCCGCGTCCGCATCGCCCACGCGGGGCGACTCGGACAGCCCCCGGCCCGCCGCACTCTCCCTCCCCGCTCCTCCGCCTCCTGCTCCGCTGCCGCCGGAGCTGGCCGACGGCAAGGACGTCCTGCTAGCAGGGATGGTGGCGACGGGGCTCCTCCTCCGTGTTGGCGGCGTGCTACAGCAAGTTGGCGTCTGACCCTCGCGTGGCTGGCGTGGGAGGCCGACGGGGGCGGCAGTCGCAGCTGCGGTGGCGTCGGGGACGGCGGTGAGGTCTTCTTCTCCGCGTGTTCCCTTCCTCCACTCGGCTACGGTGGTGCTGCAGCCCTAGGTCGCCGGTCTGTGCGCGGGCTGCCAGATCCGGTGCCCGGGAGGCAGGATCCGTACCCTAGCGGCGAGATCTGCCTGGTGGCTAGCGGTTGAGACGGCGGCTGGCAGGCGGCGGTTACGACACCGGCGGTGGTGGTTGGGGCTCAGGCGCTGGGGCGGCGCTCTCCTCTCTGTCGTCCCTCCCCTCACGGCCTTGGCTATCGCTGCCAAGGACGGGCCTCCTCTAAGGCTGGCTGTGGAGCTACCCTGCGCGCCGCGTCTGGTCTGGTGGCCGGACGGTGTGCTCAAGATGGAGGCGTCGATGCCCCTCTGGCTGGGCTTCTACAGGATGGCTTGCAGCGACGACGGCAGTGGCATGCTGGGATCGGGCATCAGGGTCGGTGCCTATGCTGGGGTACATTGGGCGAAAGCTCAGCGACGGCGACGCCTGAGGGTGCCGCTTTCCCTCTCGGGGGGCGTCGTGTCCCCATCATCTTCCACGGGTGTAAGCCCGGTCCATTCTTGGACGAGCAACAACAGCGCATGACGTCGTAACTTTCCTGAAGGTGTCGTTATGTAGTTCGGCTTGGTTGTGATGTCTCTTGGTAGGGCATGAGGTCGGAAGTCGGAGCTGCTCTTGCGTTATACTCGAGCTGGGCAATGATGACCTTCCATAACTCCTGCTTCACGAACTCCGGTCTCTTTTTCTTAGTTGGGTTATCGTTTGCTCTATTGTGTTGCGTGGTAGGCTTCGTCTTCGTGGTGGCTCACGCCACATTGACTGCCTTGTGCTTAATTTGCTCTCTACCTATCAATGAAAGCCGGTAATACGGATGTTTCGAAAAAAAAAGATGTCCTAATAGGACCTGATACGTAATCAAACATCGCTTAACGTGACATCGTCTACTTATAAAACAGTACATGTTGTATTAATTAGGTCTACACACATTCGAATCTAGACTCATAGTTATTCTATCCATTCCCAATTATAAGTCATTCTAGATTGATATATTTAAGATTGGCTTTTAATTTCTAAGGAAATATATTACAAACGGTTCAAAACAGTATTTTTTTTTTTTTTTTTGAAACGAAAACACCATAACTTAGGTTGCATAATTCACCTAAAAGAAGTCGGTTAGATCCATCTTAAAAAAACACGATCGGAGGGCATTTCATTAAGAGGAAAGCTATTTTTAGCTATGGCGGTGATTTGAGTTCGGGACCTGAGAGGTGCCGCTGGAAAGCGCTAACCAATTAAGCTAGAGTCCTTATAAGATCATGTTTAATACATACGGTTAGATCCATCCTAGAAATCTGATTTAACCATTGGTAAAAAATATGTATACTATAATACTGTGCCATTAATTTAAGATCTTGTTTAATCTTATGGTTAAAGTTTAGCCAGACTGCCTTTAGCTATCCAGACTTAAAATCTAAATTTTCATCCAAAATTTAGGCAACCTCACAAAAAATTATAAATTTAAACTTTTGGTCCTTAACTTTAACCGCTAAAATTAGATCAGAGAATCCACAGACATATAGACACCTTCACCAAATTTTCCGCCTACCGTGCAGCTGCAACGGGACTGTCTGGACCTGCTCTATAGAAACGAAGAGGCCGGTGTGGTGAGTATTTTGACCAAGCTAGGGCAGGCGCCAACTCTGACCGGCTCACTCGTCACACCAACCCTGTGTGGGCGTGGGAAGCATCCACACGGGCCGGGCGCGCGCCCTGTGCATCGAATCGAGGCCGGGACCGCCGCTCGCCGCCGGGAGAAGGGCGTCTCGGTGTCGCGCATCGTATCAGCGGCTTGGACATGCCGCTTGCTACTACTGTAGGTAGCTCGGTGCTCGCGGGGTGTTCGGATAAGCGCCTTGGCCAATCGTGCCCGTCCCGATTTGGTGCAGCATGAGTCAAGCACGTGTCGTGCGGCTCCAATTTTCTTCTGGCTACCAAGTTACAAGTACCAACCCACTTTGGCTCCTCCTTTTTCATATTCTACACAGGTAACTCGGCATGCTTAAAGCGTTGGGAAGGAGAATGCATGCACACTCTTCTTGCACCCAGCTATTAATTTATCCAGTATAGCGAGGGGAGTGTCCAACTTGATCAAATTAGCACTGCAAACGTGCAAAACCCAGTATTCCTACTGTGTTCAGTCCTCTGGAGTGGTTTCAAGGAACTTTGGCTGCACAGTGAGCAGTGATCACTCATCAACAAATGAAACATGTAGTGCGAGTTTCATTAGGTTTGTGGTCATATTTGGGAAAGCAGTTTCCATATATTTGGTCTAATGACTCTAATACATGTACGAGTTTCTTTAGGACGTCTCTAGCTAGTGGTGTGTTTCAAAGTGGCTTATGGGATTTTTCTTTTTTGAGGATTGACTTATGGGATTATTAGGTATGAGTAGATGCAAAGACCACTGCCGCGAAATGATGCATGGAGTGTGTCAGGCCGACCACCAAACATGAGCCGATTGGCCCGATTCATACACGTGCACGTATGGCTCAAGAGAACAAACTATTTTTATTTTATTTTATTGTGTGGATGGAGACCCACCACTCGAGATTCAATGGAATCGAGTCATGTTTTGCATCCTCCTTTTCATATTCTACATCATCGGCAGGTAACTCGGCACGCTTAATGCGTTGGGAAGGAGAATGCATGCACACAATTTATTAATTTATCCAGTAGCGAAAAGAGTGTCCAATTTGATCAACTTAAGTGGTTTCAAAGAACTTAGGCAGCGATGAGCACTCAACATGTAATGAAATATGTTTAGGTTAGTGTCACATCTGAGTGTAATATTCACTTCTTTTTTTTTCCCCTAATAATAATTCCTTTGTTTTCCAAGAAGTTGGGCTTTCGCTGTGGAAGCTGGGCCTTTTTCATGCATCGGTTGGAGCAGGCCCAGTGGACCTGTTGTTAGCAATTCGGTGTGGGCCCTTGAAGAAAAAAATCTACTCCCTCTGTTATGTATATAGTGGATTTTAGAAAAAGTGCGGGTTCGTTCAACAACAGGCCCCGGATGCGTCAAAGAGTCAAGAGCACTGTTTGAAGCGTTCAACGTTATCTGTCACGTGCGGGTTCGTTGTACCGGGCCTACAAGGCATCTCTGAGCACTGACTTGTGGCTACTGCCGACGTCGGTACCATGCTGACCGCGTCCTTTGCCTGTAAATTTAGTAGACTACTAGGAGTACACGTGTGAGCTGTTTTTTTTAAGAGGTGGTCAGTGTCAAAAGCAATATTATCATACCTATTTTCATGTCCAACTCAATGCTAATGCTAAGGTTTCAACTAAACACGCATTAAACATTGCCATTATCACACCCGCGCGACTAGGGTGGCCTGGGGCTACGGGACCTCAAGATCCTCGGCTTCACTCTGCGGTTGCGATGGGAATAGCTTCGCTGCACACAGCCCGATGCGCCTTTGGCGCTGTTGCTGTCCAAGCCGGAACATGTCGTCAACAACATGTTTTGGGCCTCAGTTACTTTCCAGGTGAGCGACGACAAGACGACACGTTTCTGGACATCGCCTAGCTCCCAGAAGAAGCAATTTGTTCCTCCATGCCTAACCCGTTCAACGCGGTAGGGTGTTGTAGGAGTGGCCGGTCTGTTCATGAGGCTCTCTTAACAACCGACAATGGGTGTGGACATCACTAGTGCCCACACCGCTGCTATGTTGGTCGAGTACGTCCTTCTCTAAGACAAGGTTGACGACATACAACCGTAGAAGGGAACCCCGGGCGGTTCATCCGAAGTGGTCGCCCCTGACGGAGTGTACTCCATTTTATCTGCCTACCAAGCCTTCTTTGTCGGCTCGATCACGATGGTCGGAGCAAAGGAAGTGTGGCAGGCTTCAATGCCACCAAAGGTCAAGTTCTTTTCTGGCTCGCCTTGCATGGAAGACTCTGGACGGTTGTGAGGAGATGGTGCCATGGTCTGCAGCCTTCAGTAGATTGTGTGCTATGCTCCCAGGAGGACGAGTCTGCGGACCACCTCCTGCTCTCGTGCATGTACTCCCACAAGGTTTGGTTCCACATTCTAAGCTATGCCGGCCTCCAGCATCTCTACCCAACGCTGGAATCCCGCCTCGTCGACCGGTGGCATTTTGCTCGTATGGAACCGCCGGATTGCTTCGTTGCGCTTCACTCCCTCGCCCTGTTGGTCACTTGGGAGATTTGAGAAGGAGCGCAACCGCGAGACATTCAACGACATCAGCAAAACCGCCCCCAAGTGCTCGCCCGCATCCATGAAGAAGCCGACTCTACAGCGGATCGCAGTAGGCTTCAGGAAACTAAGCGTCGCTAATTGCTGCGGCAATTTAGCATACCCAGCCCCCTCTTGTCGCACAATAATTCATTAGCTTAGAACAACCCTCGGCGCCAACATTTGAGCCGGTGATCTCTCGATGTGTGTGTTTGTCTGTGTGTTAGCCCGTTCCATGCTCGAGAGACCTCGCCATCGAGCTGGATGGATCTCTTATACTAATGTTCTAACTTCTCTTAATGCAGAACGCGCTCAGTAGGCTTTCGAAAAAAGCAATCAATTTGGGTCATGGTAATTGTGGGTGTTTACTATCTTGGTTTTTTGGAGTGGCTTAGAAATATTTGTGAAACAGCCGGACCATTTCATTGAACATTTGTGAAGTATGTTGAACGAGATAGTTCCATCCAGGTTCAATGAATGAACTAGCGTAAAACAAGAATGTTCATTGCAATGAACTAGACGTTGAACGAGCCAAATTTCAGTCGTAAATAAAATTAGTAAAAGAAAACAAATAAATCACCCCCACACCGTAAACCATGTCGGCGTCCGTCCAAGTCAACCCAACTGAAAACAACGCCAAAATTTCATTGTCACGTCGCTGCATCTTTAATATTAATAATATAAAAAGGCGTATATATATAATATAAAAGGCGTTCGTCACAGTTCATTGTCACGTCGCTGCATCTTTAATAAATCGACGTCACCACAGGAAAACCCGTTCCAAGCAACAAACGTAACGCCCCTGATTCGTCTCAAGAGCATGTTGATCTGATGACTGCTTGTTCAGTCTGATGAAGAAGCGTTCAACACTTGTCACGTACGGTTCGTTATACTCCGCCGCTCCGGGTTAAATTTTCAATGCATGTACGTATAGAATGATAGTGAGTGTATCTTCCCCACGTACATGCATGTTCCGACCTTTTCTCTACTCGCTGAATTGTCCGATGTCGATCGGTATCGTGTTGGCCGCGTCCGGACCTGCACAATCTCGCCGTGAGCAAGTTTTCAGCAGCTGGTTCCACAGCAAAATCTTGCTTGGTTTTCAACTTTTCATTTCAGGGTCAACTGGTCAAGCCGGCATGAAGGGCCGATCCGGACGAGGTGGTGAGTTGCTTATCCGGCACCTGCAGTGAATCGCTCTGGCAAAAATGAACGTCGTTGTAGTGTTAATTTCAGAGCACGGGATGCGACTTGATCCAAACGAAATTGATACGTTTCGTCAAAAAAAAAAAAAAAAAAAGGTACGGCCGGTTTTAGGACTAGAATCCAAAAGCGCTGCTAATGATCCAATAAAAATGTTTTCGATCTGGACTAAGCGTCGCCCGGCGGCTCCGCTTTTGTTTGCCCCTTGAGGCGGCCGAGTTGGGGGTTCGCTTTTTGCACACGTGACAATAGCAGAGCACGCACCTCTACTTTGTCGCTGCTATGGGTGGCTAAACTTGGCGCCGAAGCACTCGTGACGCGTCGCCAAGAAGTCGTGGCCTCGTGTGGGCGGGCGACGGCTGGTGGACGGACGGTGGTGGCGTGACCGTGCGTCCGAGCGGGGAAACGTTTGACCTGGCTCCGCGTCGTCCAGCGAGGGCCGCGCCCAACGTCACTGCTGCTGCTGCAGGCAGGCTTTGCGGCGCGCATCGCGTCCCGCACGTTACCGACAGCGAGCGCCAACTGGCTCGTTCAACCTCCCGTTCCAATTCGCATGTTCGATGTTCCCGATGGAGGCGCGGCACCGTGCCGTTTGGCTGCAGGGTTCCAACCGTTGCCATGAGATGCCAATGCGATTCATCAATTCCTTTTTGATGCAAGCAATGATTGAGACCTGAGCTGGTCGTCGCTGCCACGCAAAATCGAGCGCAGTCACTTCTGGCCTGGCCGTTACTCCACGCGTACGCGTATTGCCATATTCTACCGGTGTGTCGCCGATACACACATTCACTGCAGTTTCTTGAAACCGAGTAGCTTCCTGCACTGACCAATTAACCGTCATAAACACCGGCGGGCGGCGACCTTTCACCATGGGCAGCTACTCTATATAATCGCGCGCCGCCAACGCACCAGACAAAGGGCCTCCGGCTTTCCACCTCGATCTCGACACGACCCCCAACCGCCGCCACCACTCGCGCTAGCTCTCCTCTCCTCCTCTTCCTTCCCTTGCTGGCCACGACTCCACAGCTTCGATCGAGTCTTCGACGACGACGACAGCTAGGGGGAGAAGAGAACCAACACAAGCCATCGCCGTCTCTGATCGAGGTCTCTCCATCCATCCATCCATCCATGGAGGAGGAGACGCCAAAGGCGGCCAGAAGCGGTCGTCGGTGCTCGGGAGCCTCCGGGAGGCGATCAGCAAGGTCCGGTTCCTGCTCTCCTTCAGCGCGACGCGGTGGATGCTGCTGAGATCCTTACCCGGCCGTGGCGGCGGCGCGCGGCGCGCGGCGCCTCAGCTTCGACTCGCGCCCGGGCCTGCTCGACGTCGAGGACAGCATCTTGTCGCCGTCCTCCTCGTCCAGCTCCAGGATCACGTCCAGGTCCGCGAGCCTCGGCACGGCGACCACCAGGAGCCTGTCGCGGACCAGCAGCGCCGGCGCCGGGGCGTCGCCCGAGGCGCTCAAGAGGGCGTCGTCGGACAGCGGCGGCGAGTCTCCGGCGGCGGCGGGGGACGACGACATCGACCAGCGCGCGGAGCAGTTCATCGCCAACTTCTACAGGCAGCTCCGGATGGAGCGGCAGGTGTCGCTGCAGCTCCGGTACGTGAGGGGGAACAGCTGGGACAGGACTCCTGCCGCTTCTCCGTCTCCTTCCAGGTGATGATGACGATGATGATGCCGTAGTAGATGCGTAGCAAAATTCCCTTTCCTCTACAGAGTGCACGGTGAAGGGAATTTTAGATGGCTAGGAGTTTTTTTTTTCCTCCATCGATTCTGCAAATTCTTTTTCTCTCTCTATCTTTTTTTTTGGGGTCTGAATGGTACAGTTTATGATTTGTTTTTGAGTGGTGATTGAGATTGTAATAGATACAAAAAAAAAAAAAAAAAAAGTGTTTGCTTTTGGCCGTTCGGCAATATGTAAACAGATGTTCACTTTGACTTTTGGTTATGTGAACGGTCAATCGGCAGTGTATGTTTAATTGGTTGAAAAGTTAGAGAGCATTTGTATGCCTCTAAAGATAAAAGGGAGAGCATTGCTATTTGCTAGCAATAGCGTTTCTGTTCAAATGGATGTTACTCCGTATTTTACAATGGTTGATATAGATTCATTATTGTCATAAACAGGCATATTTGGGATCTCCACCCCTATCCAATCTTATCCTTTGTTGTGGAGAACCATACTATTTCGTAGAATTTCTGGATGGTTCCGTGCCGCCATGTACCATGGTAACATACACGTTGGAAGAACTGCAGATACCGAAGGCTGGCTATGCAGTCGGGCAATGTCGGCGTTGACGAGAACGTGAATGTCCTCATCCAGCATCAACAGCTGGCCGCTGTCGTACACGCGACACGACCCAGACATATCTTGCCTTACATCTTCGCAATTGTCACCTTGTGAAATCTCCTGTCATGGATGTCAATGTCAAACCAATGTCTACACCTCCATAGCAAAATTCTTACATCTTCGCAATTGTCACCTCGTGCAATCTCCTATCATGGATGTCAATGTCAAACCAATGTCTGCACCTCCATAGCAAAATGGCACGTGCATTGCAACGGGTTAGTAAAAATATATAATGATTTTTATTTGATTGAAGATTTCATTGTAAAAGAAATAATTGTTTATGTAATTTTGCTTAGTGTCTGAATACCCATGGCATAGAATGCTCAGCCAATGGCTTATCTAGATGTAGTTAAATTTGGCACCACCCACATGCAGTTCAAGAGTTCTTTAACCCCGTAGAACTTTGGGTGATACGCCCGTAGTCTCCATATCATAGAATGCCGCGTGCTTTCCATCCTCGGAATAGCTTGGAAAATAGATCTTGTTGCCATTATCGGCTCCGGTGACACGACGCCAAATGGCGCCCTGTAATCCACAAAAGAGCTGCACCACCAATGTCCCTCAGTTCAACCCATTCCATCGTCTTCATCCGGTCAAGCTTGAACACCAGCGGGGGCACATCAGCGCGGCGCATGAACACTGATCAGGTCCTCTCCCAAGCCAACCAAGTAGAAAAACTTGGCCCCATCTTGGTCATCGTCCCAAACTTGTAGCTCGGTGCGGTCGGCCGGCTTTTCAAGCACTCTAGGTGCCATCGCTAGGGTTGAAGACACCAAGGTTGCCCTTCCCCCAAGGCAATAGCTATAGCTGAGCTCCCCTGCGGATATAGACAAGGTTATTATATGCAATGGGGATTGGGTCCTCGTGTTTGAAGTCATACTGCCGCCTCCACGAGTCCTCTCCATGCCGCCAAGGCGCTTAATTGTGCATACCAAGAAACTTGCCATTGGTAGAACTACTGAGGCGCCGTAGGTAGGGTTCACTTGCCCGGATCTTCGTGGTTGCTTCTCAATCTCTTGTACCCTAATCTCTTCTACCGTCATCGATCTAATTATGCTTTCACCTATTGAAGATTAAATTATGATGTCTCTATGATGGGAAAATGGTCCCGCTTCGATGAAAAGAGTCTCTGGAGAAATTCAGAACTTTCGTGGAGATCAAAGAGCTAGGGTGCGACAAAGATCAATTGCACGAGATGCAAAGCGGTGGTTCCCCACCCTATGTAAAAGCACGAGCACTCTGTTGGACCACTTGCAACTAGGTTCGGGCGTGACTGCGGATGGAAGCCCGCAAAGCCGCCCTTCAGAAGGTACGGTGTTGAGTACTTGAGTCACATATATAATCATTCCATTAAATTCATTCAGTCTAACTAAATTTAGTACATGGAGTGTGTTGGGTAGGTGTTATATATTGGTGACCCCATCGTCACTCATGATTGGGTTCAAATTGTACAGCTGAAGGGTTCACTATATAATGTTTGAGAGCCTTATGTAGTACTCAGTGACATTTTTTTTAAACCCAATAGGCCCAATTGTAAGCTATCGGTGACATTTTTGTAAGTAATAGCACCGCTATGGATAATAAAGAGAAAAACCCTCCCACCTTCACTATAAAAGGGCGAGAGGGGGAAGGGGGAGGAGGTTGGACTTTGGCTCATTTTTATTCTCTCTTTCTCTGTGTCCGGTCCCTAGGGTGGCATATCGATGGCATCAACACAGTTAGTACTACGACTATGGTATTATTGCTTTGGTTCGAAATCACACTTTTTTTTTTCTAAGCAATAGTATCTCTTCACAAAATTTTCCTTATTCCCAATGTGAAGAAGATAGTTGAGTTAAGTGAGATCCAAAGAAGGCTATAATACTTTGGGGAATCGTTTGTGCTTCATACATCACTTCCATTTACATAGAGAGTATTCTTATACTCTTATGTTAGGCCTAACCAAATCCCAAGTTCTAACATCCTATCTCTAATTGACTCAAACCTAATCTCATCTCTCAACAATCCCCAAGTTCCTAACATCCTATCTCTAATTGACTCAAACCTAATCTCATCCCTCAACAATGCCGATCCTATCTCTAATTGACTCAAACCTAATCTCATCCCTCAACAATGCGGTGCAACAATGATGGTGCGTGGTTCATGTATTGACTCAAACCTAATCTCATCCCTCAACAATGCCGGTGCAACAATGATGAACAATGATGGTGCGCGGTTCATGTATTGACTCAAACCTAATCTCATCCCTCAACAATGCCGGTGCAACAATGATGGTGCGTGGTTCATGTGGGCACATTACGTCACGGAGGGCTGGTCCCCTCTTTGTTTCCTTTCCACAGGCCGACGATCAACTTTTCACGCTAACGTCACGATAGATTTTCACGTTATTCCCTCTTTGTTTCCTTTCCGTGTCGACGATCAACTTTTAGATTTGCTAACGCCACGATAGATTTTCACGTTATTCCGTATTTTCGCATGTTATGCGATCACGGTAGATGCGTAGTAGCAAAATTCCCCATTCCTTTGCGAGTGCACGATGAAGGGATTTTTAGATGGTTCTTTTTTTTTCCTCCATCTTTTTCTACACATTCTTTGTTTCTTGGTTTGAATAGTAGTACAGTTTTATGATTTGTTTTTGACTGGTGGTTGAGAGTGTATTGAATACAATACAAAACAAAACAAAACAAACAAAACAAAACAAAACAAAACAAAAAAAGAGTTGGCATTTGGTTGGCAATATGTAAACAAATTTTTATTGATTTTTTTTTTTACAATAATTCAATTTATTTTGACAAATAGTATGTTTAATTGGTTGATAAGTTAGAGAGCATTTGTATGCCTCTAAGAAGAAACGGGACAACATTGCTTTTTGCTAGCAATAGCATTTTCATTTTAAATGGATGTTACTCCGTATTTGACAATATTTGATATTATTGTATGCAATTTAGAAAATTTGCAGTTTTGACTTTTTTTTTTTGAACGAATAAGAGATAGGCCAGTCGCCAATTATATTAAAAAGAAGAAACAAAAGACTGCACATTACAACAAAGCAATTTTCAAAAAAAAAAAATTGTTTCTTGTATTCCAATTAGACCAACAAATGGTAGTATGCCAAATGAGTGAATGTTATTTCCATTAGAAGTCCAGACTTCAACTCACTCCCACGCTTGCACTACTACATACTACATACTAGTATAATGCGTGTGCTAACATAACGGCTTCATTTCAGGTATACACATGAAAACAATCAAATGACGATATTTTTTCATTGTTTAATTTTCACACGATTGTATATGACCATGTATAAAATATGGAAAACACTTATACACAACAAGGCATAGTAGAGTTGTCTTGCCTTAACAACCATCTAATTTACAATATCACTAAGACCTTAAGTTGGCCTTAGAGATCTTCAAGGAAAAGCTATTAGAACATTCATTTGCGAAGTCTCTTCAAAATCTAAGCATAGTTCCAATAAATACAAGATCGCTTGGTCAATGAAATACTATATCAATCAACCATCTTGAAACCAAAAAAAGAACGATCAGATATCATCACTAATAAATTTTGAGAAAAGGGAAAAATGAATTTGAATTTACATGTATGAACTGACAAAAATGTGTTAGCACCAAGAAGAACAAGTGTTGTTGTATGCCGGAAAACACTTATCACTGTCTAGCAAAATTGGCCATTAGTCACTAAGAAAAATCCTGTTATACAACCTAGAGAATAAAACATGTCCAAAAAGGGAAAATAGCGATGACTGCAATGGACATCCATGCTACATAGCTAAGAAAGCATTACTGTGTGTTAAAAGAAACTGAAAAAATAAAATTAGGAAGGTGAAAAATTGGAAACCTGTTATGTTCAGCACAGCCCAGAAACTGGATACCTGTTCTGCGTAATTCATATAGGAAATTCATACATATTGCATTGCATTCAATCGAAATGCAAACATTTTTAAAATATGATGCTCTAAGGACAAATCGTTTTGAATCCTTTAGAAATAGAAGATATAATTAAAACAACAAGTTGTGCATTATACCATTCTAATGGTATATTCCATTTAAGTGGCTACAAAACAGGCAAAGTACAACTCACAAGTTTCAACAGGTCTTCAGCAGGTTGATTTGTAAGAGCTTAAATAACATATAAGCATTTTCTTTCATTTAAATGGCAATAGTAGAGATTGATAAGAAAAAGGTTGAGAGCACATACTTGTCACTCCAATTCCGACCCAAACGAAAGGAAACAATGGAATCCACTTCAAAATCAATAAAAATCATCGAGAAATCAATAGTTATTACCTTGAGGGCATTTCAGCCAACACATGGTGGGCATCATCCATGGCGCAGCCTGTCAATCTCGAAGCCAGCAAATGGAGGTAATCTCAGGTGCAGGAACACATGGAGGAGGCCATCTTGTCAACATCGCCGGCTCCAACTTCATCTTCAATCCCCACGGCTTCACCTCCTTGCCCATCCATCACCACCACAATGCGACACTCAGAAATCAGACCACGATCAAATCCATTGATTCAGAAAAAAAATTAAATGCCCAAAATCCGATGAGGAACGGGTGCCGCCGCTGCTGAGGAAAGATTTCGGCGCTGGTTACTCACCAGGCTAGGCAACCGCGGTCTGATCTTCAGGCTTGGCAGGGCCAGCCGCGACCTTCACGTCACTGGTGCCCCGTCCGCCATCGTTCAGGGATCCTTCACGGAGCTCCGTCGTCCGATTGCCAGACTCGGCAGGATGCCGCACATGCGGTGCCGCGTTCAGGCCCTAGATGCAGTCTGTGGGCATCGCGTTCAGGCATGCATGTTCCAGTCCATGCACCCTTGCGCCGCCTTCCACTCCGCGTCCCGTGCCGTCCCCGGCGGCGGCCCCATCTACATCAGCGACTCGGTGGGGCAGCATGACTTCGCGCTGCTCCGCCGCCATGCGCTTCCCGATGGCACTGTCCTCCGGTGCGAGGGCTACTTGAATTGACACCGTAGTCTGTAAAGCCGCCGCCGCGTGGGAGTCGGCGATGACGCCGCTTGCCAAGACCGTCGCTCGTCCGCACCGCCGTTCGTCAGCGTGCCGCTGCCGCGCGGGATTCCGCTTCGGCACCAGTCGCCGCACCGCCGCTCGTCCGCGTGCTCGCCAGGATCGGACCGCCGCTGGTCCGCGTGCTCGCCAAGACCGCACCGCTGCCCGTCCGCGTGGCCAAGACCGCCGCGCCGACGCTCCGTGTGGTGCTCGTCCCGCCAAGACCGCCGCGCCCCAGCTCCTTATGGTGCTCGTCCGCCGGGGATGCAAAGATTGCGTCGTTGGAATCCATAGGAGGAAAGGAATGCGGGAAAGGAAAGGTTGCCTGAATTTTGGGGAGAAATTAGCGTGGTAGGAGGAAGGCTGTGCGCATGGGATTTGTCGAGTAAAGGCCCATACACTTAATCCTCGATCGTCGGATGGTGTTTGAGTATGAAAAATTAAAAGAATTTGGAACGTAGATTTGAATAGATTTGAATGAAGCGAAATTGGTGCATCAGTTAGGGTAGAAAAATTAAGAAGCAATTTGGAACGTAGATTTGAATAGATTTGAATGAAGCGAAATTGGTGCATTAGTAGGGTAGAAATGATTTTGCACGATGTTTCCAAATGATTTTTAAGTGGCGGACATTTAGAAAACCGTCACGAAAAAATGGCTTGATTTATCGTGACAGTCTTTTTAATTAACCGTGGCGATTTTATTGACCACCACGGAAAATCAATTAACCATGCCGGTTTTCTATAAAAAACCACCACCGAAAATAATAGCCCAAAGAGTCCCAAAGATATATACAACACTTAGGTTTTTGAAATCACTCCTCCACTCTCACACATCCGATCCGGATCCATCTCTCGCTCCAGTCCCGCCCCCATCCATCTCTCTCGCTCCTCCCCCTCCCTCCCGCCCCCACCTCTCCACGGTCCAGGTCCACGACGGCGCCGGCTCCAAGAAAAGCCGGGGCGGCGACGGCGGCTTCATCGGGCTAGGCGTCTTGTGGCGGCGACTTCGGGGCGGGTCCCATGACGGTGGCGGGCGCCGCACCTCGACCGACGGCGCCGCCGCCACGCCGCGATGGCGGCAAGGCTGGACATTTGGGCGGCGGCGGCATATGAAACCCTAATAATGGGCCGCCCATCATCGGGCCCCGTTAGGGTTTCGATTTGGATTTTTTATTTTTTGTTCTATTAACTGGTGGCGGTCATTTTGGTTTCCAAAAACCGCCACGGAAAATCGCGGTGATTTTTCGTGACCTTCCATTGGTGGCGGTTTTAAAACCGCCACTTTAAAATCGAAAAAGTCCGCCACGGAAAATCGAATACGTAGTAGTGTTGATTGCGATTTTGTAGACATTATTTGCTCCAAAGCGAGTATTGCAACTATTCCGCCATGTAAACCATGGTGACATACACGCCGTTGGCGTACACTGTAGGCACCGAAGGCTATGCGCGATGCGGCGATGTTGAAATCTCATGTCCGGTTTTCGTAAATTGATGACACACTTGTGGCACTAATCCTTTGCTCTAAGTGTGACTTATGAGATAAGATTAGATGGATGACAAGGAGCATGATGATCATGAACATGGACGATGATGGTGGACATGTTGGATCGTCAAGCTTCGGTGATCGGCTTGAGAGGAACCGGGAGATCAAGGCAAAGGTATCTTGATAGGGTTTTCCTTTTCGGTGATCAAGACACGATAGAGCGTGTGATCACATTATAGGATAGATAGCCGACTATCAAGAGGGGATGCCGCGATAATCCTTTGGTGAAGTGCTTCTAGGTCCAATTGACTTGCATATTGCATTTAGGACAATGAGAGCACTAACTTCGATCTTGCCTAATCGTTCGACATGCTAACATAAGTGATAACGTGATCATCTTCGACGTGTTGGCAACTGATGGCAAGAGACGAAGCAAGGTTGAAGCAAAGGGCGACAACAAAGGTGAAGAACATGCGTAAAATGGCGGCCGGGACGACGGGATGGCGGCCGGACGCACCGACCGGTGGCTCGGTCGGTCGCGTCTGGCGAGAGCCCCGCAGACGGGTTTTTGGCGGACGCGTCGGCCGGAACCTCGGCCGGATGCTTCCGGTGCTCGACTGAAACCGTGACCGGACGCGCTTTGGGATTTGTCACCGTGGGCCGGGATCTTCGTCGGTTGTGACCGGACTCACGCGGCGGACTCGCCTGGTGAGTCCGGGTCGGGTGAGTCCTGATCACCTCGCAGAAGCCCATTTCAAAGCACAACGGCTCCATTTCGTGAGGTGGGCTATATATACTTGGATGGCCGGTACCTAGCCCTCTCTCTTGCACATTTGAACACTCTAACTTGCTTGTGAGCATTTGAGACTCCTCTCCACTCATCTCTCCATCCATAACTCGAATTCTTGGTGAGATTGAGAGTGATAGAAGTGCATTGCATTGTTAATTGCATCTAGAGGCACTTCATCCTTGGAACGAGACTAAGCTAGAGAAAGTAATGCAACGAGGCTAGAATACAATACCACCGGTGTAGTGTCGAGGTTGTAGCCAATCACCGTGATCACCAAGAAATCTCCAACGAGCAAGAAACAAGTGACACGATGTTTTTTACCGAGGTTCACGTGCTTGCCGGCACGCTAAGTCCTCGTTGTGGCGACACACTCACTTGACGTTGCTAAGCTTAATGGCCGGTGCCAAATCCCCTATTGGAGCTCAAGCAACGATCACAAGAGAGGGCCAACAAACCACGAGCAATCCACTAGTGCTCCTTTCGCGATCTCCCGCGGGGTAAGGAACGACCCCTCACAATCACCACCGGTCTAGGCTTCCATTGGTTGCCATAGGTGTGGACATTGACTTGGCATCTTGTAGATCAAACTTCTTGATCATGTCTTTGATGTACTTGCCTTGACTAATGAATGTGTCATTCTTCAATTGCTTGATTTGAAGTCCAAGGAAGAATGTGAGCTCTCCATGTATTGACATCTCAAACTCATTGGCCATCATCTTAGCAAACTCTTCACAAAACTCTTGGTTGGTTGACCCAAAGATAATGTCATCAACATATATTTACAACACAAAGGCATGGTGAGCATAAAAAGATGCTAGTCTTCTTCTAGTAACCACTCCATTATTGATGTCACCGACAATTTGATCAATTGGGTGATCTCTTGCTATGTTGGATGGTTGCATCACTTGCACTTGATAACTAGGATGAGGAGATGGACTAGCTTGTTGCTCTAGATCTTCATCATGAGTGCCACTAGTGCTAGCTTCATTTGCATCAATCTCAACCGTAGTTGTAGGCAATGGAGTGTCTTCATCATCATTAACTTGCCTAGGCCGAATATCACCAATATCCATGTTCCTCATGGCATTCTTCAAGTTGGAACCACTCACATCATCATGATTTTCAACTTCATTTTGAGAGCCTTGGGTTTCATCAAATTCAACATCATGAACCTCTTCAAGCTTGCCACTACCCAAATTCCAAACTCTATATGCTTTGCTTGTGGTTGAATATCCAACTAGAAAACCTTCATCACACTTCTTGTCAAACTTGCCCAATCTTGTGCCTTTCTTGAGAATGTAGCATTTGCATCCAAAGACTCTAAAGTAACCAATGTTGGGCTTCCTTCCATTGAGCAACTCATATGGTGTCTTGCCAAGTATCCCATGACAATAGAGACGGTTGCTACAATAGCAAGCCGTGTTGATTGCTTTCGCCCAAAAGGAATGGCTAACATTGTACTCACTAAGCATTGATCTTGCCATTTCAATCAAGGTTCTATTCTTCCTCTCAACTACACCATTGGATTGAAGAGTGTAGGTTGGTGAGAATTGATGTCCAATTCCAAGCTCATCACACAACTCTTCAATTCTTGTGTTCTTGAATTCACTTCCATTGTCACTCCTAATCTTTTTGATGAATGTCTCAAACTCATTTTGAACCCTCTTGACAAATGTCTTGAAAAGCTCAAACACATCATTCTTGTCATGCAAGAAGAACACCCATGTGTATCTAGTGTAGTCATCAACTATGACAAAACCATACTTGTTGCCACCAATGCTAGAGTATGATGTTGGCCCAAATAAGTCCATGTGTAGCAACTCAAATGCCTTGCTTGTACTCATTATGCTTTTGGTTGGATGTGCATTGCCATGTTGCTTGCCGGCTTGACATGCTCCACAAGGTTTGTCCTTCTCAAACTTCACATCATCCAAGCCTCTAAACAAGTCATGCTTCATCAACTTGTTCAATTGCTTCATTCCAACATGACCAAGTCTTCTATGCCACAACCACCCTTTGCTAGCCTTTGAGAGTAAACATGTTGTCAACTTGGCTTCTTTTGAGTTGAAATCAACAAGGTAAAGATCACCATATCTAAATCCCTTGAAGATCATGTTTGCACCATCACTACTAACCACTTCAACTTCTTGACTTGTGAATATGCACTTGTAGCCATGGTCACAAAGTTGAGAAACCGACAAGAGATTGTAATCAAGATGATCAACTAGCAACACCTTTGACAAATTCTTCTCTTGGGTAATTGCAATCTTGCCTAACCCCAACACATTTGCTTTCTTGTCATTACCAAATGTGATTGACTCATATTCATCAATGCCCTTAATGCTAATTGACTTGAACATATGAGAATCCCCTGGTCATGTGTTGAGTGCACCCACTATCCATTATCCAATGCTCTCCTCCCAAGCACGATAATTGACCTACAAGAAAAAGATCAATTCTTCTTAGGTACCCAATATTGCTTGGGTCCTTCAAGGTTAGTCACCAAGGCCTTTGGTATCCAAATGGCTTTCTTCTTTGAGCCCATCCATGGTGTACCAATATACCTAGCACGAACACCATTGTTCTTCTTCACAAGCATATAAGAGTTATCAAGCTTGATAGAAGAGACATTGATCCTCTTGTTCATGCACTTTGGCTCTAAATGACCAACTTGCTTGCAAGCTTTGCAATAGCTACCATTGTTCTTCACAAAACGAGTCTTGTGAGTTACAAGGGCGGCCTTGCCTTTCTTGGGGATATAGCCTTGTATAAGGATGCCCTTTGGCTAACCAAGCACATAAGCAAGTGGTCCTCACCACCATAGGCCTTAACCAAGGAGTGATTGAGCTCCTTCACTTCCCTTTTCAAACAAGCATTCTCATGGATAAGCATAGGGTTCTCATTATCCTCACTAGTGATGGATGTGCTAGTGATAATGCTAGTGGAGGTATCACACTTGGGAGTTGATTCATCAACAAGAATATCACACATGATGCTAGCATTGCATGTACTAATATCTTCCACAACTTGGCACAACTTGTGCTCTTCTAGTAGAGAGGAGTGAGCTTTCTCTAGCTTAAAATGAGATTTCTCAAGCTTCTTATGGTCTACCTTTAGACTTTCATAAGTGGTCCGAAGCTCATCAAGTTCTTGCTTAAGGCTCTTTGTTTCCTTCCTACTTTGCTTGTACATGTCAATGCAATCATCTAGCATAATTTTTAATTCTTCTATAGTGTGTTGTGGTTCCTCATCATCACTATCACTATCACTATCATCATCATCATCATCATTAGTGATAGATTGTACCTTTGTGGCCTTAGCCATGAAGCACGATGAGGGAGTGTCGAAGAGGGAGATCTTATCATGCATGGCAAGGTGAGCTTGTCCCTTCTTCTTCTTCTTGTCCTCTTCTTCATCACTTGAAGAGGATGAGCCATCACTATCCCACATAGCCACATGTGACTCATTCTTCTTCTTGGGTTTCTTCTCCTTCTCATTCTTGGCATCATTCTTCTTTCTTGTTTTCTTGATTTCCTTCTCATCATCACTCTCATATGGGCATTCGGCTATCAAGTGACAATCATCATGACACCGAAAGCACTTCATGTTGTCTTTATTCTTGCCATCCTTGGTCTTCTTTGATGATTGCTTCTTCTTGTTCTTCTTGGATGAGATGTAGCTCTTCTTCACATACTTGCCCAATTTCCTTTCAAAGAGGGCCATGTGCTCATCAATCTCACTTCCACTAGTAGAAGTTTCTTCTTTATCATCACTTGATTCTTCTTTCTTTTTCTTGCCCTTAGATGATGAGCTAGCCTTGAGTGCCAAGCTCTTCTTGTCCTCTTTCTTCTTCTCTTCCTTGACCTTCTTGTTCAACTTGTTAATGAGTTCTTGCTTCTTCTTGTCATCTCTATATGAATCATCGGTCATCACCTCATCAAGCAATTGGTTGGGAGTCAAATCCTTCAAGTTTGACCTCACTAGCACGGTGATGAACATCCCAAACCTTTCGGGCAAGCACCTCAAGAACTTCATGTTGAAGGTCTTGTCCTTGATCTCTTCTCCTAGAGCATTTAGATCATTCACCAACACTTGCATGCGGTGAAACATCTCAAAGCACGCTCTCATCTTCTTCCATCTTGAAGCTATTGAATTGCTCAAGCTTTATATATGCCTTGGCTTGCTTGACGCCTTCGGTGCCCTCATAGCACTCTTCTAGCTTCTTTCAAATGTCATGGGCAATGGTGAGTGTCTTGACTTGCTCAAACACTCTATCATTGAATGCCTCATGGAAAGCACTCACGGCCACATCATTGGCATATATTTTCCTCTCTTCGGCCGTGGTCGGCTCATTTGGTTTTACAACCTCAAACTTGTTTTCCGTGACAACCCACACTTCTCTATTGATTGACTTGAGGTGTGCGGTCATCTTCATCTTTCAATACCCATAGTTGGTGCCATCGAAAGGTGGCGCCTTCTTGGTGTTGTTGACATGGAATGTCGTAGTCATTTTGTCACCGTTGGATGTTAAGCCACTCAAAATGCGGTGCCTAGCTCCGATACCACTTGAAAGGTCTTAATGGCTAGAGGGAGGGTGAATAGCCTATTAAAAAATTCTCGCAACAACACTAAGCAAGGTGGTTAATAAATAAGATGGTGAAGCTATTAAGCAATGCTACAAGCTATCTATGCAAGCCACAAGTCAATTCTATTGTCTCTAATCCACACAAAGGCTATGTCGCTAGTTTACTCCTAGGTGAACAAGCAAGTCTAACTAGTTTACCAACTAGGAGCTAACAAGACTAAACAACCTAGCACACTACTCAAACTAAGCTAGAGAAAGTAATGCAACGAGGCTAGAATACAATACCACCTGTAGTGTCGAGGTTGTAGCCAATCACCGTGATCACCAAGAAATCTCCAACGAGCAAGAAACAAGTGACACGATGTTTTTTACCGAGGTTCACGGCTTCTTTCAAGACGCTAAGTCCTCGTTGTGGCGACACACTCACTTGACGTTGCTAAGCTTAATGGCCGGTGCCAAATCCCATATGGGAGCTCAAGCAACGATCACAAGAGAGGGCCAACAAACCACGAGCAATCCACTAGTGCTCCTTTCGCGATCTCCCGCGGGGTAAGGAACGACCCCTCACAATCACCACCGGTGTGGCCTCAAACAAGCTCCACTTGAGCTCAACACCGCCTCTTGCTCCAAGCCGCTAGGAACAGGGCAAATTCCTAAGATAACAAGAATTCGCGGCTTCTCCAAGGATGAAGTGCTTCTAAATGCAATCGATGCAAGCAATGCACTTCTATCTCTCTCAATCTCACCAAGAATCCAAATTAGAGGTGAAGAGATGAGTGGAGAGGAGTCTCAAATGCTCACTAGCAAGTTAGAGTGTTCAAATATGCAAGAGAGGTCTCAAAGAACCAGCCAACCAAGTATATATAGGGCTCTCGAAATGGAGCCGTTGCTCTAAAAATTTGCCTTCGCTAAGACTGGACCGGGGGCCCGACCGAAACCACCACCCGGTCCGGCCGAGGGTCCGTCGGTGCTTCCGGTCGCAGACAAGCATCGGGCCCACAACCGGCGCCCTTCCTCCGTCGCGTCCGGCCACCGGTTCTCGGCCGACCACCGGAAGCGCCCGGTCGAGGGTCCGGTCGCGTCCGGCAAAATGTCGCTGCAGGGGCTCTCGCGACGCACCCACCCGGAGCCACCGGTCGCGTGCGTCGGCCCGGCCGAGCCGCCCGGCCCCGGTCACCCCCGGCGGTTGTTTTCTTCATCGTTTTCTTTTGCTCTTTGCTTCAAACTTGCTTCGTCTCTTGCCGTAGGTTGCCAACACGCCCAAGATGACCACGTTATCACCAATGTTAGCACGTCGAGATGTTAGGCAAGATCGAAGTTAGTGCTCTCATGTCCTAAATGCAATATGCAAGTCAATTAGACCTAGAAGCACTTCACCAAAGGATTGTCGCGGCATTCCCTCTTGATAGTCGGCTATCTATCCTATAATGTGATCACACGCTCTATCGTGTCTTAATCACCGAAAGGAAAAACCCTATCAAGATACCTTTGCCTTGATCTCCCGGGTTCCTCTCAAGCCGATCACCAAGCTTGACAATCCATCAAGTCCACCGACATTGTCCATGTTCATGATCATCATGCTCCTTGTCATCAACCTAATCGTATCTCATAGTCAACACTTAGAGCAAAGGATTAGTCCACAAGTGTGTCATCAATTTCCAAAACCAAACATTAGATTTCACACGTGAACCTCGGTGAAAAATCATCGTGTCAACCTTGTTGTGCTCGTTGGAGATTTCTTGTTGATCACGGTGATTGGCTTCCACCTCTACACATCAACGTCGGTATATCAAACACCTCCTCCTCATGTATTTACTTTGATATCTTGTGTAGTGTTGCTAGGTTGCTTAGTTGGTAAGATTAGTTTAGCTCCTAGTGTTAGTATTAGTTAGAATTGCTTGATCACCTAGGAGTATACTAGTGACATAGCCCTTATGTGACTTTAGAGATAATAGAATTATCATTCTTGACTTGTGGCTTGCATAGATAGCTTGTAGCACCGCTTATTAGCTTCGCCATCTTATTTACTAATCCGGGTGCTTAGTGTTGTTGTAAGAATTTTTAATAGGCTATTCACCCCCCCCTCTAGCCATTAGGACCTTTCAGATGTCGACGTTGACGTTTGTCATAAGATTGAATTTTGTTTAGCGTATGAAAACCCATGGCTTAGGGTGGGTGAATACCCATGATGGATAAGGTCGAGGAGGTCGAGTCCGTCAACAATCCGCGCTCCATCACCGCGCCGCCTCTCTCCGGTCACGGTGGAACTGTGAATCCGTGATTCCCCAAGAATTTGTTATTAAGAGGCATAGCTCGATGTAAAATTGGTGATGGAAAAACAGTATGTTACGGGATGATATGTGGACCTTGGAAACATATTTGTGTCTATCAAATTTCATGGTTGTCATGTTTTTGAATCAATTGTTTATTATATCTTTTATGTTTTTCTTAAAAAAAAACGTTATCCATCATAGCTTTGTACCTTACACGCAAAAACCTTGGAAAGCCCACAATTTTGAATCTTGATTCCTAGAAATGGGGTGGAACTAATAATAAGCAGTTTAAATGACGTCGGGGTCAGCTCCACTAAAATAATAGACTTAAGCTAGAGATGCACATAATTTACTAAGAAAATACAAGATTCCATTGGTGTCTGGCGACCCCAACAAAAGGGCTGGCTCCGTGAAAGTCTTGGGGGTGCACATCTTAGGGCCACTTCGGTGGAGCTTCATTTCTTGATTCTTGAAGGAGTGATTTTGGTGGGTAGCAGAAGTGATTCATATGGCAAATGAATAGGATGGCAGCGGGAAGTGGTGGGGAGTAGGGTTTTTTCACCACTTTGGTAGAGCTTCACTCCTTGATTCTCCAAAGTTGTGATTCTAGAGCACATAAGAATCAAGTCAAGTAATTCATGTGGCAAATGAATGAGAAGCAACGGAGAGTGGGGGAGAGCAGGATTTTTTAGTTGTTATCTCGTGGTGTAAATGGAGAAATAATTCTCGGATGCTCCCCCACCGTAATCCATTTGCATTGTGAGGGTTTTGAGGCGTGGCGTTGAAGCTAAAAAGTGAAGTTAGAATTTTGGGAGCTATACCGAAAAGGACCTAGCTCTCGAGGTCATAGTTAATTGGAGAAATGATTCTCATCGCCTCCCCACCGAATCTTGTTGCATTTTACGAATGGAGTCTAACTCTGTTGGTTAGGTTCCATTTGGTGAAATCTATGTATCCGGTCTAAGTCTTTGACTTGGCACGGGTACTCATATTAACGATGTTTTGTGCTTTTAGTGGTAGATGATGTTCAGTCAACGGCAAAACACATGTTGTGACTTCGTCAATCTGCAGTCATACAAATGTGCTCAAAGAGTTAAGAGTATGTGTATATGTGTTCATAGGAGGTGCCTTGTTTAGTTCCCAAACTTTAAACTTCTAAAGTGTCACATCAAATGTACATGTATGGAGCACTAAATCTAGACGAAATAAAAAAATTACACAGTTTGCTTGTAAATTGCAAAAACAAATCTAAGCCTAATTAGACTATAATTATACACTAAAGCGATACAGTAATACATGTTCTAATGATAAATTAATTAGGCTTAATAAATTCATCTAAGTGTTTATAGATCGATTCTATAATTATTTTATAATTAATTTATGTTTAATACTTTAAATGTGTGTCGAAATACCAATGACACTATTTTTTATACTATACCAATTATACTTTACACCGACACACACCCGATACTTATTCTATTCTCTCTTACCAAGACCGTCGTCATCTCTTTGAAGAACACAAACCACGTACCTAAAGACCGCTGCCGCCGACGGTAGGGTTAAACCCCGAATCTCTAATTGCTTAATTTCTTCTATTGTTGCCCTTAGATTTAGTTACTACTATGTTGTCTCCTATGAAGGTAACATGGCCCCTCTTCGAGTCGCGAAGTTTTCCTCCGTAAGTTTAGACGACGCCGAGCACATCAAGGCCAAGGAACACAAGTGCAGCAAAAGCTGCCCGAGATGTGATGGGTGGTTCGCCACGCTGCGCAAGCACTCGAAACCTTTGTTGTGCCACCACACCTTAAAATGGGTTCGGCGTATCGCGACTAGAAGCCCCCAAAGCCGCCCTTCAAAAGGTACAATCTTAAGTCATATATAAAATGATAAAGTAATTCATTAAATTAATTGGTCCGACTAAAAGTTAGTACATGAAGTGAGTCCTACTACTATGGTGTCGTCACTTTGGTTACGGATCAAGAACTAGTCTAGGTTTAGGTAAAGCTTCTAGTTCTCCATCTTGTATAGTTTAGAACTAGAGAGGAGATGCTAGGGCTTCTACCTGTCGAATAATGAGTTGAATCAATTAGAGTTTCACCCATGGGTCAGGGGTCTTGTTATATAGCCCCGGAGGATGCATCGTATCCCTTCGATCAAACCGACCTTGAACAACAGACTTAGATTGCATCCTCAATGGCGGTGGAAGAGTCATGACCAAAGTCCATACGGTTTTGGACACTAGGCCAACTTGGCCGAGCTCAAAGCTCAACTTGGACAAGCTTGGGCCTTGGGGTTTTGGCCCAATCTTTTCGTAGATGCATAGATCTCGTTGTTAGCTTTCTAGAAAGGTGTGGTTTCTTTGGAAATGGAGTCCGGATGAGGAAGTTATGGCCATTTTAGTGAACTCGCTTTGTAGCGGATATTTTTTTATTTTAGACTCGAATATAGCGAACAATATGTTTGTTTTGATCCAACGAGCTCTTTGTAATGGTGCTAACTTGGAATACGTTCGTAACATGTTGCAAGGGTGCTAACTTGGAATGCGTTCGTAACATGTTTATGCTTCGTATGCTTTGCAAGCTTTAGGCTTTTCCTATTTGATCCCCGAAAATATACTTTGAAACTTATGAAATTATGTCTCAGTATAGCCCTAGTTTTTGTGATTATTCATTTTATGCCCTTATTTTATATTTAGCTGACTATAAAATATTTGCAATAGTAGGTGACAACAAGCTCCCCAAGCTTACCCTTTGTTAATCCCTAGCAAAGCCAAACATAGCAATGGATCGGGAGTTGTTACAATGCTTTCACGCCTCAAAAGTACACCTCCTTTCAAACAAAATTTTGCCTTCACTCATTTTTTGTCTACCTCTTCCTAACTATTGGTAGCGGAGAGTTTTTTTTCTTCTTTTGACAATTGCAAGACTGTCCTTTTTTGAGGTCTAATTATATGTTTGCTCTCGTTTTTTTTATTTTGCATGTTTGCCCCTATTTTTAGTCTTCTAGATGCATGGTTGCCTCTGTTTCCCCTTTTTTTGAGCTCGAATTACACGTTTTTGATGGACAACCATACAAGTGCAAAGAACAGTGGTCAAACATACAAAGTTAAAAAACGAAGACAAACATGCAACTGACCTCAAAACAAATGTAGTCTTGCAAATGACCTTTTTTATCATCTTGTTTTTTCCTTTCCAAACGCGCACTCACACTCTTCGATTATAGCCAAAATCAATTGATTTATCGATCAATAGAACAACCATATACTATTTGCTTTTCCGTTCCATCACCTATACTAAGATGTAGGTCTTTGTACGGCAATTTCGAAAACTCTTTGCCGCTTAAGAGAAGTATTGCAAGATGAGGAGTCAAGGTTTTTTTGTTTTTTTGCAACAACCATATATATTATATTAAGCGGCCGTTTTACGGTTAGGTCCTTAGAAGAGGACGGATTATAGCAAGGTCCTTAGACCGGATAAACACACACAAGTTGTCGCCGATGATGACGGAGATCGCACGCCGAGGGGGTCAGAGGTGCCATAGGCGCATACACCTGTGTGGGAGGACCATGCTTCGCGCTTCGGTTGAAAGAGGAGCGAATCGGAGCCGAGGGAGAAGCATTCCAGCGTAATCAAGGTTTTGTAGGTAGTTGTCGCCGGAGGTTAGTGGTGATGCTCAAGTCGAATCCTTGGTGATGGCGAGCTGCCGAAGTCAACTAATCGAGGATGATGTGCCATGTAGGAGTACTGAATCGCAGCTCCTTGGCCGCACGGTGGTAGACGGGGTGCAAGTGGAATGGCGGGATGGAAGGTGAGGAAGTCAACCGCATGAGATGCAACTGAAAATCGATCTAGGGGTCACCTCCACCCCCCAAGAGGGACCCGAACGGGGAGGCGGCCTCAGAAAGCGCCCACAAGCTTGGCTGGATCTGTGGTGGTAGGGCGCGCCCCGCAGGGGGGATATGGAAGGCGGGGGAGGAGCTGCAGGAGATGGCGACGGGAGGATAGGCGGAAGGGAGAATCAACTTATTTAAACATTTAAACATACCGAGGTAGCGTGGGTCGGCCGACAAGGCCATATAGGCAACAAGGTAGCTAAAAACCTAAAGAACTAGTAGATCTACGGGTGGAGGGGCTCCCTACCCCTTCTCACCGCCGGCAGCAGACGTTGGAGGGGAGGAACGGGAGGGCCCCGAGCAAGCGGGCGGAAGGGGCGAGGGAGGGAGAGGAGTCTTCGAGGGGAAGGAAAAGTTAATCTGATTTGAATACGTATTGTGAGGAATCAAGTCGGTGGACACCGACCGTCCTATGTGCATCGATGCGACGAGGATGTTCTTTGAATTTAGTTGGCTTTCAATTCTTGTCTAACCAAAATCATGGTAATAAAAACTTTTAATTTCTACTATTACTACTCAACCAAATACAAACTATAATTTTTGTCCTAATTTTGTTATGTCGTAAGGGCACTCACAATGCTTGAAACTATCATGGTTTCTATAGTCTTGGACATTGTGTCAAGAAAAACTATCTCCCACAATGCAATTTTTTATCATGATGTCACATGACCCACTTGTCACTCTCACAAATTGTCTTGGTTTTACGTGAAGACCCGATTTCTTAGTTAGACTTGGTTTCTTATGTTTTTCCTCTCTCTCTTCAATAAATATAGTGCCACATCGGCAAAAAAAAAACAATAAATAGAGGGGTAATAAATGAGTATATAAATCATGGTAGAGTCCGTACTATGAGTGCTCTAAGTTTGGCAAACCTAATTTATAGGTTGCCATAATTTTAGTTAAGAATTGGAAGCCAACCAAGGAGCTTCGCCGATTTGCAATTTAGTGTCAAGGATTTCTAGCGTAGAGATTTTAATGAAATGGTTTTCTTTTTGCGGCAGCTCCACCCCGGTGGCTCCGCCCGCAGCCGCTTGATGCCGGGCGCCGCCCTCGCTGGCTCGCCGGCCGCGCCCACGCCACGCGTCAAGATCCCCGGAGCCCAAGGCCCGAGCCGACGCTCTCACACCGAAACTCGGTCGGGACCGTTACCCAAAATCAAAACCAATCTAAATGCCCCCGGATCCCCTTCTCGTCCACACGGACACTGTTATAAAACATGTCGCCGGGTGGTTAGGACCTTCCCTCTCCGTCTCTCATGATGACACAAGAGATGAAAGAAGTAGAACAAGTAGACACGAGATAGGGAGACTATTCTTTATTCATCCGAATATTGGTAATTACAACATAAAGCTCCCACGTATATATAGTCCTGGTAAGGGCTAAGAGTTTCGGTAAGAGCCCACGCACAAACGGACTAGGATTAGGATTCTTCCTTCTCCTTTCCTTCTAGGAAGAGTCCGGTGTGTTTTACAACACTCCCCTTAGGCGATTACCACGATATGCATATGCCTCATCAAAAACTCCATCCTAAAACCCGATGGGAAAAAAAACGGTTCTTGGAGAAAAGAGTACATCGTGATTCGTTAATTTCATTGCACATGTTGTCTCATCAAAAAAAACCTTGTGTGAGAAACCTTCGAGTAAAAACTCACATAGGAAAAAGAGTACAACATTTAACCTTCTTGGTCATATATTCTTCAGGATATACTATTTTCATGAATAGGTATTGATCTTCATAATTTATGCATAAACTTACGTGTTTTAGCAAATATGATCTACTTGATCTTTGTAATTCTAGTGGTTTACCTTAAAGGCAGATTCAACAAAATATGCTTCCCCTCATAAAGCCAAACTTTGAACTTCATTGTTCAAATCACACTTTTTCATAAACGTGTGTAAATAAAAATTGGCTCATAATTCTTCTATGAATTATATGGGAGCAATATGCTTCATGCATAATGACCACATTTAGTTGTGCAAAATAAATAAATATTATCCTTCAGAGAAATAGATCCTTTTAAAGGATTATAGGGGGTAAATAAATTAATATTCAATATCTTCTAGATAGTGTATCAAACTTATACTAGAGTTTAGATACTTATAATTAATCCTTAGTGGATTTTCAAATTGTATTCTATAAATCTTTGAGATTTTGATTATACAAATCCAGCCTTGCATTTGGCATTTAAGGGGATAATTCAATTGTCAAAACCACCATTATTCTTATACCTTCTATGGTATATAGAGGATATCAATACTACATTGTTAGCTTTTTATACACTTTCTAAGTGTTTCGATTACACCTTTATGGTGTTTAAGATCCCTCATTTTATTTCTCTCGGGTCTATATTCACTTCGGGGATGAATGGTGTTTGTTCAAGAATTGACTGTAAATCCTTCATGGATTAATTCCTTCAAGGATGTACTTTCATTCTTAGTGAATCAATAATTCTCTTCTATGAGATACATTCTCTACTTCATGAGAGATAAGTGATATACACAATTGCATAGCGTTATTCACTATAAAATCATTCAATGATTGTAATCCTTCTAGGACATGCTCTTCTTGAGACTTGAATATTCATTCAGGAATATATACCTTAGACTTCAATACTTAGTATGAGATTTCTACAAGTTGCGATTTATATTCTTCGGGAATTATATGGATTTTTATAATCCACTAA
Organism: Hyparrhenia diplandra; assembly: GCA_015847255.1. NCBI lineage: Eukaryota > Viridiplantae > Streptophyta > Magnoliopsida > Poales > Poaceae > Hyparrhenia > Hyparrhenia diplandra. Next base: position 361,159 of record JADLZK010012727.1, read on the forward strand.
TTAACTGCATATTCGATATTCATTCGTTTCATTTGCCGAGATATATAGCGTAACATTGTTCTTCTTAATAGGAGATTCAACCTCAATTGCTTTCTTCATTGACCCGATATAATCGCTACAAGCGATTTTGCCATGGACTTTATTTTCCGGATCCAGGGTTCTCACAAGAGAAACATTCGCAATTAAAGAGGTAGTGTTGTCGACAACTATTTTCTCTTCTCCCAATACTCTCACAATGTGAGAATATTTTATCTCTGTCATTTTTCAAACAAGAGATGGTATATTGTTCTACATACCCAACACTAGTGTGGTGCGCGCTTATTGTGTTGGGTCTCATCTTCGTGATGATCCTCTTCATGAGTTGCTTGACCTTCTTCGTGAGGCGTTCTCTTCATGATAATGGAGGAATTTTATTTTTTTTATTTAACAAGTATACACTAAACTAGAACCCACAAAGCGCCCCCATAGATTTAGCTTAGTATACATAGTTTACTACTAGTAAATATAACTTCTAGTTTATAACTTTAAGTTACTCCTCTCATTTCAAAAATATCCGGCATGTGCTCGCTTGAGGCTTCACAAGAGCATTAGTCAAACTATTGTATGACTTGGTGCGTGGTACTATTCCCGCTTCAAGGTTCAAGAAATATTTTCTCTTAAGATCATTTTCCTTCTATGGAAATAATATTTGGCATTTTATAATATAGGCTTTCTCCCCTAATACCAATATTAGATCTTTAATAGCATACTTCAAAAGATATCCCCTATCATGGGCTTAAAACAATTCAAATTCATATATCTCCAACTACAAGTGGAGGCCCATTTGTGTATGCTATGAAATTTTATGGGAAATATTCACGCACATATTTCAACATGGGGGTTATTATTCATTATGCAAAGGAGCTAGAATAAATTGCATTTAAGAATGTTCGACATTCCTATAAATTTAGGGATGATCTCCCCTCGATATGCACAAAACATAGTTTAGAAAAACTATTTTATTCTCTAGCTTCTTTATTATTTAGCCTAAGAAAATGATCCAAGTACTCATACAAAAAAAAAAAATAGACCATATACTTCAAATGTATAAAATACGCAACATACAAATTCACATGGAATTTTCTTCTAGAATTTTCTAATTGCCATTAATGCAAAAATCCCTTGATGCCTTTTTCTTCATAAATCCCAAATCATCATAATTGTGTTATCCACTATCTAAGTTCCACAATAATTCATCCCATCAAATGGGTTAGTCTCCATTGAGAATTTCATAACTCACTCCCCGATCTTAGGTCGCTCGCCCTAGATCAATCTATTGCTTATGCATACAATGCATCGAAAAGCAAAGCATTCCTTAGTTCAACGGGAACCATATAGACATAGCATGCTAGCTAGCCAATTTGATTATGAGGGAAACACAAAGATAGCTACTAGCCATAATTATAGTCGCTTTGTGCTAATATTCATGCAAGAGTGAAGATACTTGTAGCTCAATGAGATACATATGCGATTTGTAATGTGAAACGTTAGAATTCATCTCTAACATAATAGATAACAACAAAAATGCAAGGCTACAAGCTTACTTGCAACTAGTGCAGTAGAGAAAGTTAACTCGGCCGGAAGGGACGAGGGCAGAACTTCAAGTCCCGATACATGCACTTTGAAATTGATTTAGGATGGCTATGCCTATAAAATATATATTATCCACATTTTCTTATGCCTTTATCCAAAATTACTCCCCCTTTTCATGCCATAACTACCTCAAGTAGTAATTGCTTCAAGCATTATCTATGAATATCAATTCTAATGCATCCATAGAATCTAAATCATACTTCTAGTATTCAATGATTATGACATGAAAATCATATATCCAATGTACTATTCATTATTGTACACCATAGGACTCGGGGTAGAATATAATTTCTAGTTCTCAAGATAAAAAATTAAAGACTTAGGATTATACAATTTCTTGGCTAAATCGATCCTTCTAAGACTAGTTAATATGCCGCTGTAGTCCAACTATTCATGTGCTTTTAGAAAATTCAGTTTTCCATCTACCTACATGGTAGTGATGCACAAAGAACTATAACCTTCTTGGCTAATTAAGGCTTCTTTTATGGATAAAAAAATAATATAAAATTTATTTTGATAGGCAATAGGCAATTTGTTTATATGTGAAAACATATAAATCTAATTTATTCCATGAGAAGTTCACACATATTACTGCAAGTAAAAAAATGCAACTAAGAATAATAAATATTTCAGATATTAGTCTTCGGGCTAACAAATTAACCATTGACCACGTAATTCAACAGAACTAAAAATTTAATGCACCACCACCACTTCTATCAATACTTTGGGATATGAAATTTAAAAGACAAGTCTATAAGCACATAATTTAGTTCTTCTTCAAGAGAAACTTTTATATGTTTCAAATAATATCCATTTTGTGTGTCATAACTTCTAGAGTTGACATGCAAGAGTTTCATGCTTTATATTGAATAGTTATGATATAGAATAATAAGCCTTCAAGGAGTGTAACTTATGCAAGCCATATATTCAAAATTATTGCAATCAATAATATCCTCGGTTCATAAAGTTTGTCTAAAAATTCTAACTCAATTTTCATGAGTAGCTTCTTATGGTAAATTCAAATACTTCAAGTATTACATTGCTCTTTTGATATTCTATAATTAAGAGATACTTCTTCAAGAATGTAGATTGATATAATCTTATTTACCATCTTATCTTCTAGACATATACAAAGCTCCGAGCTATTGTTTATAGAGCAAATAAGTTAAGCATACAAGCTTCAAAATTGACTTTCAATGCAATATGATAGTTTATAATCATAATTTGGGATTTTACTCATGCAATGAGTCCCACAATGCATTTGTTACTTCTATCAGCCATATACTCATTCTAGAGAGTAATTGAAATATATATACTGAAGTTTACTACACTTCAATGGTAGTAAAATATCCTACATGGATTTAATAATGACCGTAACAAATACTTTTACTTTCGAGTAATTTCGGGATATTTCTTCTTTTTTTAAGGCATGCAAAATACCATAACTTGGACCATGTGCATATAAGTTTACTACATGTAAAACTACTAGCAACGTGCAAAAAAAAAATGGATGGTTACTCAAAATATTCTTAGAAGCGCCCTAGCATTTTTCGAGGATTATGGTATATGCAAATTTTCAGAATTTATACCAAGCATTCATTCATCCAAAAAAAAAAAAACATATGCTAGGAAAAATAAATATGAGTCTCTCAAAAGTGAAGTCTAAGGTCCGAGGATTTAGAGAGCTCATATACCATATATACCATGTTTCTAGTGTAATCATTCAAGATTTTATACTTATTATTACATGGCATATAATTATGATGTGAGATATTATAAATAAATGCATTCAAAAGAGCATGACAAATATCGACACATATATATATATATAGATTCATGAATATAAAATGGATACTGCAAGTGTATATAAGCAGCACACATAATTTTCTCGCTAGAAAAAAATATGAGTTTTCCATGCGCAAAACAATATTCAAAATTCGTATTATTTAGTCTAATCCCCCTCGTATGCGTGATTGCAAAGACACGACGGTATCCTTCAGGACGATCAATTGAATGTCCATGCCATGGCCGCAAGCCTAGCAGGATGATGGCGCAAAAACCCATGTGTATGGGACGGGCCGTGCTGCTCAATGATGAAACTGTAGTGTGCCGAGAGCCGTAATCCAAGACGGCCGCATGCGCGGGCGGGCGACTAGTACTATGGCGGGAAAATAGACTAACAAAAACCATAGCGTGTTGGCTGCCAGGGGGGCAACGCCCACGATGGAAAGTGTCAAGCTACCTACATTCGGGGAACTTCCTTTAAGTAGAGGATAGCATCCGGCTTCTAGATGGTACACATATGTACATGTATGTACCGACGAGATTAATCTTCTTTGTTAATCCGTCTATGTATAATTTTTTTTTTTTTCGTTCACATATTTGTTCCATATTTCGTCTTTGAGACTACAAGAGGCCAATAATTTAATTGGCGTTTTGCCTCGCTAGGCAATGGCTGGTGGCTGACAATTGTAGCATATACTACATGTATTGCATCCTTCCGCCGGCGTAACCAGAATATATATGAACTAATAATCAAAATATGTACCATATAAATCAACAAGTATTTTGATCTATTAGCTTCTAGCTAATATAGATCAGTTTCAATTATGTGTTGGTTGCTCGAAGTAGTTCTTTGTCTGTAGGAAGTCAACAGCGAAGTTGACGCAGGCCCGAGCACTTCTAGGCAGAATAGCAACATGCTGGTCGTTGATGGCCCGCTTATAGAAAAGTGATTGTTTGCGTGTATGCGGTCTTAGCTGCCGTGCACTATGATGCAAGTTCGCGGTGCTTGTGCCGCTTGTAAAAATACATGTATTGGATGTGCGAGATCCGGTGAAAACTAGATCGGCTCAATTCGCACCTTTGGGTATGTACCGGGTAAAAATGTATACGCATCGCATGTTCGTAAAACGATTGTCCAACTTCGATAATACCGACAAATGAATTCTGCGAGATATGATTTTTCGCACCTTTGTTCTTGAATTCGAGAAAAGTTTAAGGTCGTCAGCAGATAGACGTTCGCTAGGCCGGGACCCGCCGGCGCGTGGACGATGAGTCGATGCAAAGGTGAATTTGTAGCAAAAGTGCAGGTAGCGTGATCCGCTCCGCTAACAACGCCGGAATGTCGACGCCGCCGGCGAAGTCGCGGGGTAGACGCCGGGCACGAGCCGCCGGTGCCGTAAGATCGGGCGGCAGCTTCAACGGGCTTATATCGACGAAGAACAGAATAAGTAGACACAAGATAAGGAGACTATTCTAAA